>JAVXUO010001480.1:0-587500 GCA_033065855.1 Escallonia rubra
ACAATGTTCATGGCGCAGGTCAGTCGCATCCCTTCTACTTCTGGCCATCTTCATCTCGGGCCCTAATTTTACTAATCAACAGACATTTACTCTCACCTTCGCTAGTATTTTCTTCACCCTTTTGGCGTGTTGAGCTTTTTTCTTCTTTCACTGTAGTGTTTATACAAGATGTTCTTTTAATAGACATGCAAAATGGAAAATGAGGTCTCTTTTCAATCAATAACTTTGTTTGATTGTTTGTTTGTTTATCTAGATCGTTGGAACCCTGATAGCCAGTTTGGTTTACTTGGGAACTGCGTGGTGGTTAATGGAAACAATCCCGGACATCTGCCAGACGACGAGTTCAGTCTGGACTTGCCCAAGTGATCACGTATTCTACGATGCATCTGTCATTTGGGGTTTGCTTGGACCACGCAGAATATTTGGAGATGAAGGCACCTATGGTTTGGTGAATTGGTTCTTCCTGGTGGGAGCAATTGCTCCTGTTCTGGTTTGGTTTGCTCACAGGGCCTTCCCCAGTCAAGAATGGATAACACTCATTAACATGCCGGTCTTGATAGGCGCCACAGGATCGATGCCCCCGGCTACTGCAGTTAACTACACTACTTGGATTATCGTAGGATTCCTATCTGGCTACGTTGTTTACAGATACAGACCGGATCTGTGGCAGCGCCACAACTATGTTCTTTCTGGTGCACTTGATGCAGGCTTGGCATTCATGGGGGTGCTCTTGTATCTTTCTTTGGGATTGGAAAATGTCAGTCTTGACTGGTGGGGGAATGACCTTGATGGGTGTCCTTATGCTACCTGTCCGACGGCCAAAGGGATTGTGGTCGAAGGCTGCCCGGTCGTCTCCTAATTATGGACAACCAGAATTGGTGTTCTTTGTTTTCAACTGCTGCTTTCACTTGTAAAGATCTGCAACTTGTATCTGATTTTCATGTTTGTAAACACATCCTAGTGACAACAAAAGATTGAAGATAGAATAGGAAAGTTTCTTTGTTGAGCGTCCTATCAGGTGTAGGACTGAAAAGAACATTTGTTCATGTGTTAAATTTTTTTTTTGCTCTCTATATAAAACTGGATTCTATATATATAAAGTGTCTTTGCAGAACGATGCTACTCCTCTTAATCTTTTCTTGAACTTAATGCATAATATGATGTTTCATTATCAGCTATAGACACGAAGTCAAGATGCCTGGTATCAAAATAAAGTATATTACGAAGAAAAGCGTCATTTACACGGGTTATGTACCCGCTAAATGCACGTTGTCCGAAAGTTATAAACAACTGAAAATCAACGAGGCATATTATGAAAAATAACATCATTGTCACAAGTCATGTACTTTCTAAATACATGTTGTGCGGAAGTTTTTTTGGGTGAAAGGTCCCATGAATTTATTCAAAAACAATCTTCAAATGTACATGAATATGAATACATTCTCTCATCTAAACTTTTCTGTCCTACCTTTATAAACTTCCTTTACATGTACTTACAATAAAATGCTTTTATCTATGCCCCATGTCTCACAAAGTACATTATTCACACAATTGCTTGGAAGTTATAAACAACTGCAAGTCAATTTTAACTGATACATCTCGACAATTACACATGACAATCAGTTGATATGCTTGAATGAATAATTTAACTAATTTAGCTTTTTTTAGCGACAGACTAAACAGATTCTGCTGGCTACATAAATATTTTTATCATATCTAATAAAAGCACAGACACGTGGCATGCTAAGGACAATGAAAAGTGCTTTGAGAAATATGCGAAAATGAGTGTAACTGTTACTGTTATTAATATACCGCCAGTTGCCAAAAATGGTGTAACAGATACAAACAATTTGATGAAAAATACGCGAGAAACAAGATTTGAATAAATTTTGCGAGGAAGACAGGTGTCAACGAGTGCAAGACAATCGGCAGTAGTGATCGACATGGGAACAAGGCAATTATCATCAAAGATAGGAAGATCGACATCAGCAGTTGATAGGCGATTCTTAAGGCGGAGTTGTCAACACGAGCAGAACGATCGATGGACTGCTTTTGATAAAAGATAGAAGTAGACGGTTGCAAAATAAAAAAGAACGGTTACAAACAAGCGAGTATAAAAGGAAGAGAAAGACAACAGAGCAATGATCATCAAATCTACAAACCAAACCAAACTTAGAAAAATCGTGTACGTGTCCTTTTCTTTTATCTTTGTCAGATTTCTCATATGATCTGCCTTGTACCGAAGAGAATCATGTACGTTGTCGTACTTGTATTCGTGGTGTTCTAAGAATAATATTTGTTTCAGTGAGCGCGTCGTTTATAAATTTGTTTAACACCTTATCTTTAATAAATTTTTATTTTTAGTGAAGTCTTCGGGCCTATAGGTAAAAAAGATCTCACAATATTAAGTAGAACATATTTACGGTTACGAAGAAAAGTCTTTTCTCTTTGTGTACTAACTATGAAAAACCGCAGTAAAAAAAAAATTTAAAACAAAAACCTCTTCGTAGAAACCACACGAATTTGTCTGCTCTTTCTTGCTCTTTCTTTGCTCTTCAGCCACAGTGTGTGCAGTAGAGCTCGGCATAAACCTTCATAAACCCTAACTACACAGAGAGAAATCCTTCCCTGCGCTTTTACGAAGAGTTCATCGGTACAGCAGCATTCAATCACACCGGAGAAGAATCACAGAGATGGAGACCCAATCGGACGGCAACGAAGACATGGCCGCCGTCAAGGATATGCGCCAACAGATCGAATCCCGTGTGGACACCCTACACAACGCCCAGCTGGACCTCATCGCCTCCCTTCAAACCCTAATCCCCGACATCGCCTCCTCCATTGATCTCTCCGTTAGAGTTATCTCCGCTTTCAACCACCGCCCCTTCACCCCCCTCCCCCCAAACCCTAACCCTAACCCTAACCCTAACTCTAACCCCAATTTTAGCTCCAAGTTCCAGTCACCACACACCCCCGAGAAATCCAGCAATTTGAGGAGCAACCAGCAGGTAAAACCCTTGCCTGAAGTTTCGAGCCGGTTACCGGTAGCGGACAAGTTTTCCATTGATGAGAGTGGAGGGCCGTTAGCGGTAGTGAGGTCGATGGTGGCGGTGTGCTTGTTGGAAACCGTGGCGTTCAAGCCTACAGATTCGTCTGCGGTTCTGAGGAGGTTGGAGGGCGATGAGAAAGTGACAATGGGGGAGAAGGCGGCGCTGAGGGAGCTGGGAGGTGAGTCGGGGGCGATACTGGCGGTGGAGATGGCGTTGAGGTCGATGGCGGAGGATAATGGGGGAGTTGAGCTGGAGGATTTTGTGGTGAGCGGGAAGTCTAGGGTTATGGTGATGGCGATTGACCGGAGTAGGCTTGTCAAGGAGTTACCAGAGAGTAAGCAGAACGAGTTGAGTTTGAGTAACGGGAATGCGGTTCAAGTTCAACAGGCGGGGATGAGCGGGGGTGAGGTTAACGGTGGAGGGTTTGGAATGGGAGGGCCAATGCCAAGGCCAATGGTAATGCCGGACATGTGGATGGGACCGGGTGACCCGCATTTGTCCGGGTTGCCTCCGGTTTTTCATGGAGGTGGAGGGCCGGGCTCGATGATGATGGGACCGAGGGGTGGACCTAGGGGTATGATGGGGATGGCCAGAGGGATGGGCGTTCATCCAATTCATAGACCTCCGTTGGGGCCGAATGCGGCAATATCTAGTCCCAATGCGCATTCGAAGGCTCAGACTGAGGAAGATGACATGAAGGATCTCGAGGCGTTGTTGAACAAGAAGACGTTTAGGGAGATGCAGAAGTCAAAAACTGGTGAGGAGCTTTTGGACCTCATTCACCGGCCCACTGCAAGGGAAACTGCTGTTGCTGCTAAGGTTTTTCTATACCTGAGTCTATATAAATTTGGACGTGCCTTATTTTGTAGTTTGTAATTCCATCTTTGTTGCAATTGATAAATTTATGCATATTCAACTGTAAGGAGATTTGACTTATCATATAGTGGGAGAATGCCTACTTTGAGAGCATCATTCACATCCCTGTATGCTTTCAAGTTACAGACCAGGAGAATGACAAAGATGGACTAGGAAGGAAGAAATACATGTCCTTTTACCATGTCTTCATGATATACCTGGATCAGAATGGTTTAGTTTTGCTTGCCGCCTTGCCCGAGTAAATTTGAAACTCTATGGATTCCCCTTTTCCTCATATTATGTCCTTCCTAATTAGCATTTCCACCTTTGCTAAAATGCAAATGAAACTCTAGCACTGGATCAGGAAGAAGCTCTTGAATACTTGGCATCCCCTAAATATGTTACACACCATCTTTAGGAATGTTTAGAGCTGCAAATATGATGCAGGACAATGCAAGCAAATCTCCCAAAATCTTTAGCTGTTAAGAATGGTGCAACTAATCCTCATAAGCGTTACTTTTCTTAGGGTTGCATCTTCCCTCTAGTGGACATCTGCCGCCCACAGTCGGGGGGCCCAGCTCATAGGTCACATCCCCAGTAGGTCCTTTGTGGTCCACCCCGTCTCCGTGGGTTGCCGGCCATGATGAGCAGGAATAACGCCCCTGTGCTATTCTCAGCAGCTGCCTCAGGACCTCTTGCTCCGTTACCACTTGATGCTAAACGCTTAAGCTGTTAGGAAGGCATGACTAATCCTAATAAGGGTTGCTTCTTCCAGTCTTCATGTTCAGACCCCATGCTTTGGAAAATTCTCCTGCGTAACAATACATGAGCACATATGCTTCTTTCACCCTTCTTATGACTTAAACCTTTATAATCATTTTGACAAGCCAATATTGCCAAATCCTGTTTCAGTTCAAAAGTAAAGGTGGTTCCCAAGTAAAGGAGTATTGTACAGCATTGACAAAAGAAGATTGCCGACGTCAGTCCGGTTCTTACATTGCTTGTGAGAAGGTTGGTATACTCTCTGTTGTTACTTTACCCGCTATGAAGTTTTACATGGATGATTCCGAAATTTAAAGTTCTTATATTGCTTGTAAGAAGGTTTCATATGGATGCCTGCAAAAGGCTTCAAGTGATGCACCTCAGGTTATGAAACAGAGATATAATAGGATAAAGTTGATTCTATCTAATTTTGTGTGACAAGTTTGGCCATTCATACTTGCTGAAGGATTTAGTGATGTAGTCTGTAACCCTTTTCTCTGAAACCTCATTTTAACGTATGATATTTAGATTTACTTAAGTTATATTTTCATGTACACTGGTACATAAATTATTTGAATTGATTTGTAAGCTGTAAACTTGTAATTATAGGTTATACTGAATCCTTCTCGTGCTTAGGTTCATTTTCGGCGCATTATTGCTCTCCACACCGACGTTAATTTGGGGGACTGTTCTTTCCTGGACACTTGTCGCCACATGAAGGTATCTTTTCTTTTATGCTAGTATAATTTTTTAGACTTCTTCCATTACCTTGTTTGGCAATATCAGTCTTATTCTTTTGCTATGACAGACGTGCAAGTATGTTCATTACGAGCTTGACTCAACACCTGACATGCCGCATATGACGGGGGCTGCTGCTCTTCCTCCCCCCAAACCATTGAAGCCCCAGCGTGCTGAGTATTGTTCAGAAGTGGAGCTTGGTGAATCGCAGTGGATTAACTGCGATATTCGTAATTTTAGAATGGATATTTTAGGGCAATATGGGGTTATAATGGCAGATCCACCATGGGACATTCATATGGAATTGCCATACGGCACGATGGCGGATGATGAAATGCGCAATCTAAATGTTCCTGCACTGCAAACTGATGGTCTGATATTTCTTTGGGTCACTGGACGGGCTATGGAGCTTGGACGCGAGTGGTAGGTCAAGATATCTCTGTTTTATTTACGAAGTTGATTAAACATCTAGCTGGTGCCTCATGTGTCTGCTTCAAAAGCCTTCCACATAGTGCAAGTTGATGCTATAAAATCCTTAGGACGCTCATGGTTCTAACTGGGTATATCTAGACATGGTTCGAAGGAAGTTGGTGTTTTGTGCTTATAAAACCAAATATAGTATTCTTAGTCTCGGCTGCATCTCGTCCTGTATGTAACCAAGCTCAAAGGAACAACACTAGAATGGCCTATATGTATATTTGCAGCTCGCTCAAGCCTCACGTGCAGTCTTGATCTTATTTCTTGCAGTTTAGAACTTTGGGGGTACACGCGTTGTGAAGAGATCATTTGGGTGAAGACCAATCAACTTCAGCGAATAATCAGAACAGGGCGCACAGGCCATTGGCTCAACCATAGTAAGGAGCATTGCCTTGTTGGGATAAAAGGTAACCCTGAAGTAAACAGGAACATTGATACTGATGTCATTGTTGCTGAGGTTCGAGAAACAAGTCGGAAGCCAGACGAGGTTAGACAACTACATTTCATCTATTGCAGTTATTGTGTCCTGCTATTGCTCTTTAATGTCTTCGCTGTATGTTTATTCTTGGCTTTTTTTCAAAGTCATAGTTGTGAAATCGAGACTTAAATTGTGCATCGAAATCAAATGGTACTGTTCTCTGTATCTTAGATACAGTTTCCTATCTTCAAATACAGAAAATAATACATAAACGCCTGAGAACAGAACATTTGAAGAAGTCATCTCCCATCATTAATCCTGGAATACTCTGTCTAATTGGAGAGACCATTTGTTTCCATAGGTATTACAGATTTTGATTATCGAAAAGCCCTTATCAAGAAAATAAAATTACGGCTTGTGAGTTGGTGGTATCATATTGCATACCGCAAGATAGATAACATCTATTGAACCCGGTATTGCTGGATACGATAGATTCAAGTTATCAGTTTATAGTTCGTATCTTGTTGATCCTCATGCTAGATCGTATCTCTTATGTTTGTATTGTGACTGTAATGCTCAGATAAGTTAAACACTAACAGCCATGGTGAAGCGAATTAGAAGTAATATATTTAACCTTGCAGATGTACCCCATGCTGGAGAGGATAAGTCCAAGGACAAGAAAGCTGGAGTTGTTTGCTCGCATGCATAACACACATGCAGGGTTTGTTTTCGTAATTTATCATCCTCCCTTACTTTTCAAATGCTGAAGTAAATGAATTTTGCACTTTACAGAATTTTTATGACTTGCAACTGTTATCTTATACAGTGTAAGTGGGTAACCCTCGTAATTTGTTCTCTGTTTTCTGCGTACTTCTATAGCTCCTTGAACATAATCTAAAAATTTCCTTGTACTTATAATTTTGATGTATTAGGTGGATGTCACTTGGTAATCAATTGAGCGGAGCACGATTGGTTGATGAAGGACTACGGGCAAGGTTTAAAGCTGCTTACCCAGAAGTTGAGGTGCAGCCTCAATCTCCTCCTAGGGCTTCTGCTATGGAAGAGGACACCAGTGTAGCTCAAATGAGGAGTCCATTTGTGGGAGCTGAGTCAAAGTCTACATCCGCACAGTTTGCAGATGTCAGAGCTCCAGAGACAGACTATGTATCTGAAGAGAAACCAGTGAATGTTGATGCGGAAATGACAGACTAACAGGCAAGATGAGAATCGGCTGATCGTCCCCAAGGGGCCAAGGGGCCAAGAGTACAAGTTTGTTATTGTAATAATTTTCCTGTCCGGTTAGTTCCATTCTTTTGACATATTGACCATCTCTTGCTTCAGCCCTCTTTCATTTTCGTATGTGTACTAAGAGTATAAAGAACAATTCATGTAAAATCACCGACTTGGGTGCTATAACACAATATAGAACCTTCTGCTTTTTCTAGCCATTGTAGGTCCGCAGACTAACACCACAGCACCACCACACCGTCAACAAATCACAACCTGCCACCACCCCGTAAATCCACCAGCACAACACTAGCACCTTCAGATATCTTATGATAAATCTCTGCTACAGATCTTGTGCAAGCCGATGTTGAGGGGTGGAGGTTGTGAATGGATGGATGGAGGGAGGGAGGGAGGAAGAGAGTCGGCAGTGTTGGTGCCGATGGAGATGGTAGAGATGCCATGCCATTCATGTCGTCAAGTCAATGGTGGTGAGACTTGATCTGAGGTGTTGATGGTGAGATTGGTGGCCAACAGGTGAGGATGGTGAAGGGGGTGTTGGTGCGTAGGGAGGCATTTTATTCCCCTGTGCAGGGATTGCCCCTCTTTTGGGCAGTTGGGGAAAATTGGAAAGAAAGGCTGGTTTCCACCGTCCGTGTTCACAATGCGAACGGCTAGATATCGGCTAGACAATGTGGCTTTATAATGCTAAAATTTAACGGCTTCCTAAAATGGTACTAATTGCTAAGGCGTTAGTACAATCGCACCTGCATTCCATTTATCCTGTAAACCGGAATGGTTAAAATCCATCTTCAGGTGATTATATCTATTCCTCTTTGTTTTTGATATAGTTAAAAATAAACTCCCAACTGATCTTCGGGCTCAAGGTCCAGCCATCACTCTTAATTCTATTAAAGAGCACGTATATGTATATAAGGGCTCTTTCAGATATTTAGATAACTATTCATCCACAAACACCACCGTGATTCTAGTTATTCAGAGTTTTACCTTGCAGTTGTGTTCCAACTAAAGTATTAGAGAGTTTTCTGTCGGAACCTCACCCGATAGTCACTTGTCCTGTCTTGCTGGTCATTATTTCAAGTTGTGGCTTCCGGTCAATTTTTTAACAACAATAGTTGCGAAAGCTTAAAGTGACACTTTTGGCGACAAAAACCAAAATCAGTTGTTGCAGAAGGTTAGGTCAAGAGAACCAATCAATGCCAGACGTATTTAGCAATGGAAACCCTATTGTAATTCGATGTTCCTCAAAATGGCAGTCTTGAGTCTACTTGCTTGAAGTTGCTGATAGTGCTGTGTTATATGCCACAACTTGCCATTTTCTGAGAATGTAACAAAAAGACAGTGGCCCACGATGACTTCCAGTCTTTTAAGAAACTTTGAAATGGGTGCTTACTTTTTTATGGGAAATAACAAAAGAGGATGGAATTTGTGTCCCTATGTAGTGCTTTTTTGCTGGATGTCTTTCAAATCTTAAAGATAATGGACCCTTTTATACCAAAATCAAAGCTGTACATGCACCTATGGAAGACAAAATGAAGTTATGTATGTTTGTATATTCTCTTTTATTGCTGGAAAAAGAACTCCATTACAGACCAAAATTAAAAGAAAAAAGAATTACACGGCCATCAATAATCTTATGAAAAAAATTACAGACAGAGAAGCTCAAAATTACTTCTGAAGAGAAGTAGAACATGTTGAAGCAAATAGATGAAGACATCAGTATGAACTCGATATTTATATGGCACATTAGATCTTCATATATAGTAACAGTGACCTTGTGATCATATGGTGCCACCGACTAGTGCACATATCCAAAATACGAAGGCTGCCGACATTAAGACCGGAACTTCCAGCGACGCTGAAGAAGAAGGCCCCGCCGGGATCGAACCGAAGACGGTCGGATAAGAAGGTGAACTTGCACTTGGACCGTCAGAGGGAGAGATTGATGAAGACACATTTCCCACAGAAATGTAGAGCTTCTGTGATTTTTGGCAGTGCCCCTCTACTCCGCTGGTGAAGTAGAACTCCCCTTCTGAAGTGATGTTGAAAAGAGAATTGCCGTTGTTCATGTACAAGATTGGATCTGTTGCGTTGCAGCCATTGAAGGATTGCTGTGTGACTTGAACTACTGAATCTTGACTTGGTGGGTACAAGAACACTGAAGAGAAATAACTTGATTGAGTCCAACAGATTCAAACAATGACACAGTTATGTAACACAACACCCAGAAAAACTTACGAAGAGCGTCTCCAATCTTGAAGATGTGATTTTTAGACCAGGCAGTGTAGATATGTGGATTCGCTGAAGTGGGAATGCCCCAAGAATCTAAATCTCCAACCTTGTACCGCTGGTTGCAGAAGACTTGTTGGGTTTGGATCAACAGAAAGAGCTTCAATGTGTAAGACCAAAGCTGGTACCTTGGAATTCTGAGACTAACCATTCTTATGGCTTTCACACTTCTATGCTTCTGTGTTTGTCAAATCTAGGAGAGAGACGAAACCTAGGACAGGGAAATTTACTGGTCTAAGTCTTGACTTGCTCAATATAAATCAGATCTCTAGTGAAATTACATGACTTAAAAGGATATAAAGGGAATTTAGACGCTTAACAGGGAGGGCGGCAAGAAAGGGAGTCAATCATATGAACAACAATGGCACATGGACAGTTGGACAGGCAAACACTAAGCAGGATGCATGACAGAGAAATGAAAGGCTGGAAGAAGGAGATGGCGTTCACGTAAAATTTTTATTCTTGGTGCTGTTTGCATCTCAGGATCTCTACAACCAACTTTAGTCTACACCGAAGTGACATTCTTGCTTTTCGCCCAAAATTGGTGACCAGTAACCCCAAGAAAAATAACGAAGGTAAAGAAGAAGATAAGAAAAGAACCCAAATTCAATAAGACCATATGATACACTCACATGGATAACTTTATAAGGTGTCTTCCGCAAAAACTATTTGGTTTTGTAAGACAAAAGATTATAGACCATACAACTATATTTTAAAGGGGAAACTATACTTTGACCCTATGTACTTGCACCCGTTTGTCATATGGGCCCTTTATGTTAAAAAATGTGTAATAAACCTACGTCCACTCCCGAATATTGTGCACATTAACCAGAACTGTTATGGGATTATTAGAAGGACATAATTGCCCTTACATTTTGTTTTATTTACTTTAACTATTTTAAGGTCATATATCCCATTTTCACTTCATTTAGTGTTCCACCACTGCCAAATGTGACATGACCTTGATCCACCCCATCATCCCACTTCACTGCCACATAGTCGCCACCCGCCCCCGTCACCATAGCACCCGATCACCTCCACTGCAACATGCACCATCGCGGTTTCCATATCCGTAGTGTTTGCACCTAAGTTTTCTCATAGAAACAATGGGGTTCCAATGGTTCCATGGGTGGACTTGTGGTGGTGGTAGGTGGTGCATTTGGAGGTTGATTGTGACAACACAATTGCTTATTGTGGTAGCTGGAGATGGGTGTGGATGGACTTTGTGGTGGTGGTAGGTGGTGCGTTTAGGGGTTTGTTATGCGGTAGGATTGGTTGTAGTGGTGGTCAGATATGGGTGTGGGTGTGGTTTGGTGGGAAGGATGAGGAAGTAGTGGCGGTGGTGGCAAGATAGACAAGGGAGAGAGAGAGAGAGAGAGAGAGTTAGGGTTTTGGAAGGGAAGGAGGAGGTGGAAGGATAAGGACTATGGCGTGATGATGGCGGAGACAACGACAACGGTAGCGACAACGGTGACGACACTTTGGGGGGAGGGTGGAAGAGAGGAGAGAGAGAGAACAATTGAGTTAGGTTTTCTATTAGGGCGAGATGATAACCGATCCTTAAAACACATATTTTTTTGGGGACACGGATCCCCTGCTATAACCATGGGTTACAGGGGTGCTCTGACTAATCATTACCGTCCAATGCAAATCCAACACACCACTTTTTGTCACGTTACCACATCTTAACTTATGGGTTAATCCCTCTCTCTCTCTCTCTCGGCACAGCACCCCTGCTATAAGCAGGGGATCCGTGTCCTTTTTTTTGCCACTTGAAAGGATATTATGGTAATTGAATAGCTAATTTCACATTCTATGAGATTGAAAGAGTTTTATGGTCCTAAAAATATGATTTTGGGCGCCAAACAATTTTCACCCAAAAGTAGGGTTAAGTTGGAAGGAATCCGTCCAATGCGCACAACTTTCGTGAGTGGATATAAGTTTAGTACACAATTTTGAACATAAGAGGGTCATGTTGCAAACGAGAGTAAGTATTGGAAGCCAAAGTGTAAATGTTACTATTTCAGAAGATTGGACCATACAAGTAAAAGTAAAATCATCATTTAATTAATAAAAAGGAAATCCAAAGACTAAAGAAAAACATTTGATATCAATTTTATAAATTTTCCTAAAGGTTATTATTGCACTCTTTTCTTTCCCACTTTTATGTATTACAAGTCAATTTTAATAAGTAAAACGACTCGCACCCAGATGGAAGTTTACCAAAAATAATGTGCAAATACGCCCTTTGTTATAAAAGCTGTAATCAAACTTTTTGACCTTTACTCATTTTGGGTATTAACTTTTGACTGATTATGTGCACAAAAAATAAGACATTTTATTAGATTAAAAAAATGGGAATGCAAAATCCCCGGGAAATCTCTTCTCTTGCTGAATAATCCCCCGGGAAATCAGAGAAACCAATCAAAACTTGATATACGTATACTGTAGAATTAGAGTCTCACCCATTTTACTTCTCTCTGTAGGGATCTGGGCTGGAGAGGCAATGGAGCTTTTCTATTGGGTGGTGTTTGGGGCTCTTGGTGCGGTGGTGGCCGCAGTGGAGCTGACCAAATCAGGCAAAGATCGAATCAACACGTCAACCGCTTTCAATGCCTTCAAGAACAACTATCTCCTTGTCTACTCTCTCATGATGGGTATGCCCTTCATCCTTTCCCATTTGCCAACATTGTTGTTGTCAAGTCCCACGTCGACAATACATGGGGTTTGAAATTTATTCTTATATCTGCTTGACAATACATGCAATTATTCTTATCTGTTTATGCTTTGGGTTGGCGTTAACCAGGTACATGATGGCTGCCGCCCCCTTCGATCCAATGAGACCACCTCTTATTCAAGAGGAACACCTCTTATTCACACGCTTTGCGTGAGGGCGGGTGTCAAGTCCCACATTGACAATACATGGGGTTTGAGGTTTATTCTTATATCTGGCGGGCTTCCCCAACTCTTGAGCATACTTTTGGGTTGGACATCAGGTTCAACAGTTGTATTCACTTCTCTTGGTTGGTTTACAATACTTGCCGCATTAGGTTTATTGTGGCGCCTACTGAACTGGGTTGAATCTGGGTTTAGCCGTCATTTTGATAATATTTCTGTTTAGCATGATAATATCCTTATTATGACCAACTGGGCCTGGATCGACCCTGATACCACGTGAAAGCAGTAACCAAAAACCAATTGCCAATGAGAGCATAGCCTCACTAGGCATGTATGTTGAATTGTTAGTTTTTACTTTCGTGCTATGAGAATGTATCTCAACAATTTCTGCTTGATGATTACGAGTTTGTACTCATGTGGATCTAGGCTTCAAATGGTTTATAGAGTCTATACCTCTATAAACTCAACCCAATTGGTTCACTTTAACTTGGGTTTACTTATTAGGGAATGCTTTCACTAACTGCTTGGTTTAATCATAATTCGAGCTTCTTCATTTAATGTTCTTTTGAATCCAAACGAATGGAAAAAGAAGATAAGCTCTTAAGGTCTGTAATACGGATAAGTGAAGTGCTCGTATGTGTTTCTCATATATGGTGAACAATGAAATTTCTCAATAGCCGCCATTTTCCTATTAGAGGGTAAGCCTTGGCACAGTGGTAAGGTTGTTCCACTGCAACCTGGACCTCTCGTAATGGCATGAGCCTTGTGGACTAGGTTGCGCTTTTTAGATTTTACTGAACATGTTGTGTGCTCAATATGGAGCTTGATTGGATTAGCCTGTTCCAGTTGTTGAATGTAGTATGTCGTTACGTAATATGGGTTCTTAAGGAATTCTACAGAAGCTTGTACGCATATGAGATGTAAATTGTCCCACCCTTTTACCTCTTAAATGATAGATAGTCTTGTATTATGAGAAACGATCATCGATGACAATTACTCCCTAATCACGGTCTTCTTGTCAATTGTAGGTGCTCTGCCTTTTCATTCTTTGCTACTTCCGGTATCTGGTTTACTTGAAGCTTTATTTCTTATTTTGATATTAATCATACTTACCTTAATACTTCTTTCTTCTGCACCCAACTCCCTAGCTAATTTGAAACATGCCATTTTTTAAGCTTAAAAATTAGCCTTTCCAAAAATGGGGATTATGCAGCCTACTAAACTCATTTCAAAAGCGGCAGGCAGTGTCCATTTGACTACAACATGGGCTTCTTCATATACCACCAAATACTTATAATACATCTTCCAGTATTCATATCACTTATTTGCCTTGGATTTCTGCTCTTTGGTACTCCTCTCTGTCTCGATCAAATGATTCTTTTGGTTTAGTGTCTGTGTGTTTGATCAAAAAGTTAATGAAGTGAGCTCAAGCATTATAATAATTAGTAAAGTTTCTGCATGGGTAGTTTACAATCACCAAGAATGTTAATAGTGAGACCCCCTTCCCCCCCCCCCCCCCCCACCAAAGCAAAAAAAGGAAGAAAAACTTTTTGCAGAGCTATTAATGCATTGTGGCTATAGCTGGTGATTGGTTGCAGGGTCCATATGTCTACTACCTCTACAGTCAATATGGCTACGGGAAAGGGGAGATTGGGCAGCTTTTTATTGCTGGTTTTGGTTCTTCTATGTTATTTGGGACGATTGTCGGATCCTTGGCTGATAAACAGTAATAACTCCTTTTCGTATATTCCGTTTACAAGATTCACTTTGGATGGACTTATTGCTTGACACTTTGTATATTAAATTCAGGGGTCGGAAAAGAGCTTGTGTTACGTACTGCATAACCTACATACTGAGCTGCATCACCAAGCATTCTCCACAGTACGAAGTGTTAATGTTGGGACGCATATTGGGAGGAATTGCCACTTCCCTTTTGTTTTCGGCCTTTGAATCATGGCTTGTCGCAGAACACAATAAGGTGAGGGGTGACTGTTACACGGCGTTTCTAAATTTCAATCACGTTGATTCCGCATTAACTAATGGAATCTCGGAGGTTCTTGATATCACATACCTTCAGTATAACCCAAGGGCACTTCCATATTTGAAAAGTACTTAAAGTCTTCACATTCCCTGCAGGTGGAGCCCATTACTGAATGGATTTCATGGCCCATATTCTCCCTTGATTACTGCCATTATATTGCCATTATATAAGCTTATCAGATGGCTTATCTGTTGGAAATAAATAACCAGCCTAGTCCACTTGACGTTACTGAGATCCCCAGTTACATTTCTCATCCCTATTGAGATCTTTCTTCTATTTCTTGACCTTGTATTATCTTGACCCTTGCAGAGGGGTTTTGAACAACAATGGCTATCAGTAACATTCTCCAAGGCAATATTTCTTGGCAACGGCCTTGTTGCCATTTTGTCTGGATTATTTGGGAATATATTAGTGGATTCAGTAAGCTTGGGCCCTGTTGCTCCATTTGATGCGGCTGCGTGCTTTCTTGCAATTGGTATGGCAATCATATTGTCATCTTGGACAGAAAATTATGGCGACCCTTCGGAAAACAAGGACTTGTTGACTCAGTTCAAAGGTGCTGCTGCAGCAATTACTTCTGGTAAAGTCTAAACCGATGTTATATTCTTCTGTACTTCAAGTTCTTTGATGAAAATTGATTTTAGTGACCTTATGGTCACAAGGTCAAAAAGTAAATTCTTCCATGTTAGGTGTTATCCTAGAGTACTGTTGCCTGCAATGCTTTTTGGCTGTTGCAACTGCAGGCACACACTAGTTATTCATGAAATAAGAACTTTTGATGGCGTGTCAATAAGTGCTTTTTACGTTTGCTTCCTTCTTTTATATGTGTTTGAAGAACTTTCTGACAGTATTTTTATTGGAATCAGATGAGAAGATTGCTTTGCTGGGTGCCATACAGTCGTTATTCGAAGGTTCTATGTACACGTTTGTATTCCTCTGGACTCCTGCTTTGAGCCCAAACGAGGAGGATATCCCACACGGTTTCATTTTTGCCACGTTTATGCTGGCTTCAATGTTGGGAAGTTCATTTGCATCTCGATTGATGGCACGTTCATACCGAAAAGTTGAGAGCTACATGCAGATTGTGTTTGTTATCTCTGCTGCCTCTCTCTTGCTTCCAGTTGTCACCAGTGTACGGCATGATTCCTTCAACTTACACCAAATGCATGAATCTTGGTATCTTATTTATCACTAATCAAATATGTATCCTTTTAACAGATATTGGTGCCACCTTCTAAAGTGAAAGGTGGTAGCATATCATTCTCAGGTTCTATTCAGCTCATTGGCTTCTGTGCTTTCGAAGCTTGTGTTGGAATATTCTGGCCATCTATTATGAAAATGAGGTCCCAGTACATTCCGGAGGAGGCAAGAAGCACAATTATGAACTTTTTCCGCATTCCTCTGAACATCTTTGTTTGCGTCGTGTTGTACAATGTGAGTACTAGTTACATCTCTCTCTCTCTCTCTCTCTCTCTCTACGACAATGTAACCCAAAAAAACAAGGGCAAAGGGGAAACTTGTGTCTCATGATGCAGTTACATAGGAAATGTATCCCCGCATGCCTTCTTATCCTCCGAATTAGACTTGCTAAATCAGAAATGTGCTTCCTAAGATCTGATTCTTGTTGTTATTTGAAGGTTAATGCATTCCCGATCACCGTCATGTTTGGCATGTGCTCGATTTTCCTCTTCGTGGCATCTATCTTGCAGAGGCGGCTCATGGTGATTGCAGAAAGGCAAAAGTCTAGTACGTTTCTTATTGCCTACAAATTTTTCCGTACCTTTTATTCTCAATAAAGAAAAGTTCAAAAAAATCTGATTCAGGCTGGTATGTTGATGTTATTACTTCCTGTTGCACATACCCTCAACATTCTAAGAGTTTTGTTCCTTCGTTATATCACAGGGCCACAAGACAATGAGAGAGACATTGAATATGAAACTGAGCCTCTGCATATCTGAGATGAAGTTGGAGGTCAGAAGCTTGACCTTTGTCTCTTGGAGCAGTATATTTTGGTTTCTGTTAGCCTTTAGGAAAGGCAATGGTTTGTTCACACTTAAAATTGAGAATACAGAGAGTTTTAAGGGATATCAAGTGGAGATTTTGATATGGAAGAATCAATTCCGCTTGTAGAAGCCTGAGGATACTGCTTTTAGATTTAAGGATTAGGGTTTTTCCTTAACATGGTGATGCATTGAGATAGGTATCTTTTTGTTTACTATTTGCAGATTTTTTTTTCTTTCTCTTGTTGGGAAATCAGTTCTGTTGCTCCTTTCCTACCTCTTTAGTTTCACAAAATAAAATGTATTATTCATTTTTTTAATCTAACTTATCCTTATCTCTAACTCTATAATCTTGATTAGTATACTTTCTCAAGCATTCTCTCACATGTTCCAAAACTGTAAGCTCCTTTCCCACCTTTTTATTTTCACGGTATTGTGACAGTTTTATTTGTCATTGCAACAAAATTAGATTATGGGTGGGGATAAATTCACGCCCTTTCTTTAATTCATGCCTTTTTGTTATTAACGTGTAAAAAGTTGTGACTAAAGTAGCTTTTAGTGACCAAAAACTGTGAAGCAACAATACAGGGATTGGGATTCCCTGCTGGGTTAGATCTGGATCCACAATACGTAGGGGATAGATTAGGGGAGTGAAGGGCCAGAGGATTTTTGTTCTCAACCCTTTCAAATCGGCGTTTTATATTAGTATCATCTTTGTAGTAACTCATTGTTTACCAAATGCTGTATTTACACTCTTTGCCAATATATATATTGCCTTGGAACCACCCTTTCCCAGCAATTCAATTTACCAATCCCAGCTTTTTGAGAAAAACTTCACTACAACGATAATACCGCATCATCACCACCCAGTCAAATTCCACAAAATCATCACTCGTGTGGTGGCGATCCGCATCAACAGAGTTTCTACTATGGATCGAAAAGTAATTGGAATACTATGGATTGAAAAGTGATGGGAAAGATTCATCCACGTCGATGGGATCCTCACGTCACCGAAAACCTACCTGAAAACAGACGACAACAACGACGATGGTCAGACGTGGATGTTGGTAACAACGAGTCCATAACGGCAACGATGATGACGGGAATTGACGGACGGCCAAATTAGAAGAATTCAGCTTTTACCATTTGAGTTATAGTAGTGTTGCTAAAGTGAGTATATAACAAAGTAGAAATATTTTCAAATATCAGTTCCCAAATTTCAGAAAAACGAAAACGGTCTCTCAAACGAAGTATATATACCAAAAAACAGAACAGCTGCATTATTTTCCAAAGCATGAACCAAAACTCATTCACTCCAGTACTTCTCATCACCGTCTTTGCCGCGACCCCTCCCATCTTCATCATCATCCTCCGATCCCGCCATCAAACTCATCTTGAACTTCTTCACATCCTCCACAGCAGCACTCCTAAACAACCCCACATCCACCGCACCAGACACCATGTGATACCCTCTCCCCCTCATATCATCGGGACTATCATGCGGCATCGCAAAACCGGCCAAGAATGCGCCACCGCGGCTGCTGCCGCCGGCGGTCTTTAACACGGCCTTCTCAGCTGACCTCATCACTTCCCTCACTTTCTTGTTACCCGGATCCCACAAGTACCCCATGCTGGCACTTAAATCCAACGGTCCCATCTGTATGCAGTCTACCCCATCCACGGCTGCGATCTCCTCGATCTTTTTCACCGCTTCTTCAGATTCAACCTGGCACATGATCAGCAGCTCGTCCTCGTAATTACTCAGATACCCCGCGTCAATGCCGTAATTCGAAGCCCTAACGACGGTATGGGCCGATCCACGGACTCCTTTGGGCGGAAACCGGCAGTAAGACACGGCCTTGCGGGCCAGCTTTGGGCTGTCGATCATCGGGAACATGATTCCCTGCGGGCCGAGATCGAGCGCCTTCTTGGCCCAGGTGGGGTTTGACTCCGGCAAACGGAGGATGGCGGGGGTACTGGTGGCGGCGAGGGCGTGGAGGCAGGGGAGGGCGTCGGAGACTCCGCCGTGGCCGTGCTCCATGTCAACGACGACGAAGTCGTAGCCGGCGAGGCCGGCGATCTCGGCGAGAGTGGGGGAGAAGCTGAGGAGGAAGAGGCCGTAAAGGGTGTCGCCATCGTTGAGGCGGGACTTCAGTGTTTGAGGCGCCGCAGCGGCGGCGGTGGCGGCTGCGGATCTGGGGGATAATAGGGTTTTGAGTGGGGTTGTCGAGGGTGGTGGCAGTTTGGGGAAACGGGTGGATGTGAGAGGGAGGTGAATTAGGGTTTTGGGTGGGAAGGGATTGTTGGTGAGGGTTTTTCTTAGGGTTAGGATAGAAGAAGAAGTGGGGTAAGCGAAGGTGGCCATGGTTGCTGCTAATCTTCCAAAAGGAACTGCTGTAACTTTGTAGGGAACAAGAAGCGGGTCACGTGCAAATACAGCGAAGATAGAGTACTATTCTATACTATACTATTAAATAATTTTGGTTTTAATTGCAATAGAAGACATTTTACCCTAAAAAAAAATAAATAAATTACGGACTAATAACTTTAAGAAATACTCCGTACATCAATGATTTACTGCATTTTATCCAAAAAATTAATACGGAGTAATAACTTTAACAAATCCATCAATGATTAAAATAATTATTTCAACAATAAATAAAACACAGAATGGAAGCTAAATCTCTATTCCATAAAACCAAGTACGTTAACTATAACATTAATAAGCCTTGAAGAGTTGAAAAATAAAGTGGGGGAAAAGGTTACAGAAATGGTCCGGTTGATGATTTGAAACTGCCGTCTCTGACATCTAAAAATGGAAGGAAACAGCAGCAAATGGGGCAGCTACTAGTAGAATGCAGCAGGGACGAACAAATACTTCTGAGCTTTTAGAGCTTCAAGCCACCTCTTGCCATTGCTAATGCACCCTCGTAGCTTTGATTTCCACCAATAAAGCCACTCATATGGACAAAAACACAACCAGGAATTCCTGCCTCCTTCGACAGTTCGTCATCTCTCAAACCTCGCCACTGAGACGGTAGGGGTTTTCGGCTCTCAAACCTATCCGGAGATACAGCTACAGCCTGTACTCGCCAGTGTTTGCTCCTGTCGTCCTGGATATTGCATAGTCATTAGCTACAATAGCTCAGGAACTTGTCATTAAACATTTCTCTCTCTCTCTAGAAAAAAGTCACAAAAAATTCTAAAAAGGAAACAAGAGCAGAATATGGTCGCATTCACCTGGTAAAGAACATATTTGATGAGCGGGTCAATCTTCATCTCCTGCTCGAGCTCAAATAAGTGAAGCTTCCACTGTGGGATAGATGAAATCAAATGACAATATACTGAAAACTCTAGACAGAACATTTGTAATAATTAGATGTTCTAAGATTCATAAAATTGTCATGCCGTCCTTGCACAAAATTCAGTCAGTCAGAAAAGCTGATGGGCGAGGTCAAGTGCTGGGAGAAGCTAAGGAAGGACTAATATACAACGTACTGCCAATCCCAACTTCACATGAAGCGAAGGATTTCTTGTACAGTCCTTACATGATGCACGGTGTGGATCGTCTTCAGAACAAACACAAATTTCATTTGAGGCCAAAGAATAAAATAAAGGGAAAAGACAAGATGTTTTTTAGCTTGATCAGCTTTCAAATTTTGAGGTCATTCATGAAGTTTGCCACTTTATCTGACTTCTAATTCGACACATAAGAGAGCGTTCTTTCAAAACATTAAAGATGATAGTGGCAGTTCTTCGCTAGAATGTTATCGCCGCAACCATCAGATGCTAGTTGTATCCAGAAAAGATATACTAATAGCTTTGCACCAATTCTTTTACATCAAAGCTTCCTTTGCACCACAATTTAGGTCCTTATTTCAAAGTCAAATATCGTACAAATTTTTAAAATTTTCCAAATTTATCCTTCTCCTATCTAGAAGCTTTTTTGCAGCCAGTTTCACGGGACTTGTACCATACCATTTCGATACAAGAAGTGCTGATTAGAACACACCGCGTTATTTATGGTGTTTGGAAAGAAAAGGAAGACTTCCCAAATTTTGGTACGGAAGGAGTATGATGTGACAGAGTTTACAACAAATCATGAGAATCTAATCATCTATTAAGAGAAGGAAACATCAATCTTATATACACTTCCTACGAAGAACACAGGTAACATTAGCTGACTAATAGGCAATGAAAAACTACTTACAGGGCAAAACGTAGTCAAAACCATAATTTCTCCACTAGGATCAATATGTCGTGTACCCGCAAGAGATTCCATGACGATTGAGCGTGCTGGTAACCATGATTTTGCATGAAATTGAACATTCTGCAAAGAAGAAAGGTTGTTGTAAAGTAAAGAGAGATTAATGTATATTGACAACTCTGAAAGTGAATATTAGTATTTTCTCCTGTCCGCGCTTTTGAACTAACAAAAGGCTGGTAGCTCAGCCTGCACAGACCATAAATATAAAGGAAGAACAAAGTTGCTTGATAAAATCCCCACAACTGAATAAACACGCACAAGGTTGATCTTACATCTAAAAACTCACTGCCAGCCAGAGCCATTGCCCTTTGAAAGGCCTCATTTTCCTTCTCAGCAGACTGATCAGGATCGGTCCAATCCAAATTAAATCTTCCGACTCTTGAAGACAAGTGTGTATTGTTCACATATCTTGGAGGCTGGTCAGTGTCATACTGATTAATTCCATTGTCGACTGCATCAATTGCCTGCAACAGGTAAACAACTATGATAGGATTGATGATTCACGCCAGCACAGCAGGGATGTAATTCTAGTCACCTCTCCTGAGTGAATTATCTCTGGGGATAATTCTTGCATTTTTTTAAACTCCTCAATCCTAGGTTGGAAAACCAAATGGACAGAACTGTTTAACATTATAGAAGCAAACGACTTTAGATCCCGATGAGGTACTCAGGGTTGACATGCTAGTTGGTAATCTTCAGAGGAGTGCTAGCCACAAAAAAGATAGCCTATTGAATGAGGGGAGTTGTCCAAAGTCCTTCCCGCACTTTGGTATCCACCTATACCACTAACGGAGGTACTAGCACAGTTCAATTTCATTTCACAACTCCTAGGCCCCTGATCCTATATGAACTAAGCTATGCACGCAGCAGTGGTTTTAGTAATGATGTGAACACCTAATGTTCCCTCCTCTGCTCTTCCTTTCCTGGTCCATCTTTGTCTAGCAACTACAGTTAGACATCCTAGTCTGCTCAGCTCAGCTCAACTTAACTCAAGTAAACCTTTCTTTCAAACTAGTTGAATCCTACTCTTCCAATCACCTGTATCCATAGAGAAGAAGCGCCTAGGCTCCCAACTTCCTATCACTGCTCTATAGGAGTTAAGACTTTTTACATCCTTTAGTACCCTAAAACTACCAGGATCTCAGCTTACTGTAATAAAAGTGCTAAGAACTTAAACCCAGCTCTTAAAGGTACCAGAGACTTTTTACCACAAATGGCACCTAATGGAACTTGTCAGCACCCAGCTCTTAGGGGTACCAGATAATTTTCTTTACAAATCATGCATACTAAGTTACCAATACTTTCATGTCCTCAGCAATACTTTTACAAAATTTCCTTCAGCTCCTTTTAGAAAAATTGTCAGAAATGTGACATTTTCACCTTTAACGGCTTTACATAATATGTTGCCGAAAAGGAGTCACTAAAAATTCTGGTCTATCAAACATAATTTCAACACTTGTACAGATTGTGTAACCTCACATAGCAAAGTGAACTAATTGCTTCTAACATTCTAAGGGAAGTTTCCAGACACAACAATCAAAAGCTTTGTCTCTAAGTCTTGTAGTAGAATATATGAAACAAACATTGCAAATAATCCTATTGACAATATTTAACGTTGCTCTTACACAATCAGATAATTTCCCTTAACCCTTTCATGGATTTCCCGTAGGCTTTCTGTTTACTTGAAACAAAATGCTACTTAAAAGCAATTCCATGCACAAAAACACACCACTCCATTTGATCAGAAATACATTTGATAAAGACGCCTCAAAGACAACAAGAGACAAGGCGACACTCAAAACTATTACTGTCAGCCACAGAGCAGCAAGAATTTCTTTTCTGAATAGTGCTTTGCTTTCTATAGGAATATCGGTCACGACTCACCATGGACGTGGAGGATCAAATTTAAACGTAGTTCAAAACAAGCAAACATAGACGCCATGTTTATTACCTCCATGAAGCTTTTGTACACAGCTAGAAATAGCCTATGCACGTCTGGATGCCCCTCATTGCGCTGAAGCTCTTTCGCAATTATCTCCAACCCAAAATGCTAAAGAGAAGAACCGCAGTTAGATTGCCCAAAATGTAACTGACGTAACTTGGTAAGCAAAAAAATAAATAAACCAAATTACAACTCGATTCGTAAAACAACTAAGGGTTTATCATGATACTGCAGCAGAGATAACCATAACTATCTATCACTATTTGACTGTATGGAAACTTGTGCTAAATGTTGAACTACATCCCATGCTTGCACAAAAATGTAAATTACCTTATAAACAAGACCTGCACTGCTGAGCTTAGTATTAAAGCCATGACCAAAAACCTCGGTAAAACCCTTCTGGTGGTGGTCGTAAAGGTCTCGACTGGGATCGTACACCCCACCAACATCCAGCACAGCATCAAGGGTTTCCAGTACCTGCAATATATACATTAACTTAACAACTCAACTCAAAAACACACAGTAAGGCATTCTCACAAACAGGAGGTGTGCAAACCTGTCTGTCCCTGGTTGGAACACCCAACTCAAACACACAGACGCATAACAGAACACATTAACCCTTATACCCACATACATAGACACACACAAGACACTATTTCTTAACACCCAACCATATAAATCACACCGACACAGAGTAGGCATTTCCACAAACAGTTTGTGTGCAAAACCTGAGGGTCCCTGGTGCGAACGATTTCCGCGCTGGCGAACTTGTCGGTGAGGCGAATCATGAAGCAGCCGAGGGCTTCGTCACAGTGGAAGCTTCCGTTGTGGGTGCCCACGCGCTTAAGGGGCGCGGTGGTTGGCGAGCCGGTGGAGAAGGTGGAAACCCTAGACTTCACCATTAGAGAGAAGTGGGAGTGTTTTGGGGTGAGGGAGACGAACAGCCTGTGATGGTTCAGTAATCTAGCTACTGTGAGCATGCCTCTTTTGTTTCTTTACAACCAAAGCTCCCTTTGTATTGGTTTGGTGGGCACTCAACAGTGTTTTATTACAATTGACCCTCCATTTTCTTGTGACAGAAATTCAAAGAGTCAAAAAGAAGAAAATAGAATTGAGAAGGAAAAAAAAAGAAGAAGAGAAGTCTTTATAAAAAAAACTAGGTAGCATTTGAAACAATTTATTTTCAGTTTATTATTTAATTTTAAAAATTGAAGAAAAAATGACCGTTTGATAGACAGTTTTAATTTTTTTGTCCTTTCACTTTTATAAATCGGTTTTCAAAATTGGGCTGGTTTTGAAAACTCTATTTTAGAGTTTTCAGTTTTGGTTTGACTCCGACCTGCCACCACCACTGATCAACACATTCATCGAATACCAAACTTGCCAACACTGCCAATCACCATAGTCACTGACTGTCGCCACCATCACCGGTAACTGACAGCCACGAACATCGCCAACTACCATAACCACTGATAACCACCCACTGACCAATACTGCAAACACTAACCTCTAACATCAGTCATCATCACGACACCACTACTTCTCTCAATCGAAATCATCATCATACCGACCACCATTGTCCCGACAACAAACACCACCAAAAGATTTCATCCATCGATTAGCCCTAGTATCTTCAAATTGCGCAGGTAAATTCCAAATCAATCAACCAATTCACTCCCAATCAAACCAATGAAGCCATAATTCGCAAGTTAGTGTGATATTACCACATCAGTAGTTGGTTAATGACAGAGGAGATGTGTTGGTCATGGTGGGGACACTCCTTGTTGTTAGAAGAAGCTTTCAAGTATTGGAAAATGAAAGAAAAAGAGAAGAGAGGAAAAATAGGAAAAAAAATAAAAATCAATTATGCAAAACTGTATCAAACAAGTGAAACAACCCATTAGTTTTTTTAAAAAAAAGAAAACTAAAAGAGGTTTTGGTTTTTCTAAAAACAAAAACTGAAAAGTGAAATGAGGTTCAAACATACCCAATTTGATGTCATTTGAGAGATTACTTGGATACATTTTAATTATAAACCGTTGTTTTTGTTTGAGCGTTCGAATTTAGTTTGTTCAAACATAATTAAATTAGTAAACTAAGGGACTCAGGGTTCGTTTGACAAATTTTTTTTTTTGATTTTCAGTTTTTTAAAGAGCAGTTTAATTTTTTTTTTTTTTATAAAAACAAGTGGGTGTTTGATAACCCCTTTTTTTTGAGTTTTTTTTTTTTTTTGTGTTTGGTAACTTTTTTTATTTTGACTTTTTTTTTTTGGTGGTTTGCGGTGGCGGTGGTGGGGTGTAGCGACGGTGGCCGGTGGTGGTGGCCGGCGGCCGGAGGTGGCTGCCGGCAGTCTCCGACGGTGGTTGCCGGCGGCCGGAGGTGGCAGCCGACAGTCTCCGGCGGTGGTCACCGGCGGCCGGAGGTGGCTGCCAGTAGTCTCCGGCAGTGGTCGCCGGTGACCGGAGGTGGCTACCGACAGTCTCCGGCGGTGGTCGCCGGCGGTCGACGGTGGTCGCCTGAGGTGGCTTCCGGCGATGGGAGGGTGGTGGTGGTGGTCTAAGAAAAAAAAACCAAAAGGGAAAAAAAAAAACAGTTTCTAGAGTTTTTTTTTTTTTACTCTTCAGTTTAAAAACTGGTTTTAAAAATTGAATACAAAATGGTTACCAAACGCTCAGTTTTTAAACAGTTTTTAAAAACTGAAAAAAAAAGAGCAAGAAAAAGAGTGTCAAACCTAGCCTCAATGGACAAGTCTAATCGACAAGTTTTAAGAGTACCTTGACATGAATTTGTCTAGGCAAAACTAAACTAGTCAGCATTCACTTGAGATCAGTTCCATCTTCCACAAAGTTTAGCTTACAATAGAGTGTTTGATATCATTGTCCGCTCAGAGCAATTGCAAACTATAAAAACATAAAATCTTATTTTTGATTAATGTTTGACGTTTGTTATAAATTCTCGAGAATTTATTCGATCAACACACCGACTGGCTGTTGTTTCCTACTACTAATCTTCAGTGTAGAACTACTAGAGTTTATTTATTAAAGTGTGATTTTAATTAAGGCTCCGTTTGATAACACTTATTTTTTCAGTTTTTTCTCCAATTTTGTAAACTGGAGAAAATAAACGCGTTTGACACACAGTTTTTATTTTTTTTTTCTTTCAGTTTTGAAAACCAAAAATTAAAACAGGGATGTTTTTTAAAAACTCCAAAAAAGAGTTTTCGGTTTTCAGTTTTGGTTTTTATTTTGAGACCACCACCACCCTTCCACCGCCGGCAAATGGCAGTCTCCTCCTCTAGCGACTGCAACCAGCCACCGCCAGTGACCACCGCCATGCTCCACCACTGCCACCGCAAACCACCACCAAAGAAAAAACTCAAATAAAAACTGAGTAATCAAACAACCATTTATTTTTGTAAATTTTTTTAACTGGTTTTGATTTTTGTTTTTGATTTTTTAGAAATAGAAAACCAAAACTGAAAGTGTTACTAAACACTACCTAAACTTTCCTATTAAAATGTAAAGGATTAAATGCACATAAAACCCCATACTTTGGGGTCATTTACACGGAACACCCCAGGGTTTGAATTTTGACCCCCACCACCCCAAATTCCCAATTTTGGTGCACGCAGCACCATTTGACGGTTGAAATTCAAAATTCGAGGATGGCTATTATAATTTTGAGGTCAAAATGGACACTTCATTAAAATATCCTTGTTGGCAGCCACATCACCCGAACGTTGGAGTTTTACCCTCTCTCCCTCTGTATCTCTCTCACACAAAAATCAAACAGAGAGAGAAAGAAGATGAAGAAGCCATGGCAGCGCCGCCGGCCATGGGTCAGTACCTAGCGCCGCCACCGCGCATAGCCAGGCCTGGCCATCTACCATAGGTAAGAGGCCGTCGACAACCAAGGGACGACCATCCTTCCTCCAGATCTGTGCTATCGACACCGTTGCAATCAAGCGGCCACCACCATCCCATCAAGATGCCGTCGTTGCCACCACGGTAGGCCTTTCGAAAAGCACTGGAGCAACACTATCGCAAGCTCCGGCGAAGCGTCACCACCATGATAAACGGCTCCAATCGGCGCCACCGTCGCCTCACGATTACGGCCTTACAACTATGCCGCCTACCCACCATCGACAAGGACCGGCATCACCATCCAGCTTAGTGCCGCCATCAGACCCATGCCGTCAAGATACGCACCACCGCGAGGAGCAGCAGTGCCCTTCGGCGTCGTCTGCTGCCGGTCAAATATGCCTTACAATATCAAAATTGACGTGGCTGCCATGTTGGATTTATGGAGGAAGTTACCTTTGTGCCCTTTGGCTTCTAACAGACATTCCACCAAAAAGTAAAAACCGTCAAATGGTGTTGCGTGCACCAAAATTGGAAATTTGGGGTGGTGGGGGTCAAAATTCAAACCCTGGGGTGTTCCGTGTAAATGACCCCAAAGTATGGGGTTTTATGTGCATTTAATCCAAATGTAAATCCCAGTAGTTAACCAAGAGAAGAAAAAGTGGGGAGCAACTAATGTAAGAGGATAAGCAAAACCTATGGCACTGGATACAAACAGAACAACCTTCTCCCAATTCTTGAAACAAACAGGGATCAAGCGGCGTAGTTCATCGCCATGACAACCACAATCAACCCCAACTTGATTTCCTCTCCAAACCCTTTAACGAGAAGCCCATTTACAGAAACACTCCACATCACAGTTTCCAATTGCACGAGACCCTTCAATGCACCAGCATTATATTCAAGGTGCCGCCCCCAGACCGTCAAATGCAACAGCAACAATAATGACTGTAGCCCGTCCGAAAAGGGCAGTCTCAAAGATGTGCTATCTGGGATGGTTGATCAACGGGTAGAGGAACTGTTGAACAAAGAAGAGAACAGGGGATTGTTAGATGGGTTGGGAAAGGCAACTGAGAGAGTGGAGATAGCCAGGAGAGAGCTGGCAGAGATCAAGAAGCAAGAAATTGAGGCACAGCAATTGAGGGATTATATCAATCAGCTCGAAAACAGAGCCTCCGAGGTCTGCTACTAGTGATCCCCCTTCTCATCTTCCCGCGCGCACACACAATATTACACACAGAATATGTTTCTCTATTTTAGGCTTAGGGACATTATATTACAGCTCCACCCATGAACTAGCCTGCTCCACATTTTTCAGTAAGAGTTTCAAAAAGTTTCATTTCCAAGTGACACCAAAGGCCATATGCAATTGTGCCTCAGTTTTGAATGGATAATTTGTATTTTAATCACTTTAAAGTTATAATACGATCCAGATAAATCTTATTGACTTGAGTTCCTGATGCCTGTGTGAGCCTGTGGGTGGCTGGCCTCACGACACTCAAGAATACACGGCCCCAATAGAACGAGCAGCAGGGGTGACGACAAGGTACGAGCTGAGACTAACGTAGGCAGCAGGATTATGTGAGAATGTGGTGCGTGTGTGGGTGCATTTGGTCGAGGCTACCTTGAATGACTACCTTTTTTGCTGTTTGTTGATTCTCCTCTCTGGGATCCTTGATCTTTTGGCGTCTAATACATGTTATTTATTCCAAGTCTGGGCATAAGCCCTCACAAAGAGGGTCCATAGGCCTTATCTCTCCGGCCTCTCGACAGTGATGAACAGCGCGGGGTGGTAGAAAGGTGATCTATGCCATCTCCGTACAGCGGCAGATCTGGGAGACAGCCCTTTGGGGATGGTCAATCAGGAGGTGGGTGACCTTTCCTCCCTAGAAGTGTGCCATGTGTCACGGAGAGGGTGGGACTTTATGTTGTATGAAAAGCTAAGTTCTGATCTTTAATCGCAGCTTGGTTCACATGAGGTTATAACCAATGTGACACTCCTAGTCCTAGCCACCTAACCGCTTGTTCCCTGGAACCCTCGGGACCTTATATTCGAGGAATCGAGAACCACCTCGCATCCTGCCTCCGGTGAGAGGCCTCGCCTCCGATTCCTCGAGGATGGGCCTAACGAACTGCACTTCAAGGTTAATATCGATGACAGATTGGAGATTTTGGAGATGAGGGATGTGCACCGTCGGGGTTGATGCCCCTCGAGGGATTTCTTGACCGTCTAGTTAAGAGTAGCACTCCTCTCTTTGGTCAACTGGTCGTGATGGGTCACTGTTTGCCTCTTTGAGCCATGGGAACCTGGGCAGCTTATTCTTTGACCTTTTGACTTGGTCCATCTCAGGCACGTCACCCTTCACGGACCATTCTCAGCACTCATTGTTCAAATAGTATAATAAAAATATGGGTTAGCATGTGTATATAGTAGCATTAAATTGACTGAAGATATTCACTTTTGTAGTAGTATTTAGAGACTAACATAAGCTTTCTTGTGCATAGAAGCACATCTAATGTGTGCGCATGCGTGTTTAATTTCGTACTTTGGTGCAAGGAGTCTGAAGTCCTTACAGTTGTGTATCCACTAGCTGTTCTTGGCAGGTATCATTGTAAAGGAGTTTTTGTTTGTGAAACTTGAAAATTAACGAGAAACTTAAAGACCTGATTATAGGTCCAAAGTTCATCCTAATATCTCTAACTTATTGTTTTTCTGCGGGGTGGGGCTGGAGGTAAGGTTGCTTGGGGTTCCAAGTATATCTGCAAGGAAGCTATTCCGGTATATGCAATCATATATGTAACTTGGCCATTATAAATTTTTTTAATTACATGTTAGGAACCTGATCTGATTTCTCTTTTCCAACTTGGCAATTGCTGGGAAGTGACTTTCTTTTTTGTATATCAAGATGAAAAAGATAAACATGAAAGCATAACTGAACTTGAACAGCTGTGATCATGTCACTTCTAGTGGTAAAGTTTCTCATCTGATGGTAGGATGACTAATCCAACAGATTTCCACAAAGAATGTTTTTTGAGTTTTGACCTCTTGTCTGCATTGATTGAGCCATTTGGATGTCTTTTACTGCTGCTGGTATCTCATGTTTTGCATGTTAAAGATTGCAGAATGTCAGAGGGATATCACGGAAGCAAGAGCGCTGGTCGAGGAAGCGGAGCGTTCGCTAACTGTTGATGGGGTTGGAGGCAGAGATGCCTTCACAGAAATTGAGCTTGAAGCAATCAACAAAAATGAAGAGAGGTGGGAGTCCATAAAAGCAGCATCCATCTCTGCAGTAGTTGGCACCTTAGCAGGGCTTCCCATTTCCTTAACACAAGTGACTAGCTTTCCTCAACTGATACTTCCTTCAGCAATCACCTTTGTTAGCTGTGCATTATTTGGAGTAACATTCCGATATGCAGTAAGAAGAGACTTTGACAATTTTCAGCTTAAGAATGGAACAGCTGCTGCGTTTGGATTTGTCAAAGGTAAAATTTATGTTTAGCCTTTCAACTAGTATATCGTGAAAATTTCTCACTACTCAAATCGATAACTGCAACAAATTGGTAACTGCATGGTGACTCATGAGGCTGATCACGATTTGCTAAGCAGGGCTTGCTACACTGGGAGGCGGACCACCTCTGGAGTTGACTGCTGGAAGCTTATTCTCACATGCTTACAGTGGTGCAATTTATGTATCTGAGAATGTTTTGATCTTTGTTTTTGCTGCTGTTGGCCTGGATTTCTGCATAAAGATGAGGATTTTAAGTTCTTATCCAATTGAAAGATCAATTTCAGAAACTAGATAAAGCAATCTGCATATGTCAGAGACCAGATTGTTTATCTGGGTTGATGCATGTACAACAAGGATGTAAAGGATAATGAAGCGAAGGCTGTTTGTTGAGATATCAACTCTCTCCCTTGAAATGTTTGCCTCTGGTCCTGCTATACTTTTAACTCTTGAGTTTAGCCCTCCGCCAATTACATCTTCTCATTTCATTTTTTTTCCTTTTCCCTTTTCCCTTTTCTGTATGAAATGCTCTCGTAGTTTCACACTCTGAGCAAGTCCGATTTGTTGTTTTAGGATTTGGATAGTGGCAGGTGCATTCTGTAAAGAAATTCCACTCGGGGATATCGATCAAAACCGTGCGAGTTTGGAGGCGAACGAGGGAAGCGAAGCGCTTGGATATCAAGCAGCAGGCAAGGAGCCATTTGGCTTCAGATGTGGATTTTTCTAATATAACAGAGATAATATCATCTGGGAGACGATTTACGTGATCTACTACTTCGTCTTGTTTTCTCTCCATTCGTACTGCTACTGCTTTCATCTTATGAAACGCGTAATACTACTACTGTTTTCATCTTATGAAACGCGTATGTAAGATAACATCTTGTTGCTCAAGTTTGGACTAGGTTTTTTTGCCCTAATTCTACGGCTGCGATGCTTTGAACTTGCTTATTTATTTTTGGGTGGCTTCTTCTACAAGAACGTTCTATAGAAAAACAATTGTACAATGAGAGAGTTATTTTTACCCCTAATATTTTTATTTTTTTTAACTTTTTTGTCGCTAAAAATGTATTTTACCAACAATTTTACTTTTTTTACTTCTTATAAAATTACAGGCTTACGAGATACCGGTGCAATGGCACTTGAGTCTTGACAGTCATTTACCCAATGCATGACTAGTCAAGCCTTCATTGCAGGGCAAAATGAATGCCATCCAATTGTTTTTTCTCTTTAAACAAAAAAAAAGTCTTCTTTCTGCTTACGCTCAGAAACAAATCAACTAACGCTTCATTTGGTCACCAATTTCTTTGTTTTCATTGTCATGCTCTTGAAAATACGAAAAAACTCGAAAATATGTATTAACTTGTTTTAATATGGAATAACAAAAATAAGTGGAGCAATTTGTTAAACACCTTTTTTCACACAGTTATAATTCAACGAACAGAGTAGTTTCCAAGAGTACATTTGCAAGAAGTCGGTGAGTACTGTTTGAATGATGTTTTTGAAATCAGAATTTCAACTGAATCAGTGCTCCGTTAATCACACAATGATATACCCTTTTATGACAGCATATCGGCACACTGGTTTTCCAACAAATTCCACCAAACTAACCATGTTAGTAGAGAACCATACATATTTCTTTTGGGAATCCTATATACTACCGAGCACACTCGAAAATTGTACAAATAGGTAATTGCATGTTCTAAATTACCAGATTTAAGTAATCGTCAATTCTTGGACCCTTCCCAACATCCCTCAGTAAGCCAAACTCCTCAGTAAGCCAAACTTGGTGTGTCAAAAGGATTGAACTGAGATCTTCTAGTGTTTCCTTCCCTCATCAGTCTCTTGTTCTTCATTCACGAGCTCAGGGTCTTGGGAAGGCTTTTTGGGAACTCCCCAACCATGTATCTCATTTCTAGATTGTTCTTGCGAAGAAGGCAAGTTTCTCTTACTTTTTCTTCTCTCCTAGGCATCGAAAGAAAGAAAAACATAGATCAGGAGTGGATAACAAGCTTGCACCCCGAAGTTATGTTTTGGTTTGTGGTTATAGTGGCTGGTAATTCTTTCATCTAAGAAAAGGCGAAGGTTATTACCTCGTTACCAGTTGTAATATTGTTCTTTCTCGAAAGATGCTTTGCAGTCTCATTAAATAGCTTGAAGCCCTCAAGATCTCCATTTCTTATACTTGCTTCTAGCTGCCAATGACAAGTACTGGTATGAAGACTTGATAAGCAAAATGTTTTATAACTTAGCAAGTAAGAGCTGGAATAACACCCACCTGAACGTGAATGATGCAGAAAATAATGCTAGCAATAGGCAGCCAACTTTCCTCCGGCGACAGCGACAAATTTGTCCTATAAGAACTCCAATTTTTTTCAAGAAAACAATACGGACACTACCATGTACTTAAAACCTCACAACACTCTCTAAGTCTTCCTCTTCTTGTTTGGTTAAGCAGGAAGGAAAACAGATGTAACAACAGGATCTTGATAAGTTCCTAGTTACTACATTACCATTGGGATGCAATGAATATAGATATTGGAAGGCATAAATAAAAAGTCAAAAGAGTGCCCCACAAATATGACCGGAAAGGATATGGTGAGCCTGCAAGAAAGATGCAACTCTTCAAATATTCCATATCCCTTTTGTTTCCCTATTCCATCCCAACAAAAGAGCTCAAACGATACATGTACAAAAGCAAGCAATTATAAATATTAGAAATTTCAGACTGCTGAACACCATTTGTCGCTTTCTCAAAAAGGTCATCTGTGTTTTTTGCTCTTTCTTATTCTCAGACGAAGAGATGAAGTGTGACTAGTCTTTTTTTCTCTTTTTCAATTCCCGTAAAAGTTTCAACTAATCAGAATGGGATGTCAAGTGTAACCTGATTTTAATTCTGCATAAAAAGTCTAAATCCACTCAATGTACGCATTTCACATATCTTTTGTGACCAAAAAGGAGCACTAGGATGGTATGTTACTCTTTTAGCAACAAATAAAGGCCGTATATGGGTGTGGATATAAACATCCCCTTATTTTTATACAAAATTAATCTTAACAAGTGCCAAACAAAGCCACTTGAGTAGGAAGTTCTATCGATGCATCTAGATGTCAGAAACGAGCTCAAAGTTTTGTTCGAAGTCAATTCCTTGATTCAAGTGAGGCAAAACAGAGGCAACTGAGATACTCCCTCCGCTCCATTTGGATATTCTCCTAAGCCTTTCAGCACAATCCTACGATAGATTTTGGTACGTATAAACGTCCAATTACATTCAAATGCCAATTATAGACTAAATAAGCATCTCTTGACAAGTTCAGCTAGGGTTGAAACAATGATTAAAGTCCATTTTTACACCATCTCATGAATTTGCAAAAAGTCAGAAGGCATAAGATAACAAGTCAAACCCACACAAGAAAAGATAGAGCTAAACCTCAAGTAAGGAGCCAAGTAAACAATCGCGTACACAGCGTAACGCCGGCTCCTAGTATCCAACAACGCAAACACCCAAGTCTACACACAAATATTCACCAAACAATTCATGCTATGAACTTAACAACAAGAAATAATAAATTCCATAAGAACTGAAAAAAAGGCCCTTTTTACCAGCCAATTGAAGTAAGGGATGAAGCTAATGATCCCCATAACCGCGAACCTCGCATCGGATGAATCAATCACGGAGTCGCCGTCGTCGACGCCGTCACCGGATGGGATCGGAAAAGCGAGGGAGTTGAGAATGCAGGCGCCGATCGCGACGGCGAACGGCGCGTCGTTTGAGAGCTCCGCCCTGCACGTGCCATTTCGGAGCCTTGTTGTCTGCAATTCAAAAGGAAATCAACTAGGGTTCGACATATAGCCGATTGCAGCAATAAAGGAAAACAAAAACAGGAAAAAACAAGAGTAAGCTTGCTTGGTAACCTGGTTGAAGTTATTCTTCTTATGATGTGTGCGTATGAATTGGGTACTCGGCAAGAGAGGAGATTTGAATTGCAGAGATTTAGTAGAGGATGGAGCAAGAGTGACAGTGAGAGCGAGAGAGATCATTGCTTTAGGCAAATTCTCTGTTCTAGATTCTTGATTCTCGCATGTTTTCGGGAAAGGTGCCGTCTTGAACCCTGGGTTTTAGTACAACTAAAAGATTTGTCTTTCGTCCGTCGCTAAAATGTGTCCGGGATATCAACCACACTTTAATATACGAAATGCGAATAAGCATAAGAGAACGTAAAAATTAACATTTTAAAAAAAAAAATCAACTCATTCATTTTTCGACTTTAAGCTGACATACCCTAAACATTAACTATGGAGAGTTTTGTCGCTTAGAGAGGTTATATAGTTTAAGAAAGTATATTGCTTTATTAGGGAGTTAATGGCTGCATCATGATAGAGGAGGAGAAATATAAAATCGAGTTCAAGGGATGAGTCAAATTGGAAGTTCGTATTGTGCTTGAATCCCGACAAGGTGAAAGTGTGCGAATGAAGAGCATGCAATATATTCTTCATGACCGTTTCAAGCCTTCCGAAAAAGGGGAACTAACGCTAAAGATAAGTGTTCGGTTTATGGTCAAGATCATGGAGAAGTCCTTGTACTTGTGTAGCGGATGTGTCCTTTCGCCAAGACGGCTAGGCCTTACGCTCTTACAAGGTGTATAAAAATGCAGAGTCTAACGGGAACACAATCTCGTGAGCTGGAGGTATTAAAGGTAGGACTAAAGATGACGAGCTCGATTTGTTCGTCACCATCGGTTGGTTGTATAAGCATAACCCAAATAAGGTGATTCATAAAGGGGCAGCAACAGGTAAGAATGCCCCCAAACTGGCTACAGTATCCCCATGTACATCTCTGTCAAGGTACCTTGGGTCTTTCCACAAGTGTTGTGTCTGTGGGGCGGTACAGCAGGCCAATGACCTCTGATCAAGGCTATAAGGTCATTCCAAGCTCGAGAAGCCACTAACGTAACAACCTTGTAACAACCTCGAGAAGACACTAACGTAACAACCAAATATCACCCTCGAGAAGACACAGTTGTGGTAGTCACGACACTACCACTTGCAGGGATGCTACACGTGGTAGTATTGTGACTAGGTGACCATCATATTGACAATGGTAGCGTTGTGACTAGGTAAAGGTGACAGTGATGTTACACATTACAGTGGTATGATAGTTATAATTGCTTTAATACTAGTAAATTGAGGTGTCAGTAGTTAATATATGAGAATGAAATTAGTAATAATTGTGACTATCGGTGGGGGTGTAGGTAGTGCAACCCCAAGGAAACTCTAATCATAATACGAATATGCAATAATAAGATGAATGTATGCACAATCTTTGCAAAGTTCTAATACCGAACAAAATAAAGGGATGATCGCAAGGACTGCAATCAATGAATGTAAGTGCAAATTCTAATAAAGTTTTGTTCCTTGATATTAGATTTTGAATCCAACATTTTATTTTCATCGCTAGAAAGCACTACATGACGTACCATGACCACACATGCCAAAAGTCATATATTAACCATTCAAGTGGTCGTCCCTTAACCCCAAGATGTGGGTGAAGTGGTAAAGGCCTTGAGAAATAACTTCTAGGGCCCGGGCCCGAATTCAAATCGTATAACTTGCAATTCTAAAACCTTCATAAAAAAGTGGTCGCCCCTTGATTGCATTCTAAAAGTAACATCACAAAGTTGCAACCCACGGTTTCTAACGTGTTTTGAACACGTATTGGAAAAATGAAAATAATTCTGTGCATTGCATGGGACCCTGAGCTAGTTTCATTCTAAAAGATCAACCAGAGCCAACTTAGGCAACTGCTCATGCTTTATTATCTATAAACAAAATCAAAATACAATATTATGTTTTACGGTTCAACAAAAACAGTTCAAGGAACTGATCAATAAAATACAAAGCAAGCACCCCAGCAACGTTTTTCCATTCTCATGCTGACTTGTTCGGGAACTGATCAGTGCCAATCGCCGATGGGGTAATAGCACAACTCTGCACAGGGGAAAAATATCTGCTGCTTGTCTCAAATGAATGAAAAAATACTCGCTCTACGGGCTCGTTATTCTGCTTATCTGTGTTTGAGGCACCTCCTCCTTGAAGAAAGCTATTCAACAGTTCAAGATCGCATTCCAGAACATGAATGCTAAGGTTCTAGCCTCCGATTCTTTCTACGTAATCAACATGAAAGGTGGAGTTAAGAAAAGGGTGAAACGCGATCTCATTTGGCTGGAAACGAAGATCATAAGGAAGTGACTATGGCAAATTTGAACTTTTACCTCAGTATACATATGGGTTTCACTTTACACACTGATAATCCATCTTAGGTATCGGCGTCATCTTCCCGAGTGGTCGTAGAATTTAGCTGCTGTTCCAACTACCAGCAGAAGGGAACTCATTATTAGAAAGACCGACGAAGGCAACAAATACTATCAACAGCCAAAACAAACTGCACAATCCCGACCAAAGACTATCCAGCTTCCGCATGTCTACTTTTGTAGGGGAAGGCGGGGGAGTGGACCTGGTATACGTCTAACTTCATCCTAGGTCTGAACCCCATCCATACACAACATAAACAAACATACACCCCAAAGAAAATAAGAACTGAATATACTAAGCCAATATGGAGCCCAGGTAGATCATTCATTCTTCACCATTTAAGACTGTAAGATAGATCAATCACTTTGCAGATAGATCATCGTATAAAACCACGACGACTAAGAATAGCAATGAATACAGGTATCAAGAATTCAAAAGCAACTCACTTGCATGTATTTTATTCTTTCAGCAGTCAATTCCTCGGTTAAGTTAACCATCCTGCAAATGAGAGAGAGCACAAGATCAACTCAGGCAAATGCAATAAGTCAGTCCCCTAAACTGCATACAGATTACTAAGCTCACAAATCAACAGTGTTATTTGACTTGATTTGCTGACTTACCTAGCTTGGAGCTCAGAAATCCTGATAAGCAGCAACCGCTCCCTTTCAGAAACTGCTGGTTCAACCTATCATATAGCAGATGAAACAGTGACAAACAGACTTGATGTTGTAATATACAAATTCCAGTGACATATTTGGAACATTTTGCTATGTGAACGCAGCACATTCGGGAGTTATACAGGTCGTATTCATGAAACAACCAAGAAGCATGAAGTTGCCCAAGTCATTTGATTGAATCAGATAAATGAACAACAGCAAGTTCAATGAACTCGAATGAAGGTCAACTTGTTGATGCTAAGGTAAACACAGTCAATCTCTGATTGCCAATGTTGCATTTCAAGCGCCTTCATGACAACCAAAGGGGTAAAACAGGGAAGTACTTGAATAATATGACATTTAAGCTATGGTAACTTGTCATGTAATCGTTTCCCATTCTCGAGGAAAGCACCCAATATATAGGTAACTAAAATGCTGCAGCTTACATTTTTGCAAATTGATTGTCACCACCGAGTATTTTACAATTCAGAGGCATTACTACATTAAGAGATATCAAGCTGCACTTGCATTTGCAGTTCAGGGGTGATGGTCTGGTGCAAAAATAAAAGATTAGGCTGAATACAACAAGGACCCAGATTAAGATATGAGGGCAGCCGTGTGCAAATGATGCCAAAAGGTCAGATCTGTACAAGTCTGCCCCTCCCAGGACCCTTCATTAACGATGACCAACTGAGCAATAACTTCGATCTGCAGTGCACTCTAAATACACCACTGCTCTCATCACGATTTGAAGACAGCCGACAATAAACCAAATTTAAGGATAGGAACTGGATGCCGGTGGAAATATGTTCAGTTTATCAAACAATTTCCAAATGAGAGTTACAAGTATGAGACAAGGGAAAGTACAAGGTAGAATTATGTACTTACAACTCCGTTATTCTCTGAACTGCGAGGTAGTGGGGGCAACTTCCCATTTTGAGGACCTGAAAGAGAATTAAAGCAAAACCAGATCAGCATAGCTGGAACCTTGTCAATATATGCGTTTCTGTTGAGTACATTATTTCAGAATACTCGACTCACCATCTAATACATCAGCCGGTTGCAAGCTATTCAACAAACTCATGATGAGATCCTGGTATTACAGTGGCAATTGAAGTAGGAATATCAAAGTTAACTTCTTGACAGAACCAAATATAGGAATCAACCTAGATATCAAGAACTGGCCTCGCCTTACCTGTTGCATTGATGTCTGCTGGAAAAGGTTTTGAAGGTGGGGCATGAGAACTGATGCAGGGACATCGCTGCTGCTAATTTCCTTGGGCGAATGACCAATAGGCTGAAGAAAAATATACTAATCATTCAAGGGATCATATGAAATAAGAAGATGAAGGAAGTGATAGACATAATTAGTATATCTAACTGGACTGAATCAATTTATATGAGTAAGTATGCAAACCGTTTGTTTCGAATCAAATATCCACGTGCCAACACTAGCAGACTTCCTAAGCGGCAAATTCTACAAATCACATGATTACAACATCAAGGCCAGTCATTCAAATGATGCCAATATAAAAAACAATTGCCACAAATGGCTTACCTGAGAAGACGGCCGAGATCCTGAACATAAAGGAATATCCTACATTTGACGATTCAAATTAGCCAGAGTCATTGAATGGAACATATCACGAGAATACAGAGTGTGGTACCTTTACAAGATCTACATTTTCTGATGTTACAGAGAACCGCCCTTTTATTTGTACCAAATTGGTTTTTGACTTGTCATCATCTCGAAATCCTAATAAAGAATGATATCGTTAAACATATACCAAGGTTATGATACTTCTTGCTACAATCTATTTCCATGCAACATATTGCAGCAAAGAATGCTTTGACATATTACAGCTGTCAACCGAATAGTAGTTTAAGTAGTGGCGTATTGGTGATAATAAACTCAGTACCTCCAGATGATTTTACGGGATTGGGAGCTGATAAACTGTTTGCTGAAGCTCGAGTTGGAAGCATCAAAGGACCACTAAAACTGGGTGCTCTCCGTACTTCACGACGAGTTTTCTCAGGTAGTTGTTGCTGTTCAATCTCATACCTAAGAATTAACAAACTACTATTTTTAAAACATGCATAGCAAAACTATAAGTTAATTGTGCATAATGTTTAAATTCCACTCTTACAAAGCAAGCAAACTACTACGTACATTTTGTCGATAATCTACAACATAATAAATGTAAGCCAAGTTTTAATCCTTCAATGATTCTTACTAAACAAAACTTATCCAAATGTAACCTACCAAGCAATATTTGGCATTAGCCTAACCAGAGTACTACATCATAACCAGTGAGAAGTGTCATGAAAAACTGGTGTAGAATTGTATGACAGGCTCATACATTAAAGATAAAAACTACATAGATCATAGCTTGGGGATGAGCATTCTGCACCAGAGACTACTTTAATCATCTATGTACACTTCACTCGGGCTGCCTTGCTTGTTAAGTCAAAACTAACGTGATTCTCTGAGTTTTCTTATGGTAAGATGATAAATGCTGTGGTAGAAGTCATTCTCCATAGTTCATTACCCATAAAAAAGTGTCAGAACACAGAATATTTCCCAAGTGTCAGCATACTGCATAAAAAAACATACAGCAATGTGTAAACACATCACAATGGTGTATTCCGGCATCCCCCCAAGGAGTCCGTCCCTATAAATGAACAAGTAAACGCCAAAATTGGATCACAACCAACCAATTTTTACATAACCCCACACCATAGTAAGGGAAAAGGACTCTCTGGGGACAGAGTATCATGGACAGGTTTTCTTATGCATGCAAACCTGACTAAGGTATATGAGTAATGCAAACTAATGTGTTACATTTCACCTATCGTTTACTTTTATTACTTTCTATTTTAGCATAATTCACATCATTAATTGCCACAAAGACCCAAGAATTAACGAATTCTGATGAACCTTTCTATGTTGCGCCCTCTCTCTGACGACGAATGTGTTAGCACGACACCGGGCATGAGAGGTCCACTCTGACTTTGCCGAGTTTTCCCTGTTGGATTGGCCGCCTTCGTCTGTACTGCATCCTTCTCTGAGGTTGAAGGTAACTGCTCAGTTTTTGATCCATTGTTAACTGGACCAACTTTGCCTTGATTTGCAGACTCCAGTAGATCACTTGCCAGAGCTTTCCCTTTCTTAACTTCCGCACCACCTACATGCTCACTGAAAAATACTTTGTTGCATCATCATCATCATCATCATCAAAGCCTTTGTCCCAAACCAGTTGGAGTTCGCATGCAGATCCATTATGAATAATTACAGGCCTATGAGCATTTACCTCCAAATAATGTTACTTGTGGAAATTGATTTCCCCAAAGAAGATCTTGAATTAGATGCATCCTGCCAGTATCAAGGAGCAAGTTCATAATCTTACTCTCTTAAAGACTCCAAAATTTTCCAAGGGAAGTAAATTAGCCAAAAGGTAAAATCTGAACGCAACATCTACTCTTACTAACTTGGATGGCTAAGAAAAAAACAAATATGGAAGACGAAAGCTACCTTATTGTTACCAGATGATTTCATGCTTTCATCTTCTTCCTTAATGTCTAGTATTTCGTCATCATCTTGCAACTGCCACATGGTTAGAGAGATCAGCTTATCTCTACCGCCAAAAAAAATTAGCAAGTAAATTGCTTAAGATTGTTTGTTAATTAATTCATTTAAAGTATCTTGACATTCAAAATAACTGCATGGTATACATACCAGTGAAGCTCGACTTTTTAAATCTTGAATATCAAAGTTCCAAGCACTCACACCTCGTTGGTACTCACTCTGACAAGGAAAAGCAAGATATTGTTACCAAAGATGAAGAGAGATTATGAAAGAAAAAACTAGATGTTGCTTCTTTGTTTTTCTTTCCATTCTTTCTTCTATGCATGAAAAATTTCCCACTTCATTCTCTTGGCTCTATGAGAATTCTTTAAATTGTATTCCACCCTAGAAACAAAAATGTTGAATATACTTCTCCTCCTCCAGTCCATCCCTCTTCTTTCTTCTTGTCATTTTCTGGAGTCACTGAGTACCCATCTGTAGTTCGAGACAACTCAACTGTATTATGAGCATTTACAAAGTGCGCCTGAAGAGCCTGGAGCGATTGACAACCTCTCTCTGTATTTAGCTTTGCCTATGATTTGCTTGGTGGCTGAATTGGTTGGGTTGGAAACACATTGCAATAACCAAGAGAAGGTGTATCAGCTGATGGCTATACTACTTGTTTGTGGTACAGTATGAGCTACAAAATCAGCAAGGGAAACAACTAGATGATGCTATTCTTCATCCCCTATTCTCGACTTCCAAACAATGTGGCATATAGTTAGCCAAGTTTTCCAAAATACTAGGATCCACTAATTTAAAGTGAATGGACAGGAATAACACACATTGTTTGGAGTCAATATTTTTTTACCAAAAAAACCTCTGGGAAGGGCTCTGAGACTCATTCCTTTTTTTTTTGGTTGATGAGTAGTATATTGAAAAGAAGGCCCCAGAGGAGGGGCAACCCGCATGCCAAAACAACCCAAAGCACTAAGGAAGTGCCCTAGGTAGGAAAAATGCCACCCAAACAACCCTCCACCAGACCAATTATGCTAACATCGTTTAACATTGCTAAAAAAGCAACAGACAATCCTGGAAAGTCCTCCTTGACCCAACAACACGAGTTTTATAAAAGAAGAATGCAGCCTGTGTAGAGGAGTCTCGATCCGTCAACGGGTTGGGAATTCCTCTCTCTCCAAAAAGACCACAAACGTGCTAACCTCAACCTCTTATACGCATTTTTTTCCCCCTTCTTTAACAAGATAAACCCAACAAAAAATTTGATGGACCTAATAAAATGTGCTATCTGTGACCTAGTCATGAGTAAATGGCACTAGGGCAGCACACAATTTTGATGATTTTATCCAACGGAAGAGAGGAGAGTGAATATTCCAAAATAGAGAAAACGAGAGAATACAAATTACTTCTCAGTGACTAACTATTGAGCCTGTATGAGTAAATGACAATAGGTGAAAAACTTTTCCGGACTTCATCAATCAGAAAGAGGAGTAGAAATTGTATAGACACAACAGAGACAGAGGTGTCAAAATTTTATTGACACAACAGTAAACAAAAAGATTAGCAAGACAGGCTAAAGAACCAAATGAGTTCATGGAATCAAATATGTTCAGTGGGCACATCAAAACAAATTCTTCTACCAATCTAAGCTATGCCTCCCATCTAACCTGTGATATTGCTTCTTGCTCAGCTGAAGGCATTTTCTTCAGAGCTAGTTGTGCAGCATCTTTAAGCTGCATTATTGTCATAAAACGAATTAAACAAAATATCAAGACAACTAATAAAGAAATAATAGCTGTGCAAGACAAACCTGGAGAGCTTTCACACGATTCCACAGAGGCGGCAAATCAGCAAACAATTTCTTTACAGAAAGCTCTGCAGGTTTAGCGTGTTTGAAGAAGGAATGTTTCAACAACTTTTCCGCAGTCGGTCTTTTGGTTTGATCTTTCACCAGGCACATAGCAACCATTTCTTTAAAAGACTGTTCACAACTGGAGATTTTTTAATCATCAATCTAGAGAAGGAATATGACTTAGCAACTATATGACTTAGACTATCAAACACTGTGGACTTGACAAGATTTTTTTAATTAGTATTTTTAGTACATGTAAGGATGTACTAACACTAGCCAAAAAGAACATGATACCTTCGAGAACCGTTTATCACGGTCGTAATCAAGTCCAGGAGGAGCATTCTGAATGGTCATTAGAAGAACCTGTGCAGGAGAGAAGAAGTATTAGTCAGAGATTTCATACTGGTTGTCATGAAAGCCCTCGCAAGGACAATCTGCATTCTGTGTGAATATGCACATTGGATTCTCACGAGCAGAGATATACCTTCATTGGAGGGTACTTTGAAAAAGGGGCGTGACCATGAGCCAACTCCAGTGCAGTTATCCCGAATGACCAAATGTCAGCCCTGACAAATAATAAATTAGGCAACCACGTTTATAAGCCTTTTTTGGTCATCTCTAGTGCTTCTGCTACATATGTACTTAACCATTTGCCAAAAAAAAGTTTGGTGTAACCTTGATCATGCCGCCGATGCAGGCACAATCTTTTCGATAGGCCTACCCCAATGCACAAGGCTCCCGCCATTGCGTCGTCCGGGGAAGGATAGATGTTCACAGCAATTGCCTAGAGGTTGTTTGCACGTTTCGAACCCGTGCTCATGAGCAACCTCACAAGTTGCTAATTGCAACCACCATAGTGGGACTCATCACATATCATAGACTAAAAAATGAGACTCAAGGTAACAGAGAATCAGCTACTTTCATGGCTGAGAGTAATGAACATACCAGAAAATCATGGGGTTAACTCTAGAAAAGAGGGGTGCAAGTAATTTGAGGTGACGTAGCCCTTTCATGGTAGACAAGTAATACGTAAAATCTAATCATGTCAGAAGAAGCAGCTTGTGTAATATTTTATTTTTTATACCGTATATAGTTACGCTTACTACTAGATTATATCTACAGAATGTAAGTTAGTATTTTTAAAATTTATTCGAACTTTCTAGAATTAGGGGTACCTTAACGCTTGAGTCATCATCACTCTTTTTAGGTTTTCCTACGTGAACTCATGTAAACCATCGCTCTAAGGGAGATTAGTGCATTCCCGGATTGATTAACACCGTCCGTTTCCAAGGTTAGACCCTCCCCTTTCCACTGCATCAGATGACAGAACACCATTGCGCTAATCGAGATTAGCTTAATAGCAAGGATTAACTTCACTTAAGCGACATAGTCTTAACCGATGAGACTTAAATAGGGATCAAATCAATGTCGGAGAAGTGGAAAGGTACAAGCTTCAGGTAAAGTGGGCTAGATAGAGCATCTGGAGTGCAACTTTATTTAGACTAAAGAAATACGCATATAGTATGTAATTCAAGACGCATGAGGACCATAAGATGTTTCAGTATCATGGATGAATGTTTTATTAGGCCGGGGAAGTGATGACTGTTTCCTCAAAGAACAAGAGCATAATGGATAAAGTGAAGACATTCTTTCTGCAGTACTCTGTGAATGCAATATTCCTACTATTGAGATATTTTACAGAACAAGGGCAAGGCAATGTATGTTGTATATTTGTAAAACTAGGCAACTAAGCAGAGTAAAGCAAGCATAACATGTGTAAGAGATATCTAAACAAGGGTACTTGCAAGCTATGTTGACGTGAACTGTGTAACGGCTCTGGGAAATACTCCACATAATTAGTATCCTTCATCTAGTCCAAGGGTAAAATGGTGTTTCCTGTACCATACAAAGCTCAAACTGGAAACTTCTCTCGTTTTAAAGAAACAATGGAGCCAAGAAAACATACTAGGCGAAGTCCTTAACAATTTCTCTAGGTGGCATGTCCAGTGAGAAGTCTCGGAAACATATCTTATGCCATTTTTCTAGGTGTCAAGTGTCGACATGCGGACTTCATCATTTTGAAGAGTCCATGCAAGTAGTTTGCAAGAACAAATGGAGCAAAGCATATGCTGGAGATGGTTGAACATGTTCAAAGCAAAAAAAACCTGTGACGAAGTAAGAAGAGGTACTGGTAGACTGAGAAACAACAATAGACGTGACTGCCAGAAATCTATCAGAGAACAAGAGCTTGGATAGAGGAGAGTGGAAGGAAAGAAATCGTGCATGCCACCCCAACTAATTCGACTTAAATGGGGCTTGCCTAAACCACTTGTCAATTTTTTTTTCAAATTATTTTCCACTTGGTCAAATGTAGCTAGGTTGCATATTTATCCTTTATATTTAGGTCTGCTATCAATTTGGATGAATATTGACCAACGGACTTTCTAGAACGACTTGATGGAACTTTATCTTAAATATATAGCATCTCGTAATTCTTTCCATTCTTTTCCTCTGTGTGGTGTGGTTGGGGAAGGCTTGGGTTTTTTTTAAAACTAATTTCTTTCTTTTCCTTTTGGTGTGAGGCGGAAGAGAGAAGAAGAGGGGGAGGGGGGTGGCATTTAAACGTAAAACAGCTGGTTGAACATGTGGTGACAGAAGAACACTCACTTGAAATCATATCCACTACCTGGCTGCAACACCTCTGGTGCCATCCTATAAAACAGAGGGGAATACCAAGTCATATTGAAGAATAACATAAGTAAAGAAAGAACAGGAGAACGGAGCAGCCAACAAACATACAAGGAAAAGCAGCTTGGTAGTCTTACCAGCATGGGGTTCCAACAAAAGTATTTCTTGACCGTTGTCGATCACCTCTGTCAAACATACAAGCTGATACACCAAAGTCAGCAAGCTTTACCACTCCATTAGTATCAAGTAGAATATTTCCAGCCTGCCATAGAAGTTGTTAGTAAAACATCTGCATCTCATAGCCTAAGTCATTTAAGAAGGAAACAGTATGAAAGAAATATTTCATCTGCATCTCATAGCCTAAGTCATTTAAGAAGGAAACAGTAGAAAGAAAAATATTACATCTCTGTGGATATCTTAACTCAACTAACCTTAACATCACGATGGATGTGTCCATGTCTATGTAGGTACTCCAATGCCTTAAGAGCTTCTTTTAGGATAGAACAAATAGCAGACTCTTCAAAACCATCTTGATACGCTATCTTCATGAGGTGTAGACAAGAACCTTCAGCCATGAACGGCATGACCACCCAAAGATTTCGGTCAACGACGAAAGAACAAAATGCCCTTATTACGTTAGGGTGATCTATCAAACTCATTGTCTGAGCTTCCCTACGAATGTCATCCTGCGAGAGAGTAGAGTTCCCCTAATGAAAGCACTCAAGAAAAGTATCACAATGTACATCACAAAGGTGATCGTAACCACTATATAAGCATTGTGGCTGCTAACATGATCTTTAGACCATCTAGATAATGTGAAAGGCGTGGAACACAAGAATACACTGTTGGCCTTGTATGTATTGACTCCGGTGCAATTGCAGATTTGTTTGTGGTACGTATCTAACAGACTACTTCTTTCTTCTTCCTTTTTCCTTGTAATCACATAGGATACGAAATGGGTGAATGCAAGGACGTTAGCCAGATTTTTTGTTGCCCTATCCTCATTAGATCATGAAGTGAGAACGTGGTCAATACAATGCTAGTTATGGCATGCTCTAAGAGTAAAAACTACCCGTATAACCAGCCCTAGTGGTCCCAGAATACTTAAAAACTCTTATATTTTGAGCAGACTAAGTAGTAAGGTGGTGCGCGAGCAATCCAACTAAAGAAGATAGATTTCTCTGTTCAGAGCTTAATTGCTTCGCTCCAGCCAAGGTGGGATTGCTTCTGTAGCTTTTGCTAGAGTGTTAGCTCTGTTACTGTAGCTGGATGGCTTTACATGTATCCTTCCAGCTTGCTGGCAGCCTTTTCGCTAGCAGTTAGATGTATCTTTTCTGGTTTTCCTGTAAGTCCTCTGTTTATTAAAATTTGGTTTTTATACATTACCGAATTACTGGAGCAAAAAAAAAAAAAAACGGATACTTCAGACCATTTTGTCCCTACACCAAAGGGAGAAACATGCTATATGTTGATCCTATAGGTTTCTGCCAGTTATATACTGGTACGTAGCACTTGGGCTACATTTTGGATACCGTTTTGTCAATTCAGTTTCTTTTTCAGAAGACATTCTTATATGCTTTTTGAAAAAAGAACGATTGAAAAACTTGTTTACACTATAGGGTATTTAAAAATGCACAAATTTGTGTGGATGCATTCACAAACTAAGATGCATGGTTTTTAGTTTCACAGTTTTTACTACTTATGAGGTGAGAAAATCTCAGAAAAACTGGGAGTTTCCAGAGATAGTATATAAGTTGGAACAATATACTGTAACTAAAGGCGCAAAGGGTTCCCGAAGCTTACACGCAGGCGAGCCCTTTTCGAGGCGAGACGCAAAATAACATATAAATAGAGATTAGTGTACTCAACCAATAAAAACACGTAAAAAATTCCAGAACATAGCAGTTCAACAAACTTCCAACACTAGAAAAAGTTTCAAATTCAATGAGAAGTAGTTAATCCTAAGTGAACATGACACTATCATCCTCATCATTAGTAAGGGCAAAGACAACAGCGCTATCGAAGGGAGTCATAGGCTTCAAGTCCGGTAGAGATTCTTCCTCAATTTCATCTTCTTCATCTACAAGGTCAACTGAAGGAGTAGATCTACTTGAAAGAAAGCAGCAGTCAGCGACTGGGTACTAGCAGACTGAACAGTAGCAAGAGAATCAATTGATTGGGGATTTGACGTTTTAAGTTTTTTTTTTCAAATATTGATTTATGATGTTATGAAAGAAAAAACTAAAAATAATTATTGGCTAAGATGCTGCCACGATGGAAAAAATCAAAGCAGAAAAGGTGGTTGTGCAGAAACCTAAATTTGGAGGGTGTGGTGGCGAGAACTGGGAAGTGTACATAGATCTCTCCACATCACTGGCTCGCTTGTACATAGATAGTGCAATTAAGATAAAACTACATTTAGAAAAGCAACATTGATGACTCACACGTATCATAGTTAACAGTTGTTTCGTACAGTGAGTCAAATTAGGGATCAGCCAAATGGCATGGGAAGGGAAAGAGGACTCCTAACAGGAAATATGCAACATTAAGAACGGACGATATTCAGTTTATAGCTCCTACAGGCCAAGGAAGTAGCGAGTCGACATAATTAGCAATTTTCTTCAAATGCAACTCGTTTCTCAAATTCAGATAATATTCTAGGAACCATCAAATTCTACAGCCTTCCTCAGCATTAACCACACAAATAACAAAACAAGAAAGCAAGATAGTTTTTACTTTAGCTTCCAAATGCAAATGCCAGTCAAAGTAGTACAACGACAAACGTTTGTCCGCATTGGCGTCTGACGGTGTCAACCGTCAAGCGCAAATAAAGAACATTCCACCAACACAAAGTACCTAATTAAGAAACAGAAACTGCTATTCATATCCATTTGCCGAATCTTAATAAACTGCTGACAAGCGTGCTTTCGTCGCACTTTCTAATAGCACTAATCAGATTCCTTATTATACGAATCAAACAAAAAAGCCATTTCGCCGTGTCCAAGTTCATTAATACCACCGCAAGCGCCTCAAAATTAATTTTCAACTATCGAAATCAAACCACACTCAGCCGTCGATTCAATAATTCAACATCTATCGCACCAAATCCAACCGCAGATCAAAACCACCCCACAAGACATCAAACTCAATTCGATAAATTTTGGTACCGCAAAACAAAAATCGAATCTCAAATCTAGGTTATTCAGCTCCACTTCGGTCAGCAAAACATACAGAGACAAATAAAAAAAATGCACACGTGACACGACTGAAGTTAAAAAAAAGGGGGCGGAAACAAACCAGATTGCTGTTGCAGCGATCGAGATCCAAACACTTAACGGCGACAACCTCATTGAAAGGCAGGTAGATCGCCCTGAACACGGTGGCACTGGCGCCGTAACCGACTTCTTCAAGAAGCTTGTAATTGTTCTGATTGGCGGAGTAGCTCCTTTGGCCAGCCCCCAATTTGCCCATGGGTTCGAATCGGGGGAAAATTACTTGGAGAGAACAATCATGAGCCGGTTTGTGCAGCTGCTGAGTAGAGCTCTTACAGATGCTCCGATTAATAAGCGAAACTTTTGTTAATTCTTTCGGGTGAGATGCTGGATTTTCTTTGATCCGTTGACCGCCATCAGAAACGAGAGAGAGAGAGAGAGAGAAAGAGAAACCGAGATACGAGTGCTGAGGTGTCGGTATCTCCGACGGTCGTGACACGTGGATAGCGCTTGATAAGGGGACGGCTGGGCCCCCCTCGTCACGTGGTCTGGACGGGGGAGAGGATATTTTGGTAATTTCGGTGTGTGCGACTTGTTGGTGTGTTCGGCGGTTCTGCCTGTGTGGTTAAGTTCTCCGCTTTGGCAATTGAACCGCACACGCCATCCGCAAACGAATTTAGCTGCTCATCTCTTCGGTCTGGCATACTTAGTGCTGTCGGAGTGACAAAGAACAGTTTCTTAGTCTCGCTCGTGCGCTGACCGACTGCGCTGCTCAAGAGGGGTTCTTTGCGCAGAAGGTGTAGCTTGAGCCTGTATAGTCCACTCGATGTTCTCTTGTTACCCGATTGCAGCAGTTTGCCTTGTTTACTTGCCTTTGTTGGCTTCTTTTGTATGGTGGCTACTATGTTCCATTTTGTTCCTAACAAATTGGGATCTTCTGTAATGGCCTTTTGTTGACTCGATGTCAGTTGGTTTTTTGATACGGTGGCTGATGTTTATTTTTTTATTCCTACCAGATGGAGATCTCATCTGTGAGGCATTTAGATTTTTTTTTAAATGTTATGTTACTCTCGACTTTGTGTAGTCGTGCTTATATATATATAATTCTACTATTTTACCACAAAAAAAAAAATTAGACTACAAAAATATGATCGAAGCCAAGAGCCTGACCTAGCTCGTGAGGCATTAGCACCATGACACTTCAAAACTAAATAAATAGCCAACAACAATGACGATATACCTACACTTCTTTATTTTTTTTATTTTAATGACAGTGAACAATTTAATTGCATCAAAACACGATAAACCAAACTGAAAATTAGCAGACAAGGGCCACTGCTGTGGAAAGAACTTTTCCTGGTAACCAGGTTTTTTTTATCAAATTATCATCAAATGAAAGCTCGGCTGGGATCTAATTAAGGAGTTAAGCTATTAGGCTGGACAGCGTCAGAGTGAGAGTTAATCAAGTTCCATATATTTATATGTATATGTCTTGACTCTTGAGAATGACGAGTAACCAAAGTTGTGGCACTGACCAAACTAGCAAGTTGCATGTACCATATATAAATATTTAACATTATGTTTGTGGCCTTTAAGAACTTCCTTTGAGAAATTAAAAGCACTTTGGAGAATGAAGGACCAGTTTGACAGAGTTTTTTTCCCAGTTTTATAAAGTGGAAAAAATAAGTGCGTTTGACGAACAATTTTTCGTTTTTTTTTTCTTCAGTTTAAGAAACCAGTTTTAAAATCAGGACTGGTTTTGAAAATTCCAGAAATGAGTTTTGGTTTTCAGTTTTAGTTTTTATTTTGAGACAACCACGACCACCACCCTCCCACAGCCAGCAGCCACTGCCCACCGCCACTGTCCAGGCCGGCGACTGCTGGCAGCCACCAACCACCACCGAAGGCCAGCCACCACCACCGTCGGCCACTGCCACCCCCCACTACCGCCACCGCAAACCATCACCAAAGAAAAAACTCAAAATAAAAATTGGGTAATCAAACAAAAAAAAAAAAACTACCGGTTATCAAATACCCACCAGTTTTTGTAAAAACAAAAAAATTAAACTGGTTTTAATTTTTATTTTTTTTGAAACAGAAAATCAAAACTGAAAGTGTTGTCAAACGGAGCCGAAGAAAATGTATCTATCATCTCAACAGGCAGGTATCGATGACTACCTCCTTAGAGAACTCAGGACTAGTTGTTACTATTGGTGCAGCTAACTTGCAAAGCTTCATGTTATCTTAGCTGAGAAAAAAGCCAGAGAACCAATTGGCTCGCACTCCAAATGAACGAGTAGAGCTGAACTGAAGCAATGCTTTGTTGCTTTTCTTTTGATGGATCGAAACCTACCTCCCACCCCAATCCAAACGCAATTCACTTAATTAACAAGATATTCATTGAATTTTGAGATAGCAAGATTCTACCCATACCTAAATTAAAGTATCAGAAAAAATAGTTTCCGAGAACTCCTTGATCCCTCTTCCAACCCAGATTTATTGTTTGTTAGTTTCCTAACCACAAAATCAAAAAGAAACCCAAAAGTTCCCCAAATACAGCAATGTAAACTTGCAATGAAATCAAGAAAATCAAGCAAAGTGAAATTGGCTCTTTCAAGTCAAGTAGATATCCGGGACAAAGCTTTTTGTAGAAGTTTTGTCCGATGATGTATGCTTCATGCAAAACTGGCTATAATTAAACAACTATATATGTACAAGAGCATGGTCTATTCTCAGAGGATTCTTGTCCTCCTTAGCAGCGTCTTGAAAGAACCTCTGGAAACCAAGTAGCCAACTCCCAAACACATCACCCAGATCCCAACATCAACTGCCAAGCTCACTCCTTCCATGTCAGTCCCCATCTCCTCTTCCTCACCCTCCTTCCCATCTCCACCGTCCATCCCCTCCTCCCCGCAACAACAACACCAGCCGTCCGATTCCACCTCCGCCTCCGCCTCCACCTCCTCCGGTATCTCCTCCAAAACACACCACCTTGACTTCCTCCTCCTCCTCCTCCTCCTCCTCTTCACCACCATCTCCACCCTCTCCCTCACCTCCAAACCGCCCTCCGCCGCCACGCAAACCTCCGCCTCCGCCACCTTCAGCCCCACCACCTCACTCTCCAGTCCACCCCCACACTCCACCTTCCACTCATCACGCCCGTCTTTCCTAAACACCCCCTTCAACACCTTCTCATCTCCTAACAACACCTCAAACCTTACCCCTTCACTCGCCCTCACCCGCTCTCGGCTTACGTACAAAACCTCCCCTCTCGCCGCCGACACTACCCGGTGTAGCGTTACAAAAGCGGGACAATCGGGTTTGATCTTGGTACCATCGACCTCCAACGGTCTTCCATTGATACGAGGCAAGTAGTAGAGAGTCAGTGAATCCGGTAACCCTTTACCGGAATCCGCCACAAACAGCCGGATATAAAACGCTTTGATTCTCAACAGCCCGTCTCGCTCGTTCTGCTGATACCCTCGACACATACTTGTCCGAAATCTCGAATGGAACGATATTTTTCCTACCAAGTGGTGGCTCGTTCTCCGTAGGCATCTGAGGGCTTGTTTTGGGTGTAAATAGAGAGCAAAGGGCGGCTCATGGAATCCTCGGTTTCGAGGAAATCCTTGGGAGGAAAGGGCACACGGTTTTCTCTCGGTAACGTGGGCTGATGAAGTGGATGCCAAGTGGAACCGTTGGCCAATAGATTGTTTTTTTTTTAGGGAAGTTTATAAATATATACCAACCGAAAAAAGCGTTTTACAGCTCAAACTATCTGTACAAAAAAAAGCACAGAAACACAAATACATAGAGGCAAGACAAGCTACAAAAGGAAAACATGTTCCGGGCCACTCAGTAGCAATGAGGCAATTCACGAACAGTCTGATCCGCAAACCACTCCTGATGCAGAGGCTGTCCCGAATATGAAGCAAAAAACGCAATTGCCAAAGATAATTGCAGAACACAGTCAGTGCCACGAGCAACGTGCATCGAATGTACATGACTACAGTTAGCTATATTACACAAAAGATGTTGAACAGAAGAATGATGCCGCTCAGCATTCTGCATCTGCACAAGAAATTCGGAGTGAGGGAGAAGTATAATAATGTACATCTGCCAATAGATTGTAGGCTTCAGGTTTGCAGCCTGTTGGGAAGCTTCTGATTTTTGTGGCAACTTGAATAAGTTATCTTCGCGTTTTTGGTTGCAAGACAGCAGGAGTATGGGCAAACTGGCAGCATTAGTTAATGTGTGCCTCGAGCTAGGGCAGAACAGTTTGACTATAGATATTCATGTTAGAAGAATTTTCGGTTAATAGCTCGACGCAAAATCTTTCCGACACTCTGAAGAGATTTAAAGACCGTCTGCGCTCCTTAATAAACTCGTAATTAAACTATGGTTCTTTATTTCCTCCTTCTCTAAAATTGAAAATAAACTCGTGATTAACATAGAAGGACAGCAAGTTCACAAAGACAAAAGAAAAACTTTGATTTATTATGAGGGTTTTTTATAAGAGTAGGTCTGAATCTGAGTATCGCAATCGACGAGCGGCAAAAAGCTTCTCGCATAAAAAAGAAAAGAAGAAAAAGACTTTGATAAGAGTCATGGTTTGTTTGGATGTCAAGTTCTTCTAACGAGTACTTACTGTATAATAAAATAACTACTAATTAAATAACTTCTTATGATAAATAATTTTCCGAACTTCAATCCATCATCATCACCTTTTCTGCAAGTGGCAATAAAATTCTTAACGTCATGTAATGGTATTTAATTAAAGACAAGTCATAAGATTTAGTGACTATTAACATATTTATCTGTTGAAGCAAATAAAGATGACTAACATTAATATAAGACGACAATGTGCCCCTATGTTTCTCGGTTTTGAACAACGACTTAAACAAGAGCGAATTCTATGAACATTTGCAAGTTTTGGTTCCAATTTCAAAAGCAATAAATGGTCATTTACACATTTGATGCTTTGGGTAATGAGTATCATCCAGAATGAATATCTATCAATTAATCTGATCTTGTACGTGCCCCCAGATACCAATCAAAAGGAATATTTTACTCTCACAGTGTTCTTGAGGTACTCTTAACATAGCCACTTATTAACGTCCAACCAAACCTCTGTTGATTGCGAAAGAAGAACAGCTGTTTTGTTTAAGAAAGTGTTGGAACTTTGGTGGGAAAGGACACCATGTTGGACTCCTGAATTGGGTGGTCTGGCACAATTTAGCATCTTGGACTCACACGAAGGTCAGTTTCTTGCTGTCTGGCATCTAATCTAACCAAACACTTGATCCGTGAACTTTCTCGGCGTTTATTGCCAGCTTGTTACCAGCCTGACCACGGTTCCAGCCCTGCGAGCCTTTAGCCCAGACGAGTTGGTCTAGACTTGAGAGTAACCACCCTCGGAGTTTGGGTAGTTCACAACCCAATAAGCAACATTGCTTATTCTTCGTTTTGGCGTGCCATTTGTTTAAAAGGACATCCATGCTCTAATCACAACCTCAAGTGCTGGGTGCATATTGTGCGTGAAATACATCGGGTGGTCTGGAATTAATGATCCTGAACATTTAAGATCATTAGTGATTTTGTAACATAACCATTTGTCTCTCCCAGCCCCTCTTCCTATCGCATCAGCCCTTCAAATCCAACAGTCAAAATTGTTGAGACCAATGGTTTGAGACCACACAATATATACTTGTATTGTGCAAGTTTGAGCCAAAGCTGAGGGAATTGAAACTCAATGTAGATGGTCATATAAGAGCATCCTAATAGGTTCTCACGAAACCTTGACTATACAAGGCCATTTGATCATCAACATAAAGAAGAAATTTTAGTAAAAATTATGACTTTATTAATTACATTCAGTGGCAGATCCAATTCTGAAAATCTTCATCAAAATTGAACTAGCGGTAGCTTTAGAATTTTGGGGTGACCAAGGTCCCCCACTTGCCACCCCTAGAATTCCACAGCAGAAATGGAAAGGAGGGGCTGAGTGCAGCATGCTATCTGGTTGATAAACTTGCGCGTGCCAACCGAAAGTGGGCGGAGAATCAAAACCAAGTTGGCAAAGTGCCTTTTTGTGATGATGGCTACATCCTCGTCTCAAACGACTTGTACCGAATATTATCAGATGGACAAAATCCAAACGGAGTGACCACTTTGTAATGCATGCATTTGCTTTTCTTTTGGATGGAAACATCACCAACCGGCAAGCTTCAGATTTTGATCTACATAATAATAAAGGGCAACTTGGCGCAGATAAGGCCACAATTACGTGCGGATGGTAACACTTAGTAATGCTGTGTGACTTATGAATGATATATGATATGTGAGTTGTGAGCGATGGAATCTACTGTTTTTAGATACATGTATAATCGAAAAAAAACGCAACATCATTTCGGAGTTAAAATTTAAAAATTTGATATCGGAAAAGTAATGGAGATTTGGGGTGTGTTTGAACGCGTGCGCATGTGTATGTTTTCCTTTGGGATGTTTGTTTCATCGGGACCGATTTTGTAGGCCTGTGAGTGAGTATATGGTTTTTTGTTTTCTCTATCCCCGATAGAATTGAGTTTCTCCAAACCCTCATTTCCAGTGACGGAAATTGTAGCTAAAAACTTTTAAGTGGCATATCTTCTTATACTTTAGCAAGAATTATAGACTAGTGAGCAAAATTTTGTGTCGCTAAAATTGATGCCAGAGTTACTTCAACAATAATTTTCGTAGTTGGGGAGGGGTCTGGTTTGGAGTTACTTCAAAAATTGTCCTTTGGTATGAATTAACTACTGAACGAGAAAAACACAAAACCAAAAGGGGAATTCCTATGAAAGCTACAGAAGAGTTTTCTTTTCTGCGGATGGCAAGGCGTTAGAGAAACCATATTGGCCTCGGAGATTAGTTCTCTTTGCCCAACGACATGAATTGAAGACCTCTCGACTAAGCTATGGCTGGGTGAGACTGACTCTAACTCAAGTTGTAAAGCGAGGTCATCCGGCACTCAAGCTCGTGATGAACAAGTTATCTAAAAGATGTTGGTAATTGCGCGTCCATAAGTTTTATCGGCATTCCGTAGACCAAAGAGGCATCGCCTTGTAAAAGTATATAGTAATAACGATCAAAGGTGAAGGTATTTAATGTCTTCCGTGGCCATCGTGATAATCGCACTTAATGCGTTTGTCGTGCTAGTCTTTACCCTCTTGCTACCTGTAGACAGGTAAATAAATAAATGCACGCAAAACAGAGATTTATCACGACTCGCCAATATATGGTTACCGTCCACGAAACATGAATACTTTCTAATTCACTGTTTAGCAATATTATACAATGCAAAATCCTTTCTCGCACACTGTTGTTGTTCTATCTGATGTTACTCACTTAAGAAAAAGTACAACAATGCAAATAAGAAAACCCTAGAGCATCAAAAGTACCCATCTATCATCTCAAAAAAAAAAAAAAGTACCCATCTAAAAAGAAAATTCCTTCGGGGCACGCCTCAAAGCCCCCAACCAAGGACCCCTTCTCCCCACCCCCACCCTGGTACCCTCACTTCGTCGGGGCTAGGAATTGATGCATCAGACTTTTCATTGCTAATGTATCTTTCGAAAATTAGGCTCCACATGTAACACTATTATCTGAGACTTGACTTGATTTTAAGTCTGGTAACACACTTTAAGATGGAATTCTGAAAGGAAGAACCTTGCTCTTTCAATGATAGCTGCTACTGTTGGAGTAAAATTGCAGAAAGGAAGAAGAAAACGGAAATTCAATGGCTTGAGGCGCGTCTATAGGTGATATTTGCCCCCATTTGATTCGAGTTTGCTATCGGGTTAATGGCAAATCACCTCCAGGATTACTCAAACCAACAATCTGCAGATAGCAATTATGAAGATTCGTTTCAGAATAGCTCCTCGAAATTGTATATATAAGTTATTCTGAATTTCAGAATCTTGTGCACCACACAATAACATTCTCAATCTTCCTTCCAAAACATCTCAAAATAATTCAAATGATATGTATCATGTGTTTGCTTATAAGGAGAGAGAAAGTTCATTTTCTCTCCAACGCGGGACAAAGAACAAGACCTTTTGGGTTTTGAACTTCTCAATCAATACAAACACATTACGTAACAATCTACCACCAACACTAACAGCTACTGCATGGTAAGCTTTAGCTTCGCGCATGCAAAGTGGGTTGGGACTGAGCTTTTTAATTCTGGGCGGCGGTATGGTATCCTCTTCTTTTTGGGTGCTGGCACTAGGGTATCTTCCAGTATCAACTTGTTCAGTATGTCCAAAGGTGTGACAGGATTTCAGGCACTTTATCAGGAAGCAGACCCCATAAGTTACCCCGTCGAGGTCACGTTCAATTGCTTAAAAAATAGAAAATGTATTATGTTCATTGATATTTGATGTACGTCACATCACATCCTATCGCAGTAAATTAAATTTTTTTTTTGGTGCAAAGTAAATTAAATACGTTGCTATTCTTTTAGATAAAATCTAAAATGCCGTGAGTCCGAAAAATCTAAAAGAAGAACAGTAGAAAGTTAAGTAAAAATGAGATCCAACTTCTCTCCAAATGCACTCATCCTAATTCAACCTCAGGGTAGTGCACGTCTTTGTAGAGACTTCAAAGTAGGAGAAAAAATGAGAAGTAATTTGGTCTACTCAAACATTATCCCTATCACCTCCTCAAGTAGGAGAAAAAATGAGAAGTCAATGATAAGGTCTTCATATCCAGCCAACTTCGGTTCAGTCAACTTTAAATTGATAGTGATGACACACAACTCATATTTTAGTTGACATGATTACCTGTTGGCCTAATACGCCGCTATGACAGAGCAATATAATATAGTTCAGCACCATGTTGATTGAATAAAATTGTCCCTCATTATTCTTAAGAGAATATTCAATGATACTGAACCATTAGACACACCGTCTTCGAAGGGATTGACACATCGTAATTTTTTTACTCCCACTTTGTTTTGGCTTATGGACCATCCACCACCCATGATCGAACGGTCCAGGCTAAGCGGGGCAAGGACTGATATGGGAGAAGTGAATGACAGAGGTATATAGTATTCGACTCCCATCTTCTTGCATATGCTCGTACTTTAGTTGCTGTTCAACGATTATTTTGCTGCTAGTCCAAGTATCTTATTCTACACAATATGATCCATCAGACAAAGTATATGTAGCTTTGTATGATTGGCGGAGAACTACGTAGATTAATGAGATATATCAGTCATTCTTGAGACTTAGGAGTAGATCGAAAAAGGAGACATAACCCATATGCGGCCTTTTGTATTGGTTACTTTCCTGTGGAAAATCTGGCAAACTGCAATAAACTACTAACTCAAGAGTTGAAAACGTTTGGGAGCACTTTGTTCAACTTTAAGCAACACTTTAGTGCCTTAATCAAAGCAAGGTAAGTGAGAAGTTGTACAGAAGTTGTACTAAACTCATTCATTCTTATATTACAGTGAGCATTTCCATGATGGAGACTTACGTTTCTACAGAAGCCATGACCAAGGGAGAGATGGAGAACCAAGAGATTGAGGAAATGGAGGATGAATCCGAGGTTTCGAAGAGACTCCAACCTTGGACAAAGCAGATCACGTTGAGGGGAGTCATTGCAAGCATGTTCATTGGGAGCATATTCAGTGTTATAGCCATGAAGCTAAACCTCACAACAGGACTCACTCCAAGCCTCAACGTCTCCGCCGCGCTTCTAGCATTTGTGTTCATGCGCACTTGGACAAATATGCTCAGAAAGGCGGGAATCACGTCGGTCCCGTTCACGCGTCACGAGAATACTATGATCCAAACATGTTCAGTTGCATCCTACAGCATTGCTGTTGCAGGTTTGGAGCTCACAAAGCAAGTTTTTGTTATTCAGTTTGGTAAAACAGATTTTGCTTTGATTCTAGGCCTTTTCTTTTCATGGGAATAATTTTTCAGGTGGATTTGGATCTTATCTTTTGGGACTGAACAAGAAGACATATGAGATGACAGGGGTTGACACTGAAGGGAACTCTCCTGGGAGTTACAAAGAACCGGGATTTGGTTGGATGACTACTTACCTTTTCTTAGCTTCTTTTGTTGGTCTTTTTGTACTGATTCCTCTCCGAAAGGTATACCCTCTAATCTTTTCCAATCTTCTTAATCGATTAATTATATCCTGGTTGAGATTGTGTTTGAAGAATTAATTGCAGAAGCATGTTTGGATTCCGAACACAGTTGAAAGACGCGTTTGGTTACCTTTCATTCTGCAGTCTAAATGCACGTACCGGTTGTTTGAAATAAAAAAATGCAACCCTAACTCTTCGATTTTCGTTTAAGGTTGATGTTGATTTAAGTAGTAGCTCTTGGTACTGCCAGGAACTTTAAGTAGTAGTTCTTGGTAATGGTTTTATCTTATCTTCTATACTTTGTTGTTTATATCAAGTTGCCTTTTTTTATAGACTTGCTCATTTAGGTTATCAAGTTGCATTCATATCAACTTGCTAAATAAAGTAAGTCTATTTTCGAATTTAGCATTCCTTGTGTCCCAAACGAGATTTTCTTCAACATACCGTTAAGTCTCCAAATTGTCAAGAATTACGGCCCCGTATGCTTACCATATTTGTTTTCTGTTTTCATTTTCATGATTTTCATATTCAGTTTGAAAATCCGTTCCTGCACTTTTATCATTTTCACAAAAAAAAATTTAGCTATTTTTTCTTATATTGGGTTAAGTTTGAGTGAAAAAAGCTGAAAACACGTTTTTTGTTACTATTTGAGTAATTTTATCCAAAACGAAAACAGAAAATGGTAAAAGTACGCAAAAAAAGAATCTTTTTCATCATCATTATTAAAAACAGAAAACGAATATGGTAAGCGTACGTGGCCTAAGCTTTTTTCACCACGGCGGAGTGAGCCCTCGCCGCCACCAAAAAATTTGCTCCGCCACAAACACACTCGACACACCACCACCGTAGATACTGCTTTGCCAGGATGCCCACCGATCACCGCCACAACCAGGCTGCCTTCTTCGCCGCTTGCCAATCGTACCAACGTGAGTTGCAGTTGGTTTTGTGTCCTTTGACCGCTGGGAAAGGACTTGTGGCATATGGAGGGGTCCCACACGCATTTGGGGGCGACGGCTGTGTGTTCGTGTGTGCAGATTTATGTGTATATGTTCGTTTGTGCAGATACATGCCTGTGTGTAAGTGTGTACGTTTGTGTGTGCGCAGATTGGTGGCGGTGGTGTTGTGGTAGTTGGTGGTTTTAGGATGTTGCGATGGTTGTGGATGGTGGTGTTGGGATGATACCGTGGTGCTGGTTGGTGGCTAATGATTGTAGTTGGCGAGGGAAAAGAAAGAGAGAAATGAAACCTAATGTTATGGGAATCTAACACAAAATGTTCATATATTGAATATGGATGTTCACTTTGTAAAACACCGTGTTTTGACTGTAATTTACTCCAACTCAGAGAGAGAGAGAGTTTAGCTATATTATCTATATTCAATATACTAATGCATGCTAATTTAGTGGAACAATACCAATGCATGCTAATTTAATAGAGAGGTTATATGGAGTTGTAATTGGTCCACAGATACTGATTGTCGACTACAAATTGACCTTTCCAAGTGGCATGGCGACTGCTGTTCTTATCAATGGGTTTCATGCCCGGGGAGACAAGATGGCCAAGTACTTACTGAAACTTCCACTTGACCCCTCTTATCAATTGCCTGAATATGTAAATAATGCAGATCTTGAAGCACATCTCGATCCTTCATGTTACTTGCAGGAAACAAGTAGCCGGGTTTATGAGGTTCTTCTCATTCAGTTTCTTGTGGGGGTTTTTTCAATGGTTCTACACTGGGACAGAAGGATGTGGGTTCGCACAGTTCCCCACTTTTGGGTTGCAAGCTTGGAAGCAAACGTATGTCTTGCTCCATATTCATGTGTCTGTGAGCTCCTCTGCAGTTCGGAGGCAACAGCATTGCTGAATTTTGCTATTAATGGAGTATACCTTCTTAGTAACAAATGAATGTTAATGGCTTTTCCTCTGAGGACTGCAGATGATCTGCTTCAGCATATATAGACGCATGCAATTTCCTGATTTACGAGCCTAGCTTGGGAATGTCTGAGTGACGGTTTCAAGCTGATTTGGGTTTTTGTGTAGATTCTACTTTGACTTTAGCTTGACTTACGTGGGAACGGGAATGATCTGCCCTCACATTGTGAACTTGTCTTTGCTCTTTGGGGCTGTGCTCTCATGGGGTCTCATGTGGCCGCTCATCGATAAGCGTAAAGGAGATTGGTTTCCTGCGAATATGGACGAGCACAGTATGAAGAGCATAAATGGTTACAAGGTGAATCACAAATCCCAACTCCTTTACATCCAACATTTTGCGGACTTTCCACTTCATGTTGACCATAAGATTATTTGGCAGGTCTTTATCTCCATCGCCCTGATTCTGGGGGATGGGCTGTACAACTTCATTAAGATACTGTACTTCACATCGGTGAGCATTCATGGCAGATGGAAACAGAAGAACCTCAACTCAGGTAAGATGGGGCTACATTGCACTGACGGAAATTCGAAAACCTCATTCAGTTGTTCACATTCTGACTTCTCTTCTGCTATAGCTGTGGCAGACCAGAACCAAGCCCAAGATGATCTGAAGAAAAATGAAGTGTTCATTAGAGAGAGCATTCCTATGTGGGTAGGGGCTGCTGGATACGTCATCTTCGCCGTTATTACTACAATTACGATTCCTTTTCTATTCCCTGAACTTAAATGGTACTATGTTGTCGTGGCCTACATTTTCGCTCCGTCGTTAGCCTTCTGCAATGCTTATGGAGCTGGTCTGACTGATTTTAACATGGCATACAATTACGGTAAGGTGGGCCTTTTCGTGCTAGCTGCATTGGCCGGAAAAGAACATGGGGTGGTGGCGGGAATGGTCGGGTGCGGTCTAATCAAGTCGGTTGTTTCTATTTCTTGCATTCTGATGCAAGATTTGAAAACTGGGCATCTCACTCTCACATCCCCTCGGACAATGCTGATAAGCCAGGCAATCGGTACAGCCATAGGCTGCGTGGTATCCCCTCTCTGTTTCCTTCTATTCTACAAGGCATTTGATGTGGGCAACCCAAACGGGGAATTCAAGGCTCCTTATGCTGTAATCTACAGAAACATGGCGATTCTAGGCGTCCAAGGCTTCTCGGCTTTGCCACAGCACTGCTTACAGCTCTGCTATGGCTTCTTTGCTTTTGCTGCCGTGATTAACCTGGTGAAAGATCTTTTACCACCTAAGATAGGACAGTGGATGCCGCTACCAATGGCCATGGCAGTGCCGTTTCTAGTCGGCGGCTACTTCACTATCGATATGTGTGTGGGAACTCTGGTTGTGTTTGTTTGGCACAAGCTGAACAGTAGGAAGGCCGAGCTTATGGTTCCAGCGGTTGCTTCTGGTCTAATCTGCGGCGAAGGCTTATGGATCCTTCCCGCATCAATCCTTGCTTTAGCAAAGATAAAGCCCCCCATCTGTATGAAGTTTTTGGCTTCTTAGAAGAACCTCATCATATGTAAACGTTACAGAATTTTCACCGGTTGATGCTTAAACATCAATTATCAATTACTGTGATTTATAATAAGAAAGCATCATACTTCTTCTAACACCATTGGATGAACCCGTCTCAGTTTCATCTTTTTCTTCTCGTGAAACGCCTTTCCAGGTACTAGGACCGTGCTTTAAAGAAGTATTCTTTCAAAATGCAGGGAATTCTTCCGATCAAATCAATCCGTCATTGGAGAAAAGCATTACGAGTACATTTCTATCCATCAGTGAGAGAAGATGATGACAGTTCTGATGATGTGCAGGAGACTACTCCGAAGAAGAAAACACCAATTATATGGAAGTGAGATGGACCCAGAAAAATAAAAAATACTGCACCTTTCTTCTAAAAAATGACTTGAACAATATACACGAGTCTTACAAGAAGCCAACTCTTAATGTCCGTAAAAGTGATTACTGTCAAAAAAATGTTATTGGTGATACATAAGTTACAAGGAAAAAAGTTATCCAGTTATTATGCCTGCCAGAACCTCGCTCTTACCCCGTGCAAAGATTGTGTAAACTAAACGGATTGCGTCAAGCCATCCATCCAAAGAGTCCCACGAATCAGCAACCTGAGGTGAACAATAATTGAATGTTATGATTATACATGGTATATAGATAAGAGCTCACATGTTAGTTGAAGATTGTAATAGAATGAGATTAGTACATGGAAATGAACACCCATAACAGCAAGCCACGAAATCATCTAAGCTATAGGTTTTAGGTGCTAATCACACTGAAACTTGCATACTAATATACTAAGTTACTCATACTCGAAGAACGTAAAATGTAAAGATGCTAAACCATGAAACAGTTGGAAAACAGTGCCTAATAGTTCACCCTTAGTAGAGAGGATGAAAAATCAGTGGAAAAGTGAAGAGGACTTTTACCAAGAAAACTGGTCCATGAATTGTATCAATGCAGAGGCCAGCACCAGGTGGTAGAGTCAGATCAGCACATGCTGATAAAGAGACGATATCTGGAACATTGACTTTGATCATTGATCTATTGATCTTCACCGCATCTCCTGAATTGGAAAGGTTACGCGACATGCGTCTTTGCTCGACATTATGAATCTGCATCAGATGAATGAGCTTTAGAACAGCAGATTTCGGTTTTTCCTTCTTACCTTTTTAATGGCAACATTACCATTTATCTGCCCTAAGTGAGCAACCAGTTAATGATTATCATCACAAATTTACATAGGGTTCAAATTCAACTTAGAACAATTTTAAAAACGCATATTCAACCAAGAAATCACACACAAAAAGCGAACTCAAGTTATCCTATACTTGTGATTTGTGGAACTACATGATACTGGTTCTGCGCGATAGTGTGGTTTCAAGGTTATATATTGTGGTGTCAGAATGTCTCTCTAACAGTTCAAAACAATGTGAGTATGGTGAGAAATGACATTCCAACTCCACATGACTTTTGTAAAGCCATTATGCCTGTTACCAGACAAGTTTATAACCTCTAGCAACAAAAGTGCAGTATATTAGTTATAAAGTGCTCACTGCTCAGGGAACCTCGTTTCCCTTGTTCAATTGCCAATAAATGAACTGGAAATTGATTTATGAGAGCAAATTTACAGTTTATATATGCACTCCTCTCTACAAAAAGGGGTCGACACAATCAAATGAAAGATCCCAGTAGAGACGCAAGCGCAGATCTATGGAATTCGTAAAATATAAGTTTTGACGTGTTTACCTGTTGAAGGCCTTCGTGATTCAAAACAAATTGGGAGTGTCTCCACTCATTGTGAGGCACAACAGAATTTCCCGCAGGTGGTGCAGTCAGATATCCAACCTTTAGATAGGGTAAAGGTAGCTGCAAATAGATAAGTTTGGTCAGGAATATAATATAAACTTCCCAACTAGACACATCACACACACTTGCAAACTCACTCAATTGGACAAATTCTTATAAGGTGAAGTAAATTGTGCATCCATTTTGATCGAACTTAATGAAAAACGAAAGAAAGCGCATGCAAACATTACTTGCTTAAGAAACAGAAAAGTAACAGGGGTAGACGTTTTACGCACTGAATCTTGTAATCTATCACTACTCTCACTCTATTTTCTTTTTAGGCTGAAACTACATACATATCCCTGAATCATGAGATCTCATACAGAGTCTATGAATAAAGGTTGAGAAGACAAGATAGTGTCGAGCAAAATAAGTACTGACCATGGAGCGTACGAGCTTTAAGGCACTAGTGTAAACCTGTGAACAACAAAATGTCAGCTACATATGAAATCCTAAATTATACTGCTGAATTCTAAGAACAATTAAGAACAAAAAAGCAAATAATTTAATAAGGTTCACTAGAGATTTTTATAAATACTCATGCTGTTGCTAGTTTCAAATTCAAACTGATGCATGCATTTGAGCATGCCTGTGCACGCACACTCAAAAGCACACAGACACAGACAATCACAAACGCGCACACACGCACCCACATAATGAGAAAGCAAGAACAATCTGACTAAACTCAACTGGGTCACATGCAAGCCAATGACAAATGTGTACTAAGTGGCAAGAGTAAACAACTTAAAGCAAGCACAAGAGAGATGGAATGATCTTTAATCAAAGATCTATCCAGTATTCCGCAAAAGCTGCGGAGAAAGAGAAGATTCTAAATAAGTGATGAGGAAACGACAACATGAACTTACAGAATAATTTGGTTTTAATGCGTGAGCAGCAGCAATGTATATTGCAGATTGGCTGTATAACTCATCAGGAGAAACCTCATTCCCGTGAACTGTTCCTCCAGTTCTTGAAGTGTCCTCCGCTAATCCATACTGCAGCGATGAGATGTAAAATAAGATCAGTCCAATGGGTCAATCTCTCGAATAAAGACATAATCATGTTACGCAAGCAAAAATGGAAGGTGCATGAAGCAGTAAACTAACCAGAACAGTGCCAAGGTTGTAAATTGCCCTATGGAAATCAAACTGCAACTGTATTGCTGCACGAAACTGCATCAGGATACAGGTGAAAGGTATAAGGAAAACAGAAAATATATATTGTTCATGAAGAGTAGGCTAAATTTACTATACAACTTAAACTTATAAACTTGTTTCAGCGTGATGGCTCAAACTAAAATTAGTACCTTACTGATTGCAGTCTTTACAATGGTCTGCTTTTCTCGTGCAGGAACAATTGCACTTAGTTCCTGGAAAGCGGGTTCATGATAACATCAACTAAGTTTCCCACACCACTTAAAGTACTTTATGAAATGCAAACTAAAAGTTTTCCTGAATTTCTCTTACAACAAAAGATAGACCCAGAACGATTAGCAGGCATAATTTTAATAACCAGAAGTACCTGCAGAGCAAGTCCCCAGTTGTTGAGCGCCTGAAATCCCAAAGGTAACAAGGACAAGAAAAATCACCACTTAAGGGAATCAGTATAGAAAATAATTTAAAGATTCAAAAAGATGCTATAAGAGTAGTAAGAAAAGAAAACGTGTCAATTAAAATATTAAGCTCGCTTAGAAAGATTACTCACTCAAAAGTTTCTTAAGAAGTTACCTGTGGAGTGTTCCAATTTAGTTGGACGGCTTTTTCATAATTTTTTGTTGCCTGCAAATTAAAGAGAGAACAAATATTTCACCTTTCAAGTTGACAAAGTATGTGCCTATTCGAGTTCAAGAGGATATCACTATTTAAAATGCTAGAACAGCCGCAGCAGAAGAATAAGGCTGCATCAAGTGTCATTAGCTATTCAAATTTTAACATCATAAATGGTGAATGTCTTCACTATAAATAAGGCTATGCAATTATATGTTGTTACTATTCAACTGTTTACAGGTTCCAGGTTCTAAACTCCGAAATACATATTCAGCGTCAAGTTAGAACTTGACTCAAGTTAGAACTTGACATGTAAAGGACCAAAAGGCTAATGTTATGTTTGAGTTTCTCTTTCTTCTGTTCTGATGAAGTGGCAACAGCAGAAGACACGAATACCAATCAGTTGTACCATCTTTTGCTATCCACATAATTGTTCTTCTGTGTGGCACTTGTTCCTCATATTAAACAACATTGCAGGAAAACTGCAATAGAGGGATCCCAGCATATTGTGCTTTATAATCTGATTGGCATCAGTAAAGTTCCATAAGGCAGGACATGTATTTCTAATGACGCAGGGAGTTCAAAGATTAAGATGTTATTCTTGGAAGTTCAATCTTCTACAAAAAACCCTTAAAACTAGCTAACATTTTAGGGAGCTCAAGGAGTGTTGGAGGGACTGTCAATAACTCTATTGGCTTGTTTGCGAGTTTTTTTTAGGAGAGAAAAGAAAGGAAAGTGGCTCCTTTCTTTGCTTTTCTCTAGTCTGAGTTTTTTTGAGGAGAGAAAAGAAGAGAAAGGAGAGGAAAGTTTGGGTCTCTTTTGTCTCTAAATCTTTCCTCTCAAAACTGGGAAGAAACGGAGAGAAAGGAAACTCTCGTAAGTAATATTTTAAAAATGCCTATATTACCCTTGAAATAATGAAGACTAAATTATTAGGGACTTGTAGATTTTAGGGTCCTTTGAAGAACTTACCATTTTACTTACAAATAAATGATTATTTCAGATGTTAGAGTTGACTCATGATTGATTATTTTGCTGTTAGTGTGATATTAATCAGATTTTGATGTTGGAATGTTTGTAATCAACTCATGACTAATTCTTTTTTTTTTCTTCTATTGTGACATTACCCAGTGATGTAAGGCTTATTACATTCATATGGTATGAACTTTGTATGATATCATTGATGACTAATTTATTTTCCCGTGAAAATCATGTTCTTTTTTAGTATCATACATCATGGTCTTGGTTAGAATTATGACCATATAGTTTAAGGGTATATATGTAACCGGATGTCTTTTCTTTTCTTTTCTGTTGAACTCACAAATAAGAGAAATGAATGATACTTTCTTTTCCCTCTTAAACTCACAAACAAGAAGAAGAAAAATTGTATTCCCTTCTCTTCCTTTCTCTTCTCTTCCTTTCTGTTCTTTTCTTTTCTTTTCTCTCATCTCAAAACTCACAAACAGGCTATATAAGACTACTGATACCCGAAAAAAGGTTCATACATAATGAGCCATCATCTTTAAATATTATTAAATGTGCCTCTTCGTTATGCTTATTGTTTACCGTGTAACTTCCAGGTGATTCTTACAATACATAGGAGACTATTTTACTTTGTCCCTTTCGGTCCAGAAAATATGCTCTAATCACTTTCAGTATATGAAGGACCACAAGTCTAAGATTGTAGTGAACTTTCGTAAACAGTTTTACAAGGGAAAGAATGATAACTTGGACATTAAGAACATAAAGAACAAAGCATGACGGGAGTTAAAAATGGTAGACCTGCTTCCATAATTCTTCAGCTTCCTTTGTACGCCCACGCATTTTTGCTCGGTCGGAGATTGCTATAGCCCAATTGTAATAAGCCTGAAATTTTGAAAATACATTACAGAGTGATGAAAAAATATTCATGAAACATGATAAACGCTCATTTATGATAGCTTTTTCCACTGAAATCTCATTTTAAGCAAGCACTCTATAAAGGCTATGCGTTTGTAAGCGCTATTTTGAGCTTGCATAGTCAAAGGTGTCTTGAATTAACAACACCATTTTTTCTCTCCGTCCAAGATTAAACACAGAGTGCTGAAAGATTGGACTCTCCAGTATACTAGAGCCGCATCTATCCAAATGGATCACAGTCTCTTCCTTCTCACTCAATTGACATTGAAAAGCAGTTAACATGCTTTGTATAAACAATCACTATGTTAAGATTTTGGTTTGACAACACGCATACTATGAATCTCATAACGTACATCATGAAGTGTTGGGCAAAGACAGGTGGCCTCATCGTACTTTTTGCAGGCCTCTTCAAGCAAAGCATCTTTAGAAGGTGAACTAGAATCTGGACTAACATTATCTGCACTTTCCTGCATGCAAAATCAAATTATAACAAATTAATAGCACTTCATGTTGAAGTGCGATTGAGTATTATCATAACTAGAACTACTGATTCTTTTAGGAAAAGAAAACTACTTTCGAAAAAAGGAAGGAAATCCTTACCTATTACCGACAACAGTATAATAGTACTAAGTACTAACAGACAGTAGTTAATAGTTATTATTGTGATTATAATTGTCAATCTTATTGTACTATCAAAAGTGTAGTTCTCATTCTTAAGCAAACAGCTCTGAGTAATGAATCACATTCTAGAAATTTTTTATTTCGTTACTAATCTACTTTATTGGAAAAGCCCCAAAAGGACCAGGAAAAGCAAACTAAGCATTATAACGATGAAATGAAGGACCACAAGTCAAAATTGAAATGCAAAAGAACTGACTTGAAGAACCAGTGCCCAGTTGTACAGTGCATCATAGTCTTCTGGATTTGCTTCTATTGCATTCGCATACCTGCAAATTAACATCCATATGTGCTCGTAAAATTTCACAATTTTGACATCAAGAACAACAATTCCCTGAAATTTCAAATTTCTGTCTTGGAAGGATCGGAGAGTCAAATCAATTTCAAAATTACAATAAAGAGAAGAAAAATGACAGAAATTGAGGTGCAAAAAGCCCAAACGTCATTTTAAAGATAACCTGGAATAGATAGCTGCGTTAAACTGCAGCTCCATGTCCAGTGTGCCGGATACTAAAGACATTAGGAGTCCAATAACTTTGATATTTGAGACGATATAGAACTAAAAAGTACTCTTTTTCCAAGCCTAAACAAATTGATACATAGATTTAAGCAAAATCATATGTTATGATTGGAGGAAAGCACGACCAGTTGTCAGCCTCCACTCACCTGAACAGCCAGCTTGAAAGGGAAAAACTCATAAGAGAGGAAAGATATCCCATCTTATAGATGGAGCTCAACAGAATTTGTTTAGGAAGGGAACACAACTGTCTAATACACTATGATTCGAAATAAATTCCGAATATTGAACGTAGGTAAATCAAAATTATAAAGGATAGTAGATGTTTCAATTGTCAGCGTATTTGATAATGAAGAGTAAGAAAATGGATGGCTACCTCCTCGCAGCAAATGTAAGAATTCGTTGCCGAGACCGACCCTCCTCATCAGAACCTGTGACACTATTGATCAAGTCCATGGCAGCATTATTCTGGTCTATATGTTGTTGTTGTTCTTGTTGTCGTTGTCTGCTTTGTTGACTGAAAAAAGTTCGTGTATGGGATATGTTAACAAGGGGGAAATTTGCGAAAATACTATTATCTCAGGAGTAATAAACTACAGATTTCATAACTCATGTGCGGACCTTAAAACTTTGGACAGTGGACAGACCTCAAAATATATAATGTTATTGATTAAGGAGGAGCCCAGTTAAGGTGTCCAAGTTAGAGTATTGTCAAAAATTTGACTGAAATTCGTATGTATACACTCAATCAATAAGGAAACAACCTAATAGGTAGAAGTGCCTTCCATCTTTTTGACACCAAAACAGATTTTCACGAAACTATCATCACACAAAATCTTATATGGCAGTAATGCAGACCAATCAAATTCAAAATAAGGCTTGGGAATAAGGCCATAGTAAGTCTAGAAAGATTCAAAATCTTATGACTTGAGCTCTTCAGGAAGCTATGAAGCATGGGTGCTTCATTTGACCGAAGTACCAGCACTGCGGCTGGGTGCGCACTGCACACTGGGTGCATGTCAAAATTTATTTAGTTTCAAATTAATTTTCTGAAATCTGGGTGCTGCTTAAGTGCAGCAGTCCTTTCAGGGCAAGTGCAGCAGGGACACGTACTGGGTATTTGAAAGGACAAAGTATACTTCTAGAGAAATTCTGGGAGGTCCCGATACAATTTTACTTCTATATGCTTAGTTTTACTTAAAACAAATGACAAAAGGATGCGAAAGAAAAACCTGAATAGCCCAAGGCTATTTGTGTCTTTTGATGACATAAGGCATAGATGGTCTTAAAGTTTGCTACTGTTAATACTTTGGTGCTACTTGACTTATTTCTATTATGCTCTATTTGGTAGTAGGATGTTGATGTTAACTTCTTTAATTTAGCTTTATGCACTTTTCTTGTGATTTAATAGATGCATACATTTGATCAGACATTTATAGAAAAGTATGTAATATTTTATGTATCCCCGCCACACCCACATCCTGTTTTTCTACAAAATCAGGTACCCAGGTATCCGCACCTGTAACTAAGTCCCGTGTTTTTAGAAGGAATGCTACTGTGTAACATGATACAATCAAGTTTAGAAAGCCCTGAGTGCAAGCTTGGTTCCATCCCATATTTACTTTCGTCCAACAAAGCAATCAGTGCAAGAGCGTTTCACATGAGAGTGAAGGCATGAGAGGTAGATACAAGATACATATTTTCTAATTTCGCAACCCATGTTGTTTAGCAAAACATAATTACCAACTACCATTTCATCAAAACGCTATCATTTCATCAACCTTGACAAATTAGATTCTGCAAGGCTTTATTGGGCACTTCATGCTATTATAGGGTGTAAATTCATATATCCTCTCACAAAATCTGGGTGGTAGGTCTGTTCACTCATCTTCTAAGTCATATTGACTTCCTAGAAACCACAAAAAAGTATCATACAATATGTAGAACAATGATTTACATCAATGTGGAGTTTGAAGGGGATAGGGAAATGGTTTTCTGCTTATGCTAGATAGCGAACTTATGCCTCTCTAAAGAAACATGATTCTCCTTCGTTAATTGCACTCTGGCACTGAGACGAGATAAGCTTTGAACAAGCCAACAACTAAATCAATCCCCTTTTTTCTTCTACAGAAGTGTAACCAGCATATCCCCAAATACTGAAACTAAGAAAGACATGGACACCTCTACCGCATGTTGGACACCTGTCCTGACATTGACAGGAAGCCTAATTGGTGTGATGCAGTTCACATAGCTTGAGAAAAATTGTAAGCACAACGCTTCAAACAAACAATTATATTTAGAGCTGCATATTGCAGGAAAATAAATACCTTGGACCTTTTAATTACACAAAGTTAAACTTGATTACAAGGCTGAGCACAAAGGCTCAAAGCAAAATCTCCGGAAAGAGAACAGGAAATAATCACAACAACTTCCTGTTAGACGCAGTTCACCCAAAGAAACCTAGTACTCAAAGATCATATCATTTGGCTGTAGAGTTCCACACCTTTGCAAAACTTCGTGTTTGCTCCCGTGTATCCAATTTTGAACATTTAAGAATTTCTTTCTCTCTGAAGATGGTAAACACTAGTAAAGAGCAATTCCGCAAAACAATCTGAATTATGCGGCACCGAGATCAGGCAAAGTGATGTCCTTATTTAATTATTACTTCGTGGCTCTTGCAAACTTCAATTTTCCTGCTTCCCATGAAGGATCTAACTAAAGCATGACTAGTTGACACCAACGAGAGGGTAACAAAACCAAGCTACCTAATAATGCAGAAGGAGATGATCCACTATTTTGTTCGCCCTTCAATGCCACTTTACAATAGTTGTCACCATCAGAAAGTAACTTGCCCGAAAGAGATCACTTGACCAACTTTAAATTTTTTCTGTTCAAACCTCCCTCTCTAATGACAGGAAAAAAACAATTGTTCATCAGAGCATACTTTAATTCTTCCAACGAACTTAGTCCCCTCGAGCTTTGCCAGAAACCCTCAGCCTCAGGACAGCCCATTAGTGATGACTGAGAGGCTGACTCCGACATATAGAATCAAGCCCACTTCTTTGCAAAGCCCATCTCTCAAAATCCTAAAGGAAGTTCTAGTGACACGTGGTGATGCACTTTTTCCTACGTCCAGATTACAAGCCACAACAGGATGCTTAAATCCTTTCTTCAATTGCTACTTGAAATCTATACAAGCTTTCCACACCTTGACGGCTTGACCTACCACAAAGTTAAATCACGGTCCGCAAACTTCCTCATTTCCAACAGCCGTACTAGTGAAAAACCATCGCCTCTAGTCTCATTGCCTCCTCAATTATCATTCTCGACTACACCAGTAAGCAGTGACACACTTAAATGCAATCATGCAAGATACGAGGACGACAAGGGGAAGTAGGTTAAAGTAACAACCAGACATAACAAAATTCAGAATTCTAAAGGACATTAGTCACAACGCAGTCATAGAGTTTGAAAAGTGTTCTAAGTAGTTGCAAACACCATCTATACGACCCTCCAAGTCTCGGTCCAAACAGTCATTCCACTCACTTTCAGTATAATGCGATGAATACACGAGCTGAACTCAAAGCTTGGCATAGAATTAGTACCAATCAAATGAAATCTAGGATTTAGCCAAAGACAAAAAAAGACTAACCTGTAAGGAGTGCCAGCGTCATCATCATGAGAATCTCCATTCTTCAATTCGTTCAACAATTCTCTCATTGTAAACGTTCGGCTCCCTTCGTCTTTCCGCAGCTCCGGTTTATCTCCGGTCGACTGGATCGTCCGGTCATCGGCTTCGTCGGGCTTGGGATCTGCATATGGGGCGTTGTTTGATTGGATGGGTTCATCCACCGCTGGCTCTTGGAGCTTGGAATCGTCTGCATCGGCTGGTTCTGGTGTTGGTGGTGGCGCAGTTGATTGGACGGCGGTGTTCTCGGGTTCTTGGAGGTTCGGATCTCGATCGGTGTCCGGTTCGGGATTGACGGTTCCGTTTTGCAATTCGGATTGTTCACCGTTTGCTGACATTGTGATGGAAGTGAGAAACTGTAACCTGGATACACTTCACTTCATTCACAAATGCAAGGAATTCAGTGAGGCCTCTTTCGCTAATCAGAAGTTCAGAGGTGCTTTTCGGCAAACTTTTGGGTGCAAGCGGTTGCGGAGGGCGTAAGATATCCTGTATATAGCGACAAATAATAAGCGTTTAAAGTGACGATAAAATTATCTTTAGATGTTTGTAAACAGTTGTCACTGTATAAGAATGGTAGGCTATTCGCTACCAAAATTGCAGTCAAAGTCTGTGGTAGAAGAGTGTCACTTTAAGGCATTTGAAAACTTTTGGGAGGACAAAATAGCTACAACTCCCGTATGTCAACTGTTAGTTGTCGCTAAGAATAGTTAGTTGAATTTCTTTTATACTTTTCTAGTGATAGTTCTTGTTATATTTTTTAGTATCGCTAAGTGTAAGCCACTAAAATATTTAGTTGTCATTAGTAATTGGTATTTTGTGGAAGTGTAACTTTTTCTTTTAGGAATTGTGGCAACATATATAAGAGTTACCTACTCGGTAGACCATTATATTAGGGAAATTTAACTTTAGTCATTGGACATCTATTTGTGTCAAAGTGAGCACTAAAATTTTAAATTCATATCAATCAGGTCCACAGACACACACAAAACACTCACTACCCCTCCCCCCGCAGCACACGCACAACACACGGTATCACCCATGACACACTCTGTCACCCATGACACAAACACATATACGCACCCCCCACCCCAACATACACAACACCACACTGTCACACGCACACACACCCCGTCGTGACACCCCGCCACCCCACACGCACAACACATAGCACACTGTGTTGTGTGTGTTTGAGTCTACTGCGTATGTTGAGTGTACTACGTGTGTTGTGCTTGTGGGGGTGGCAGGGTGTCACAATAGTGTGTGTGTGTGAGCGAGAGAGAGAGTGTGTGTGTGACAGTGTGTGCGTGTCTCTGTGTGTGGGTGGGGGGTGTTCTGTGTGTGTTATGGGGTGTGGTTTTGTGTGTGGGGGTGGGTGGGTGTTATGGGTGTGGGTTCACGTGTTTGTGTGTTGTTAATAAATTGGGTCAGTGGACCCATTATCCGCCCACTAACAGTTAATGTGTATTTGTTAGTCTGGGTTATTACAGTTAATTAGAGGATATTTATCTCCTAAGTGTTTGAGATAAATACAATATTTTTCTCCTAGGTGTTTGAGATAAATAGTCTTTATCTCCTAGGTATTTGAGGTAAAGTCAGTCTCTAATACTATCTCTATATAAAAGTTAGAGATATCCTGAGAAATAATAAGTCATAGACAATAAGTCACAGACAAATGAGACAATAAGTCCCTATCTCTGTTGCATTCTTTCTAGAACATCACCGAGTTCTAGGATTTGGTTCGTGAACGTAGAACTCAACTCTAGTAGCCGTTTTCGTACCTGCGATAAAGATCAAGCGTGTTGGAGGCTCGTAACAACAAAGATCCTTCGTCGTAAAATTCGGAGACTTCATACGGTATGTTTTTGAACCTACTACATTATGTGGTAAGCTCATTATAATCGTTTCAACATGTGTGTATTAGGGGGTGGGGGTTGTTGTTGTTAAGGCGGGGGGGTGTTGGGGGGAAGGGTGTGTGTGGAAGATCTGAGGAAAAATCGTCTGTACCAAACGGCCTCATCGACTTGCCAGTTGCCACCTTTGCCTCCGCCCAAGCTTGGTGTCCTCGGAAACGACTCTAATCAAGAATCTGAAACTTACTAACTTAACTATGCTGGAGACCGGCTGCCGCTTCAGGCATGCTTATGCAAGGTGGGACGGCAAGGGGAGGTGGCGCCGAGTTTAGAAGGTTTCTAGGGAGGGTGGAGAGAGATGGGATAGTTTTAGAGAGAGAAGTGTTCTTTTTAGGGTTAATTACAAAACTGTTCCCTGAGGGTTACACGTTTTTGCACTTTACTCTCCGTGTTTACAATTTTTGCAATAATGTCTCCTGAGGTTGACAAAACCATTGCAAACGACTCCAAAAACCAACGTCCGTTCAAATTCGGCAGTTAAGTCCGCATGTGCACAACACATGCCATTTTGACATGGGCAAATCAGTCCATTCCTTACCAAAACCCTCTGAAAACCCTAAATATGTCTCTTCTCTATCTTCATCTCCTACCGAATCCACGTCGTACCCCGCCGGCATCCGCACGTCCTCCTCCCTCACCGGCCTTGGTCAGGAAATCCTTCAGAGTCATCTCCGGCTCTCGACTCCCCCCGCCGCCGCCTCTTCCTCCGGCGACGATCTCTTTCCAGACCTCGTCCACCGTCCTGTTCCCCCCTGTCGCCGGCGGCGGGGGAGGGGAAGGCGTCAGAATCGGCGTAGATGTTCTTGAGCAGCTCGTCCATGTTCATGGAGCCGAAGTTCTTGCTCTGATCGGCCTGGAGCCCGGAGGCAGAGAGGGAATGTATGGAGGAGTCGCGCGGCAGATCCGGATTGGCTGGTGACGTAGACGCCATCACCTTCGACGACGCCATATATGCACCTCCCCCCCGATTCTCTAGGGCTTATGCGGGATTTCGTATGCAGATGATCAAATTCAGCGTGAGCCTCGCGGACAGTTTGAACGTACTCTCTCTCTCTCTATGTAATTTGCTACTGTCTCCTCAAATCCTCCTGGCAGCCACTTCTCTTCTTCTTCCTCATTTCCTCTCCTCACAACCCAAATGAATTGTTGTTCCGAAGCTTCAAGCCCCATATGAGTACATTGAGCAGAAAGGCATACCTGCAAGCATCTATATGCATCCCATATGGCAGTAGAGCAACTTTCATCAGTTCCAATGACCTCAACAACACCAACACATCGCCCGCCCGAAGAAGGTTTGAACACCGGCAAAACTAGAACGGTCTTTACACTAGAAGCTACAGCAACATCGCGCTGTGGAAACTCGTTGCAAGAGTAAAGACGAACGTCTGGACTCGACTCCGGCAACCTATGCTGGAACACGCGGCCGGGCGGACCAAGGTGGTTGTATTCATTGCTCCCCTCTCCTTCCACAACCAAGTCAAAGCTCTTTCAGTGCTGCCTATACAACCAGAGTCCTCTATGAATAGAACCTTTAGTATGTCCTCGAACGGCGAAAGGCTGGTCTGAAGTTGTAAGTAGACACCGGCTCTCAATCCTTTTGGGTGCCCAAAACTGAGCCAGAATGCTGCCGCGCGTTGCAGAGAGAGAGAGAGACAGAGACAGAGGGCATAATGAAGATGAAGATTTTTTTTGACTAAAGTTACAATTTTTCCCTTTACTTTAGTAAAAAAAATAGCACATGACATGCACGTGACTATTTTAACGGCCGAATTTGGACGGGCGTTGGTTTTTGTAGTCGTNTGTATTGGTTTTGTCAACTTCAGGGGACAGTATTGCAAAAGTTGTAAACACGGGGAGCAAAGTGCAAAAACGTGTAAACCACAGGGGATAATTTTATAATTAACCCTTCTTTTTATTATTCTCAAGTCCTACGTTATAAAACAGGCGCATTTGACCCTGTACTTTCGTTGGCATACACCGAATAACGTTGTCGTTTTCTTTTAAAATTGAAGCGCTCGTTAAGATTTTCTATTGCTATTTATTTTCTGCTACATTCAAGTATACTTGATCTGTTTTAACTCTCAGACCGGAAGATATAATATCAGGCGTGGTTTATAAATAATAATTTCGCCGTGTAAGTTGTAACGAAAGACTCGTCATAAAACAACAGATGGTACCAAGTAAAGAAAAACAAGATTGATGAAATCCAAAGTTGCTAATTCTGCACATTGCCACTATTACTTAGATGAGCCCCGAGTGCGGGCAACATCATGAATTCTATAAATTACTCAATACAGAAACTGCTTGTTCCAAGCAGTGCCGCCGAATTAAAGATTTCCAAGCAATGGCCAAAGCAACCACCAAAAGGAAACTAGCATCAGCAGTCAGCAAAGAGTGGCCATAAAAGCGCAGGTTTTCTATATCTTGTCATGTAGGTTGACCACCAAGTCATGAGCATCATCTAAAAGCTTCCAAACGTCCAAATGTCCAGCCATGCTATTGCACTCCCTGAAGATTTCATCCATGCTGCTATACTTCTCTATAATCAGCTTCCGTCTCTGCAGCACGCATGCCGCTATTGCATAGAGCAGCAGATCATCGGTAGGAGGTGCCCTCAGCCTCATCCTTCCCCGAGCAGACTTGGCGATTCCAGCCCTAATTGCTGCCTGATCTGCCCACATCACCTCCCAGAGGCAAAGTGTCTGCTCAAAATTTAACTCCCGCCTAAAGAGAACTACCACCATCCTGTACACGAAAAAGCAATCCTCTGCTTGAAGCTTCTCCAGGTGCCTATACAGATTAGAGTCCTTGCCCTTGATTATCTTCGAAACCATGTTCAGCTGTCTACGGATTCCTACCTCGTCAAGGCGGAAATTGTGGCGAGCTTTCTTCATGAAACCTACGAAGCACCAGAAAGCCTCGTGGTCCTTCTCCATTACCGAGATGATAGGAGATAGTAAATCACTCATCCCCTGGCAGTAACCAATCTCTGAATCATACAAAGCATATGCTTCAAGGATGGCAACCAGGCGAGCAGCATGAAATATTCTGCACGGCTCCAGGTGATCATAATCCAACAACCCCACACTCTCAGCCAATCGCCGAGCTTTCATGGTCGAGACTACAACCTGAGATGGAGAGTAAACGGTCCATTCATCATTTGCACGGACAGCATCAAGCCTAATTATTCGCTGCCATGTGGAAAAATCCTCAGCCATCTGGGATTTGGACCTATTTTCTGCCTCAGATATAGTGGATTTCTTAATATGCTCATCAAGCGTAGGATCCTCAGCACTCTCATCAACATCGCCTTGTATTCTCTCGGGAGTGAGGAAAAGTTGCAACTCCTCAGCCTCCTCGGAGGATTCTGAATCTGACGAGTCTGTATCAGCTTCTGAGGCAATTTCACATGTGATTCCACTCAGACTACTTTCCCCTAATGGAGTGGATGTTTGACTGGCAGCACCATGTACAAGGTTGTCTGAATTCTGACCCACTGGGCTTCCTTTTTCAGGGAAAAGGGGGGCACTAACATCATCTACTCCTGGAGAATCTAGAACTTGACTAAAATCCCCACTGTCCTCATTGCTGTTGACAAAAGTTCCCTTCATGTTGAAACTCCTCTCAGTAGGCTTCACAATTTGCTGGCACTGTCTCCTTAGGTTTGCATATTCTTTTCTGCGATGAAAACAATTATAGCTAACTGAACAAGTATTAACAAGGGGTAAAATGAGAAAACTTAAGACAAATAGTGTTTGCTTCCTTGTAGGACAGGGGCGAGGGGGTGAGAGAGTGCGTGCGTGACAAAGTGAGTGACATATGAAAGTACCTCTTCTGAGTTCTGACGGATTCTCTCTCTTCCTTTGAGCTGCCAAGATCATAGCTGCAAATATTGAGCATATAATGCTTATAAGATATTAGCATTAACAAATAATGTGAGAAATGTTTTCTTTGCATAAATTATATGACTGAAGCTCGGTGTAGTAACCAAGATAGAAACTTGAGACAAACGAGGCGACTGTGCTCATATTACATGGTTTTATCATCCAGATAATTTAGCTTTCAATAAATGGGAGCAGCTTTCACTGGTGGAGGATTTTTGTATCTTAAGTGGTAAAAGCTTTCACTGGTGGAGGATTTTTGTATCTTAAGTGGTAAAAAATTGCAGGGGCTGTCATAATAAACTACATCAAGGTTTTAGAGCAAACAACAATTTATTTTACAATCCCATAATACTAAGTCATGACCTCAGAAAGAAAGTATCTATGAGTCACTCAACTCAACTCCAAAAGGGCAATCATGCAATTTCATTTCAGTTCAATGAATGGGACATTATGTCATCTTGACACCTTTACGTAGGAAACTAGTGTAATTAAGCAATTGTGCACCAAGACTGAAGGCCACTCCAATGATGTCCTCTTTCAACATGTGCAAAAATTGCCAGGTACTTGTTCATGGGCAGTTAACATACGCGTCACTAGTATCTAGAGGAGCTTTCAAGGCTGAAATTGTCAAACCGCTACCACAAAATTAAGATTAAGAACATGCCTTTTAACTAACTTTACCTACATCCTTTGGTCTTCCAAGTAATGTAGAGCACTTTCAAGTTCAAACTGTAATTATGTTGGTCCTTATTCATGCTAATTCTCTACCTCAAGGATCAATGAACAGTTTGCATAAACTAAAGCCCAAATAAAGGTAATGACTACATTCTAAGATAGAAATAGAGAGGGGAGGTTTTTTTTTTTTGTGAGAGGGGGAGGGGGGACCATGTATACTAGCGGTACAGAGCAAGAGAAAGCAGGATTTGAAACCAAAAAAAAGGCCAGCCAGAAATGATGACTACAGGATCACCAAGCACCATGAAAATCCAATCACCCAACCATGGAACAGAACCCATGGAAAGTGCTGTTCCTCTCCTCACATATGGACGACATAAGACAGTAAGGCACAACAGAGCCATCCCATCTACTTCACATTGCCTCACGCACCCACAAAATCTCTGACCCGCTTCGCACCCACAAAACAAAGAAAGAAGGCACAACGAGCTATGAGCTACCTCACAATGAAAAGCAAATGGTCCACTATCTCTCCTGCCTTAAACATCATATAATCACTCATCGGAACCTAACCCTTTCCTCCCCGGTTATCAACTGCCAAAGTAGCACTCCTCATGGCTCTCAACATAAGAGGAGCTAAACCATACACTCCATAGCCCAGTGGCAAAGGTGATGCTCAAATATCATTTGCATTTCATAAAAAGTAAATCCCAGCACCAGAATACTCTCAAAAAAAGATTCATTTAGTCAACCACAAGTAGCTCGGGATAAAGGCTTAGTTGAGTTGCATTTGAACCCATCAAAGATTACTTGCAGATACACTCTACACGGAACACCGCAACCACCACCATCACTAGGGATGCATACAAACCGAGTTCGAGCCAAACAGAGGTATGCTCAAATTTGTTTGTTTCGTTTCAGGCCATGCTCGTCTTCGTGTCCGTTTATTCTTCAAAATCTTATTTGAACTCGTTCGCCGTTCGGTTCACAATCGTGTTCGGTTTGAGTTCGTTCGTTTATGTATACGAACCGAACTCGAACTTGAAAACTCTGTTCTCATTCAAAACAATTAATTTTCAAATCAGAACTAAACCTTACTTGATCCAATTGTCTAACTGATTTTAACTAATTTTAAGCTTCCAAGTTTAAACTAATTAAATTTTATAATTAAGTTATATGACTTTTGGGCTTTGAACATATTATAATTAAGTTAATATCCAGACGAGCAGTTCACGAATACATTCGTGAACTTTTTGGAATGTTCATGCTCGGCTCGTTTAATAAACAAGCTCTAAAATTTTGTTCATATTCGCTTCGTATAATAAATAAACGAACGTGAACAAGTTCTTTGGGGAACGAACCACGAGCAGTTCATCAACAGCTCATTTCATTTATAGCCCTAACCATCACTGTCCATCTTGCATTGCTTGCTACCAGTAGCTTACAAGTTGAATAGTCAGAATCATAATAAGACACCAGAAAGAGAATATCCCTCGGTGGGTTCGTACAAGGCAGTTGCATTTGAGACACTACTATATCAAAAGACGAGGCAAGTGCATGGTTACTAAAAGCGCACCTAGGCACGAAGCGCACCCTTAGCGCTTTACTTAGGGTTGGGCAGAGCCCAAAAAAGCTCACGCTTTGGGCTTTGTACGCTTAATTGCAAAGCCCTTTTAAAGCAGGCTTTTTATTATGTTTCAAGATCTTTAAAACAAACATTTCAAATTTTGTCATTGACTTTTTTTGTTCAGGCTGATTAACTGGACCATAATTTAAGAGTACCATATAACACCAAAAAAAAAAAATTTGTAAGAACTTCAGGGGCAGGAGAACCTATTCATGATAGAAGTGCAACATCAAGGGCTGCTGAAAGACCTGCAACACAAACTGCACCTAGTTCAGGTACATCCCTTGTAGATGAGAAAGATGAAGTGGAGGAAGAATTCGGGCAGGAAAACGAGGAGTCTTGCCCAATTACAATGAGGGCTTTGCTTTCTTGACTCTCTTGGATGATTGATGATCGACTCATGGGAATAATTTCCATTTAGGACGACTATCTACATTTCTTTAGATTATGGTTGCGTCTTGGGTTTTTAACCATGGGAACTTTTGTTGCATGCTTGCATCCCAGATGTTTGCTTTTATGTTTTATCCTGTCCTTTCTCTTTGGTTCCTGCCACCTGATGATTGAAAATTTTCTGAATGTCGAGAAATGATTATCAAACTCTTTGCTATGACGGTATAAATATTTTTTGGTTTTGATATAAACCGATTTTTTTTGGTTTTGAGACGGTATAAATATTTTTTGTTGTTTATGCATGTTGCGCTTATCTTCGATCATGCCACGCTTGTGCTCGGCTCCAGAGACCCTTTGCGCTTGCTCTTCGAATAACTATGGTCAAGATATCTAATTTTGCTAAGAACAAAACGTATACGTCAAGATATCTAATTTTGCTAAGAACAAAACGTATACGTCAAGATGGGCAGATGTCAAAGTTAATATTCCAAATCACCGTATGTTTTCAAGAAAGACTCAAATTCTGGCTTAGACAGCCTTTACGAGATGATTGCCTCCTTGAGTACCTCTGCGTCAAAGGTGGTTGTACTATGTTTCTTGTGCCTCCTTCATTCTTGTAAGAGTTGGCTTCTATGATGTCAGTTTGTTATTATCGAGGAATAACATTAAAAATGTAAGGTACTTTCATGCTATCATGTTATCACAAGATAAATGCAACTCATTCCGGTCATTGCCCTATACGACGGCGTTTGTTGTTGTTTTGTGGAGTGGATTCATATTCCCAGTTGGTTGCATAACCAGCTGTTGATTACATCCTTTAGCAAAAGTACACCTCTGGTTACGGAAATGTACAGTAAAAATCCAAGAACAAAGGAGCCAAGATTAGGTACATTCCTAGAATCAAGTTATTCCCAATCAGGATATGACAAGTTCTAACCAACTAGACTATGTAACCCTTTCAACAAGTAATATGTACATAGCGCAGTGGAGTTAAAATGCTTACACGCCAAGAAGGAATGGCCAAACCTCTGCCCTTAAACTAGGATCAACACCCTGCATGAAAATTATAAGTAAAACTTGAATAACAGATAATATATGAATATGAAGAGAAGGGGACATTAGAAACTCTAAATTTCATAGAAGAAATTATGTGCGCACATTCATTTGCTAAATAAAGCTAATAACATACCCCACTCCGAACTTTCTTCAGAAACTTAACTCCACCATCAAGAAGTCTCCCGTCTGTATCGAACAAAGTTTTCCATTGTTTTGGCAAAAGGGCATGTTTTCTTCTCCTTCGCGACCAAGGCGATTTAAGTCCACCCCTAGACACCAACACCACAAGACTATAATTTTCCACAAGAAGAAACCATAACAATACAGAGGAGGTAACACAAGCACAATTAAACAAATAAACTAAAGTACACAATAACAAGTATGAATGTAGTTCATCAAAACAACATTCAATCCTTTTCAGCAAACAAAAATAGCTCTTTATGTGCATTATCTTCTCCGCACAAATCAAGCAACCCATTAGCAAATCAATGGAGAAAAGTGCTGAACAGAGGAACTTCTGGTTCCACTAGATTATAAAATTTTCCCCTTCTTTAGGCGAGTTTAAGCAAATGATACATCATATAATAATCAAACTGATTTAAAGTGGGAAAGCAATGTACATGGAGAACCAAACACTGTCGCTTTACTGGAAACCTTTGAAGTTCCATCATGACTACTCAAGAAAATCATATAAGGATGCTAATTCTAGTACGTCGCCTATTAAAACACGGTGACTGACTATTTGGCCGAGCAAAAAGTAGACACACAGGAAGATATAGAGCTGGTTACAGCATGGTCAAAATAAACCGCTCGCAGTTTCAGAATAGACAATATAGATAGGAGAAAGACTTATGCAACTAGCAAATCTACTATCCTGCAATTTTCCTCCAGTCGTTACTCGTTAAGTTAGTAGACAGTTGACGCATTTTGAAAAATGATCAGCTACCGAGGGCCGGCAGAGAAGCAATACGAAACATTTTCAAATCGAAATCTGGAAAGCGAAGCAAATGAACCAAAGGAAAAATGGGAATTTAAAAAAAAAACGCACCTATGGTTAGTGGAAACTTGTGGGGAGGACGAGGAAGCAACTACTAACAGAACCAATCGCAGATGAATCCACGACGATGACGGAGAAGACGAATTTGAAGATGACGCCGGCCAAGAAGAAGTTAGACTCCGCCGGATGGCTCTCAGTAAGGGTTTCTGTTGTGTCAGCATGGCTAGATATATCTATGTATACTCTATAATCTGTAATGCCGAGCAATTTATTGATTTTTTCTAATGAACGAATTTGAGGGATCGAGGGTTAGGTTAATTGATTTGATTCGTCGGGGAAGTTGTTTCCTTTTTTGCCTTTTTACCTATGAGAGTAGACGAGGGTGGCAGCCAAGGCGAGACCAGCCATGGCCGTCACGGCGATGGCTATTCCCACATTGGAGGGCGAGCCGCCGCCAATCCAGGACCCTCCACCGCCGTTGCTCCGCCCGCTGCCGCCGCCCTCCACGAAGATGATCCCGCCACCATCGGAGAACATCCACAGCAACAGCAGCAGCGAAATTACTGTCACGCCTTCAGTAGCCTTGTTCCTCGCCACTCCTCTTCCTGATCCCAATCTCCTCACCACCATCACCCACCTGGAAAACCCTCAACTTGCTCGCTTTTCCGCTTCCACAAGAAGTATTTATTTGTAACTAATAAAGGTTCCGGTAATGATAATTTAGGAATAATCAAGGGAAAATGTTTTACATTTGGCTCCCTATTCTTTCGTACCAAAAATATATTTTTCTCTCACTTTCTAAACTTATATTATATTTTTTATTCCTTTTCAAAATTACCCTTTTATGATTTGTACTACAAATCAAGACTTGGCCAACGACTAGGGTGGGGTCTCTTCCAACTCCCTCACATATCTGCCTCCTTTAACTCTCTTCTTGCATTTCTAAAAATCCTTATTGCCATTAATGTCGTACCTATAACTTTTTTCTCTCTTTTTCAATTACGGTTATTATACAATCATGGTGGTTCTATAGTAACGACGATTAGAAATTTTGGGGGTTGATGTTGTCGCTGTCAATGATTTTACCGGTCGATTGCACAGGCATGCCTCCATAAACTAATTATGGGGCCATACAACCCCGGAAGTGAGACTTAGTGGATGTTGTGTGAAGTATTTGTCACATCCAATTTAGTCAGAAAATCCGCACAAGCTTTGCCGTCACAATGGACGTGTTTGTCGGCATTCTCGTTCACCTTAACGTAAAGACTTTACGTTTGCAAAATTCTTCATATGGGTGTTTTCGAGCATTCCCTTTCTTAATTAATGTTAGAACCACAACTGTGTTTTATACTGATCTAACCGTCTAACCTTTTGGGAATCCATCTCTTGAGCCATTTGTAGACATTTCCTCACTTTCCAAATTCCAGCTACGGTTTTTGTTGCCAACCCTAGGAAATAGGGGAAACCACTTGGGCATACCCCCTACCCTCCCTTCCCCACACACACAAAGTCCTTGTAAGATGCCCTTTACTCCTACTTCCTTTTCCGTTACAAATGTCTTGCCATCCATATAAATATTAATCGAACCTTCTGAAAATGAATTGCTGCCTAAAACTCCCCCCCCCCCCCAACAATTAACTTGGGCATTCCCCAGAGGAGGGGATTCTTTGAGAAAATGTATTGGTTCCTGTCTTTTTATAATTAGCCAAAACACGTCTGCAAACCTGATGTTAGTCTAAAGTTATGTTGCGAAGCTTTTCTGCTCTGAAGTATGTTGAGTAAACAAGCAGGAGGTGCTTATTGAGCCATATCTTAAGGCATTTAGCTTGGAAGTCTTGTGGGATATTGTCGTCGTAAAAGTCTCTCCAACCCTCCTAGCTTTGCTGTAAGTTGTGAGTACAGATGGTAGTTTCTTCAGCTCCCTCGCAATGTCGCAGATAGTTGTGGTGAATATTTTCTCTCTCCTCATGTTATCAGTGAGGAGTCTATCATTAACCACAAGCCAAATGAATGTTCTTAGTTGGGGGTGGGGGGGGGGGGGGGGGTTCAGCTTCCACACCCATTTCCAGTTAGTGGACGTGGGTTAATTTCATGGATTAGATTATAAGCATGCTTACTAAAGAATTTGTTACATTTTAAGAATTTGCTTACGCATGTTAGTTAAACATTTTAAACCTCATATAATTGTCTCGTGAAACGATGCACCGCTCTTGTTATTTTCTCTATATACATTTATCGGTAAATTCTATTTGCTTCTAAAAGCGTCACCTCATTTTAATTTAATTAATCGTATTAATTAATTTTTATGAATCATATGCTATAAACAAAAATATATACAAAATTAAACAAAAATGCAGGCTACATTATCGGCACACCATTGATATGGACAATACTCACACAAACGGGGCATCATGCGAAAACCAAATGCCTTGATGTAAATTGAGAAAAATGTGGGATATTTTTTTTTTGACACAAAAAAATATATATGAAATGACCATACCAGCCTTGGACCAAAACGGCAAGCACAGTACTAACCGGTGTAGAGTGTAGAATAATTATCTTTTCCGTCACGCCTCCTCAGCCACTCTTATGGCAGGAGCCTCTTTAGGCTCCTCAGCCCCTCTCACCTCCTTCCCCCACATCCGACGCCTGCCCCGTCAATTCATATTGACTCCCACGAGGGCTGTCCGTCCCACAGTCCACGCCAGCACCGCCACCGGCGCAATGCCCGATCCCCACCCGTCGCTGGAAGTCACAGGCGGAGGCCGCGACTCTTTTCTGCCCGCATTGAAAACCCTGACCCGCCCGTACCATCCCTTCCCGCTGGTCGGGTGGAATCGCCACGTGGAGACCATCTTCGCCACCTATTTCCGCTCGCGCCCCGACGTCAGGTTCCGCCGCGAGTGTCTCAGGACCAAGGACGGCGGCGCCGTCGCTCTCGATTGGGTTTCGGGTGACCACCGTCGCCTGCCGGCTGACTCTCCTCTCCTCATTTTGCTGGTGCGTGTTCTTCTTTCTCTTGTTACCGGCATTTACGCATTTACTCCCTCGTTTGTCGCTAAAAGGTGCAACAATGTTGGCTACGAATTATTTACGTGTTAACTTCGTTTCTCAGGTCAGGTCACATTGTCAAAGTTTGAGTCTCTTTGGCTTGTAAAGTTTTAGGTTAGAAGCTGAACATTATATGGTAAGTTTCAGTATAATTAATAGGGCAATTTGTTGACAAGTCAAATTAGTTAAAGCCAATGTGTAATGTAATTGTTGTCAAGTTCTGATCGAGGAATTTGTTAAGAAGTAAGGGGACTCAAAATTTGGAACAGATGAAGTAGTTAGAAATGCAAGGTTGCTTATGATGGATAATTGCAGCCAGGTCTAACTGGGGGGAGTGGGGATACATATGTGAGGCACATGCTCAATAGAGCCAGAGACAAGGGATGGCGTGTCGTGGTTTTCAACAGCCGCGGCTGTGGTAATAGCCCCGTAACCACACCTCAGGTACTATGAAATTCGACTCAACTCTATGAAATTAAGTTTCTGTCAAATGTCAAACATTTTGAATTTTGAAATTTATCCAAATTATTCTATGTACTTCAACTTGCTTGAGTCTTTTATCACGACTTTTAAGTGCTAATGCCGTTTTAGCAACTGATTTTGGTCTCACTTGACTGATGCAAAGATACTCTGTGCGGGCACGCAATATTCTGCATTTAACATTTCATCCTCTGGACGTTACTAACAACCTTGCGCACGTACTTTAACTTGCAAGAGCATTCTTGTGCAAACAGTCAAATTCTAAATTTTAATTCCTTAGCATTTATTATCCCTTATTACTTTCAAAACCTTGTGAATCTTTGTAGTTTTATTCAGCTTCCTTTACTGAAGACCTCCGAGAAGTAGTGGCGCATGTTAGCTCTCGGTACCCGAACGGAAATTTATATGCTGTTGGCTGGTCTCTCGGGGCAAATATTCTTGTCCGCTATTTGGGCCAGGTAGAGTACTACTGATCTGTTTATTAGTCTGCTCTGATCTGTATGCTCCTATTTCAACGCAATAGTGCTGCTTTGATCTATTATTCTCATGTCTCTTGCGGTGGAAATATCTTCACTTGCACGATGTGCATGCTCTTTACTGCTATCTCATAAGAATTAAAGAAGTCAGTGAGTAAACAAAAACTTAGATTTTGGCTTTTGGCTTTTGCTTTGTCATCATACTAAATTTTACAATTACACTGCTCCTAAAACTCAAAGAATGCAGTCCTGTGTAGCTTCTGTAATTTCCTCTTTTATGACAAGTAATTGGTTTATAGCTCTACTTGTACTTGGAGTAGGGAGGCCCATTCTTTCAGTTTCATTGTATAGTCGATGTTTGTTACTGATTAGGAGTCTGGAATTGTCTTCTTCCAGGATAGAATACTATTAACTTGTCAAGAAAAACGAAAAGTAACCAAATGCCAAACTCGAGTAATGTGCTCTTTTCGTAATATTTTCAGTAACTGAATCTCTGCAAGTCCATTCAAGTAAACCCCCCGGCTTGAGTGTCATACCCAAGTTCATAGTATTATATGGTCTGCAAAGTCGTTTTCAATGATATTATACATTTTGAAGGGCTTGATTGAAATTTAAAAAACAATGCGCTTCAGTCATAATGAAAGTTATTACATTTTTACTGAGGGGGAAATGCTATAGGATCATTCCAAACACTATGGATGTTAAGTGGAGACACTGATTTACTTTGGAAGTTGAGGAGTTTTTCCGCATTTAGTATTTTCTTGCAATGTAGCTCGATAAGGGCAGCCACTAGCTATGTTCAATGCCAACGGTTGGGCGTTGTTATTCATTTCATTCCCTATTCCTTTGAAAATGGGGACCAAACCAAATTGGATAATGTTAACAAAGAATGCAGGATGCATTAGTTTCTCTTGTGCAATTGTGTAAGCTGTGTTCAAGTATCTGCCAGGTTTTCTTGTTTTTTCCTCCATCAAAAGCAATTTTTCTTAAACATATGTAGATGTATAAAGCATAACAGGCACGTGCTCAAACTTCAGTGTTCATAATTCCACTTGGTGTTGCAGGAATCTCATACGTGCCCTCTTTCCGGTGCTGTGTCCTTGTGTAATCCTTTCAATTTGGTCATTGCAGATGAAGACTTCCATAAGGGCTTTAACAATGTCTATGACAAAGCTCTTGCAAATGCTCTTTGCAAAATTTTCCAGAAGTAAGCGCGTTGGTGACTTGATCTTTCTATCTAAACATATTGTTCTAGCATAGAGTTGTATTTACAAATGTAGTGCACATCGTACTAACCAATTTTTTATAGGCATGCACTTCTTTTCGAAGACATGGGAGGTGAATATAACATTCCATTGGCTGCCAATGCCAAGTCTGTCAGGGTTTTTGATGACGGATTAACCCGAGGTATATATACTCAACTAAAGTAGATAATAATGTTCTTTCGATGCCGATTGCTAACAGAATTTTCTGTCACACCCCGCAGTTTCTTTTGGTTTCAAGTCAGTGGATGATTACTACTCTAATTCAAGCAGTTCAGATTCCATAAAGCATGTTTCCACACCTTTGCTTTGCATCCAGGTAGTGTTTCTTTACCATTTTCCTTGCTTTTTAAGTTGAAGCTTGCAGTCATATATATCAAGATTAAAGTCATGGCAATGCAAGCCTTAAAAAACATATTAATTAGGTTTGAAAAAGGTCTGGAAACGCCTGATCTTCTTGCCTGCAGTACTAGTAGACTTAGAAACCAAGAGTCTAATGTAATACTTTGAATCAGTAAAGAGTAACTGTGGAAGGAAGGTATTTTAAAGTTTAAAAAGTAAATGGTGGAATGCCCATGCTACTTGTGAAGCAAAGCAACAATGCCCTTTTACAATGGTAGCAATTGTTTCTTCAAGCCGTATCCTGTTTATTGGGAAATCACTGTCATCTTACATACTTTTTGAAGAAGGAAACAAAGTGAACACAAACTTACGGTAAGTTGCAAAATTGCCCTTCTCCTTTAATTGTCGTTTCTAGTTCGTCCTTGCCATTTTAATATGGTCAGATTTGTCCTCAACAAAACTTTCCGTGTTCTAACTGGTCCTATCCGTCAACGTGGTCCGTTAAGGCCGTTTGGTGGGTCAAAGTTGTAACTTCCCTTATTCTCTCTCGTCAAACATTGTCTTTCTCTAGTCATGAACTTGCAATATATGGGTGAAGTGAGAGTCTTGCCCTTTTCAAACTTGACCTAATGTAGATTGATGGAAAAGACCAACCAGAATACGGAAGCTTTTGTTGAGGATGAATCTGACTAAATTCAAAGAATAAGGAAATAAAGATGAAAGGAGGATCCTTTTTGTAATTTACCCTTGAAACTTATGACCAGACATGCTTCAGCTCTTTATCAGGGTCTTCTGTATGATATCTAATCGAGTTCATATTGCTTAAATGATAGGCTGCAAATGATCCAATTGCTCCGTCTAGGGGAATCCCTCACGATGATATAAAGGTATGCCGACCTGTTTCTCATCTCGACTGCTGTTCTTCCTTAAGGTACCAGATCATGGTTTATTCTAGTGCTACCAATTCTCTTAACTTTACATAATTATCCCCAGCTTCATTTTCAGCGTGACCTTGGTCATAGCCTCTTAGGTATCTTGTCACACGACTAAAAGTCACTTAAGAACTCCTATAAGAGCTCACTTCAAGCTAGAGGGGACACACACAAGAGGGGACACACTGCCTAAAACCCTATAAGGCTGTAACTTCGGTTTTGTGCACCTCAGATAAGAAAGATCTTAAGCTTCCTCCGCCCAAAAGGAATTAAAAGAAACAGGGACAGGCTATTTCAACCCCCTAATATACGAATCCACTCATTGTTTGTTGCTATTAGGTCAAACTTGTCAGTGAATTACATTTTTAGCCACGAAAGGGAGTAGAATAGCATGTAAGGGGGGGTGGAAATAGCATTTCCCATATTAAAATAACACTTAGTGATACATACTTGAAGCTTATAAAGCTACATAACATCTTAGTAGTTTATCGTTGAAGAAGTTCTCAGGCTTAGACTCTTCTTAGATGCCTAAACTTTTCGACCCCCATCTCACCCCGGCTTTGTGCAACTAGGTAGGGAGTTGTTCACAAAAAATGATTGTAATAACTTTTTTCTTTTGACCTTTTAGGGTTGGTGCAGATTTTCTAAGCATCAGACTGCTATGTTAAACATAATTGCGCGTGTAAAATTAGAACAGGAAATGATCAAAAAGTTACTTCCTAGTAAACCTCAAATTTCCTTCGCGCTTTACTTCATTTGGGAAGTGAGAAGTCTCATCATCATCCAAGCCTTCGTCCCAAACTAGTTGGATTCAGCTACAAGAATCCTTTTCTTCCATTCTCCTCAAACAAAACACATGTTCTCCTCTAAATTTCTAGGAATCAAATCTTCGCTACTTCTCCCCAAGTGAGGATTCTGGTAAGAAGAAAAAATACATAAATGATTGTGTGTGCGCAAATAAATACAAAGAAGATAGGGCCAGGGTAGCTTGCAAAAGAAATTTCTCCCTTTTCAATTAGGATTACCTTGAGGTTCTGGCTGGCACAGGTGGCGGCTCTTTACCAACTTCCAAAATCTTTCAGGGAAGCCAACAAACATGAGCGCCTAGTGCTCGCCTAATTGAAAAGGGAAGGCCAACAGAAAGGTCAGATTCTGACTCAGTAGAGTCGGTGCTGATGGTAGCGGCATGCTTAACATATGCAAGCCGTGTGGGAAGTGTTGTAATAGGTTCTACAGGAACTGGACGATCCTATCTGGTGAAATACCTCATGTTTGATTCCTATGTTCCTTCCATTATGGTAGTGTGAACAAGTATGTGCCATTGTTCTTTCTTGCCCCACTGCTTTAGCGCAATGCTGTGGCTGCCAATTTCTGCCTTTTAAATTGATCTATGTGTCTATGTCCACGACTAGCTATTATGCTGATAGGGCCATCCACCTCTTCCCAGTCTGCAATCACATTCTTCTCCTTGTTTACGTTATCTCCGCTTGTTACTACATCTCGCTCCTAGAAATAGATTGATTTCTTTGACCTTTATTTTCTTGCACTCCATCTATCACATGTATGCAGAAGTGATGAAACTGTAATATAGTTTGTCGTATACTGTCTGACCCTACCCCTATGTTTGAGTGGCAGTTGACAATGACATTAGCCTTAGAAGCACTGATTTACTCTTAGCTTCCGCACTTTCAATCTGTACCATTTCCTTCAATCTCCCTCCTTTTGTTAATTTGACGATGATGTGGCTGCTTTTTCATCATTTTGCTCTCCAATTTTAGAGCTTCACCTCTTATGTCGCATTCTAATCGAGGTTATCTGAACCTTTGTTCTCTAGATTTTGTATGTTGAGATGTACGACTTTACCTTCGTAAAATGTACTGTTCTTCCTATATTGCATTTTCTTGAATACTTGTATATGGAGAAGTATGAATTTACCTTTGTATTTGTTGTGTTCAATTATTCCTGTACTGCTTTCTCTAAAGTTGTATAGCAAGCGGCAGACAGGATGATTAACACGCTAGCATGTATGCACAAATACTTGCACATATATACAGCCTTTGAGTCTGTCTTATTTGTAGCTGTAATTAATTAAAAAAACATGTGTCCTGCTGTTACATCAGGAAAATCCGAACTGTTTATTGATAGTTACACCCAAAGGTGGCCATTTAGGGTGGGTTGCAGGCAGTGAAGCTCCACGGGGAGCTCCTTGGACTGATCCGGTGGTGATGGATTTCTTGGAACATCTGGAAAAAGCGAGATTTGGAAGTATTCCATCTTGTAGTATATCAGAGGATCTGAATCAAGTCACAAAGGGTTTGCCCCTAGAGGTATAGCTAGCAATTTGCTATTATTTGTACTTTGGTATCTTGATTTATGAACATGATTACCATCCATCAACTTTAGTAAAATAAGTGGTTTTTCTCTGGATTCAGTTAGAGAACCCGGGAAAATCTTTCCTTGGGCGACCACATAGGGAATGATAAGATCCGATCTGGTTAGGTAGAGCCATTGGTCTGATTAATCTTTACTAGGTCTGTCCTGAAGCCCAGAAAAAAAATGTCTTCCATGGGTTGTGTATAAGTTAAACAGCGTACTCTGGTCTGGCTTGGGAATCTTAGCGTTGGATGATACCCAACTGGCTTTGATAGGTCTACAAGAGTAAGTGTGTAATGGTGGCAACTTGGAAGGGAGTAACTTTATTCTACATTTTACATGTGTAAAATAAATAACATACGTTCGATGAGTGTCTATTTTATTCTTGTTTATTTGTTATATAACATCCAATTATTTGCTCAAGTGCATAGGTCCACAGCGTTCTGTTTTGATGCATTTGCTTTGCCCTTCCCAGTACCCACCAATCCCCAAGCGTTGATGGCAAATAGCTTTCATTTCCTTTTGATGGCTAGTTTGATCGGGCTTAACATGTTTTTTTTTGTTACAATCATATGATGAAGGAAGTTGTGATATCTAAAATTTTAGGCAGATCTACAGCAGTATATGTAACATTCAATGCAATCGACCGCAAATTTAGCCTAATAAATACCAATGCCAATTTAGATTTGGTGAATAAATCAAACACGTGTGACGATCAATTCACGGTGAAATGCAGAGAGCCATGTGGGAGACAAGACATCTCCTAATATGCCGACCCACATGTCTTTGCTTTGCCCTACACATCAACCTCCAAGCCTCGATGACGAATTGTTTTTGATCTTTATGGTTAATTTGTTCAAGGCAAAATACCCGTCTAGCTCATTTGTAAAAGGTCGTGTTCGGGGGTTTCGAGTTCACCGTGGGCGTAAAATGACTTAACCTTTTTAGCAGAAAGGACCGTTGCCAATTTTCCCATCTTTTTTTTGGCAATTCTTCGAGTCCTTTAGGAGAAGTCATTGGGTTTATTCTGTTCTTTCTGAATAGGCAGGAGAAAAGCATTGAAACAAGCAACATTACATATTTATGTCCTCAACATGCAAGTTCCTAGCTCGTAAAATGTAAAATAGAGTTGCACCTTCCCTTCCCCCCCGGCCAACACACCACTTTTGCTTCGAGTACTTGTTGAACTCTTAATAATCTCCGCTCCAACCCAAAGGGGTTGGTGGAGTTGGCAAGGGGCCTCGAGAAATAATCTCGAGGTCCCGAGTTCGATTCCCCCCTCCTCCACGGGTTATATATGTGAAATGCAGTTCTAATATTTTTCAATCGAGAAATTTCTAAAAAAAATAATCTCCGCTCCAAAGGAGCTATTTTGATGTCGTGCGGAACAAAATCTTGCATGACACGTGCTGGAGTTGCACCAAGTGTTCGAAAGTCGTGAAAGAATACCTTCCTTCCAAACTATACTTCCTTGTTTTCCATTTCTGATGGTGGATGGGGCATTTTCTTGAAGTTGCAACTTTCGTCAAGCACGCTCTTTATTTCTTAATTTGGTTATCCATATTGAATTGATTCTTGCAAGCAGCGTGAGACTTTTATACATGGCAAGCATACGTATTGCAAGTTAGCTTACCACGGACTGTACGTGCTATTCTAGCCATTTTAGGTAAACCACCTTTTGTTCTTAGCTCAACTTCCTGCCAACAAACATTAATTAGTACCACTGCTCAGGTAATATATAAGCACATACCCCACATCAGAATTTCTCCACAGCTCAATCTCAAAACTTCTGAGAAATGGCTGGTGACAAAACCCGCGTAGATGAACGTGCAGGAGCAGAAATCGTGTACGGAGCCGAAGAATGCTACAAAAAATCCATCGAGCTCTTGGAAGAGCTCGGGTTTCCCAAAGGTGTTCTTCCGCTCCAAAACCTTGAAGAGTGTGGGAGAGTACGCGAAACCGGATTCGTCTGGATGAAACAAAAGGCGCACTATGAGCATTTCTTTGTTGGGAGTAACACACGCGTTAGCTATGCGAGAGAGGTGACTTCGTACATAGATAAGTGCAAGATGAAGAAAATGACTGGCGTTAAGAGCAAGCAGCTCCTCATGTGGGTACCTATCGTCGAGATGAGCATGGAGGATCCCGCCGACAAGAAAATCTATTTCAAGACGCCGATGGGAGTCGGAAAATCTTTTCCTGTCACGGCATTCATGACCGATGAGGAAAAGAAAGAGTACTCGGAGAAAGGCAATGAGTGATCTCTGCACGCTCCTTATCTCTTGTCCATATTTGGGGTGTTATGACTTTGGAATTGTTTTTTGGTTAGTTGTTTGTTACCAATACTTCTCTCGAGTTTTCTATTTTCCATCTAAATAAAACAAATGTATCTTATATTTACCAATTTCTGTATTTTTCAAAACCACTGGCTTTTAGCTACGATGTTTGGTTTATACAATAAAAGTCAATATCAACCTCTTCGGCCTTGCTTTATAGTATTCGTTGTTTGTATCTTTTCTACAAAAGAAGACTATAATATTTGCCAAATTAAATGCTACGACCGTCCATTTCACTTACCCTCCCACTCCGTTCCATTCCATACCATTCGGATGATAATATATGCAGCTATGTCCAAGAGAATTCCCACTTCGTTAATTTTGTTCTAATTAACGGGGCAGAATTTTTTGGTGTTGAAGGTGAATATTAGGAAAATATCAAGTATTATCTTCTGTGAACTGTATGTCGATAACAAAACTTTGATAATTGTCTACTGTCAGAAAATTCTTACCGTTAGTTAGACTCTTAAATTGTCAAATTAATTGCTCTCAATTAATTAGAAAACATGTTATTTGTACAAATGCTTTGAAGGGAGAAAATGTGGGACATTTTTTCACGGAAAAAATTTGGCTGCTATTCCGGTTGGAATATTCCTCGTACCTCGTATATATAACGACAATCAATCATCTATATATATTTTAAGTGACTTTTATTTAATGACGTTAAAAAAATCTTACTAATAATTATCGCTAAAAGTATTAGAAGACAAGTCACTAAATAAAAATATTTAACGACTATTAATTGTTATAATACAAAATTGAAGTTAAAGTTTTTTAATCACAAAGAACATATTACAAGACAATTTGTCAAATTAATTGCTTGAAGCCTACCAAAAACAAAGAAACCATTTACCGGGAGAACATACCTCTCGGCCACTAGTATGGCGGGAGCCTCACAGGGCTCTGCGGCCTCCGCCACATACGACTCACTCCCACAAGGAATATCTGCTCGGCGATCCCAGTCAGCAACACCCCCGCCGCCGCCGCCGGCGCAATGCTCGATATCTACCCGTCGCTGGAAGTCATCGGCGGAGGCCGCAACTCGTTTCTGCCCGCATTCAAAGCCCTGGACCGGCCGTACGATCCGTTCCAGGTTATTTGGTGGAGCAGCCACGTGGAAACCATCTTCGTCGCCTACTTCCGCACCGGCCCGCGGACGGCGGCTCCGTCGCTCTCCTCGATTGGGTCTCCGGCGAGGACCGTCGCTTGCCCGCGGCGTTTCCACTCCTCGTTTTGCTGGTGTGTGCTCTTCCCGTCGACCTACACGGACGCAGACACGTGTAAGTCGTGTATAGTATCTGATCTCCTACCTTCCAGAATTTGAGTTCCCTTCGGTTTTCAAAATATGCATTAACGAACTAACTAATTAAGCGTCACCAGAAGGATAAAGTATCACTGGAAATTTTCTGGGTGGAAGTACAGTGTTAGTGGTAAAAAATGGAGTTTCAATCTTTCAGTGTAAAGTCAATTAATAATCAAAATTATATACCCTGGGTAAAAAGCGACAGAGTAAGTGTTGTTCTAAGTTCGAAGTCACAAGTTAGCTAAAAAATCGAATAAATTCAATTTTGGAACCGGAGCTTCTAGCTTAGAGATGAACTAGTGCTTATGATGGGTGGTTGCAGCCAGGTCTAACTGGGGGCAGTGATGATGCATATGTGAGGCACATCTAACTACAGCCAGAGACAAGGGATGGCGGTTTGTGGTGTTTAACAGCCATGGCTGTTGTAATAGCCCTGCGACCACATCTCAGGTACTATGAAAGAAATCAGTCATCAGCCATTTTGTATCTTAAAATTCATGCACAACATCATATGCACTTCGACCTTCTCGAGTCCTTTATGACCTGGGTGCTAATGCCCGTTTAGCAAGTGCCATTGGTTGATTCCAGCTGCGCAGTTGCACTTTACTGATGAAACAATAGTTTACACCTGTGTGGGCATGCTATTTACTGCATTCAAGATCACAGCCACTCTAGTTACTAGCCACTTTGCGGATGGCTTTTAACTTGCGAGAGCATTCTTGAGCGAAAAGTCAAATTCTGAATCTAAGTTCCATAGCCATTTAGTGTGTTTAACTATTTCTGAAACCTTATGTAACTTTGCAGTTGTATTCAGCTTCCTTTATAGAAGACCTTCGTGAAGTAGTAGCACATGTTAGCTCTCGGTACCCCAATGCCAATTTATATGCTGCTAGTTGGTCTCTGGGAACAAATATTCTTGTCCGCTATATGGGCCAACTAGGAGTAATATTCCAATATATCCCCTATTTTTTCTGAAGATGCAGTTACTTTACTCTGCACTGATCTGTATACTCCTATGTCAACGCGATAGTGCTGTTTGAACTAATTCTGTTCTTAATTACCTTGGAATATCCAAGAATCAAAGAAGTAAGTCAACAAAAACTGTGTTGCTTATAATAAAAAATAATGTTTCTTTCCCGGGAGCCATAGATCCTAACTTATGCCTAGTCATTCGACTCATTTTTTGAATGACACTGCTCTCAAAAGTCAAAGCATGCATCTCTATATAGGTAGCTGCTGTTATTTTTACTTTGTTGTGATGCCGTTTATGACAAGTAGCTAATCTATTAGAGCTCTAATTGTGCTCCTAGGAAAGAGGCCTGTTTTCTTAGTTTAAATTTTTACTTATTGTGTGTTACTCTATCTAATCTGGTCTTGTCTTCTCAACCAGGAAATAATAAATATTCCGTATCTAAATCTCTGCAAGCCCATACTCACATTATTATATGGCCTGTGAATATGTTTTTAATAACATGCAGCATTTTGTAGGTTATTATTAATGCCAGAAAAGTGGCAATGACAACTAATATATTTTTACTAGCCTTTGAGTGAGAAATGCAATGTGTTAGGATCATTCCAAACAGTTTGGATGTGAACAAAGGACTCCTTTTGCTTTGCGGATTGAGGAGTTTTTCCACGGCTATCATTCTTCTTGCAATGTTGTTCAACAGGGGCAGCCATGAGGTGTGAATCATGCCAATGGCTCGTAACAACGAAAATGGTTATTGGTAACAAGAATGCAGGATGCATTAGTTTCTATAGTGCAATCTGTTGCAGTTGCCCAGCCTTCAACATCCAAAATTCAACTTGGTATTGCAGGATTCTCATACATGGTGCTGTGTCCTTGGGTAATCCTTTCAATTTGGTCATTGCAGATGAAGCTTCAATAAGGGCTTTAACAATGTTTATGACAGGGCTCTTGCGAATGGTCTATGCAAAATTTTCAAGAAGTAAGCGTGTTAGTGACTGGGTCTTTCTATTTATACGTAGTATTTGAGCATAGAGTTGCCTTTATGTATGTAGTCTACATCAAATCAACGACTTTTCTTATAGGCATGCAATTCTTTTTAAAGACATGGGACGTGAATATAATATGCCATTGGCTGCCAATGACAAGTCTGTCGGAGAAATTGATGAAGGATTAATGTGAGGTATATATGCTCAACTACAGTAGATAATAATGTTCTTTTGACACTGCATGCCGATTGCTAAATTTTTTTACTGTTACATCCTCTTTTTCATTTTGGTTTCAAGTCAGTGGATGATTACTACGCTAACTCAAACAGTTTGGATTCCACAAAAGCTTGTTTGCACACCTTTACTTTGCATCCAGGTGACATTTCTGTGCATCTTGTTTTTTAGGTCAAAGCTTACAGTCATATGAACTAAACTGGATTCGTGGAGCGTTAAAGAGCAAATCCATAAGTTGATAAAAATCTGAAAACTCCTAGTCTTCTTGCCTCCAGAATTACAAGACCTAATAACCATGAGTCTAATGTCATACTTTCAATCGGTAAGGACTGGTTGTGGAAGAGAAGGGTGTAATGTGTTTTTAAAGTTTAGAAGTAAGAGATGGAAAGCCCATGGTTGCTCTTGAAGCAAAATAATGATTTTCAGACTGTAGCCTGTCTTCAGAAAAACCCTATTCTTACATACTGAGTATGAAGAAGAAAACTTAGTAGACAAACTAAAAGAAGTTTATCATCATACATGCTTCGGCTCTTTATCTGGGTTTCCTGTGTGGGAACTAACACCACCCCTTCTTCTTTCACTTTTTTTGTTTTTGGTTTTGCAAGAAACCAAATTCACACGCTTTGATGCCCCACCCGATCGAGGTGTAGACACTCCGATCACTCCAATCTTCTTGTTTCTAATTTTTCCAGACGTCATCAGATCTCTCAGCTTTTTTAAGGCTCATGGCACTTTGCAACCGTGGATGGTTGAGCAGTATTTTTTGCATTTCAAATGATTACCAGCTGGCTGCAAATGACCCAATTGCTCCGTCTAGGGGGATGCCCCATGATGATATAGAGGTTTTGGGCTACCTGTTTCTCATGTCGACTCTTGTTTTCCTTACACACTAGATCATGGCTTATTCTACTTGCACCAAATTATCTTTTCTTTTTGATAAGTTGCACCAATCTTCTTAACTCTACGTAGTTATCTCCATTTATATTTCACGCTTGACCTTGATCGCAGCCTCTAGGAATCTTGTCCTAGGGCTAGGAGCCACTTAGGAGCTCCTTTAAGCTCAATTTAAGCTAGACGGAATACAGACAAATAGACACACACACACACACACAAAAGCTGCCTGAATCCTTGTAAGGCCAAAACTTTATTTTTGTGCACCAATATGATAAAATAGGATAAGAACTTAAACTTCCTCCTCCCAATAGAAAGTAAAATTAAAAACACTGAATGCAGAATTCAAACATACAAAAATACATAATCATATTAATAGTTTATTGTTGAAGAGGTTCCCACCCTTGGACATCTCTTAGATATCTAGGCTTTTCCGGCCCATTCTTGCCCTGCTTTGTGCAACTAGGTTGGAAAATATTTAGAGCAAAGGATTGGAAATAACTCTTTTCTTTCGACTTCCTTGGGTTAGGAATAACATAATTGCAGGTGTAGAATTTGCAAAGGAAATGAACAAAATGCTGCTTTTAATAACCCCCCAAATCCTACATTTGCTTCTTATTTTCGTTCACTCAAGAAGTGAGAAACCAACACACACACAGACGCGCGCATTCTCCTTTTTTCTTCCTCAACTGCTTGAGCATGGCACTGTGGTTGCACAGTTTCTTCTTTTGCTTATTGATCTATTTAACTATGTCCGGCACTAGTAGTTATGCTTATGCAGTCATGAGTCATCCATCTCATCCCAGTCTATAATCACATTCTCTTCCTCTTGTTGTTCCTCTCTGTATATGTTGTCTCCGCTTTTTACTACATCTCGCTCCTACAAATATATTCATTTCTTTGTCCTTTTTTCCTTGCATTACTGTTCATCTCATGTATATAGCAGTGGTGTAATAGTAATTTAGTGTGTCATATGCCATGTCGGACCTTGTCCCTAACTTTTTATTAGAAGATGGTCGATTGGTAGTTAATCATCACATAGGCCTCAGAAGCACTTATGCTCTCTTTGCGCTCGCACTTTCAATCTCTGCCAATTCCTTCAATCTCCCTCTTTATTTGGTTACTTTGACGATGCTGTGGCTGCTTTCCCCTCATATTACTCTCTGTTTTAATGCTTCAACTCTTTATGTCGCACTGTAGTTTTGCTTGAACCCTACTTTCTTGAAGTTGGGTATTTTAAGATGCATGAGTTTTAGATTTGTAATTTGTTACGTACAGTTACTTAATCAGTTAGCGATATTACGTTAATCCCACGCCTATTTTCCAAAGTGGATTTAAGTGACATTTTGATTGTCACTTTTTAAATCTTTAGCAACAAACTGGAGTGGGTTAGTTCAAGGTAGGAGCGGGATAAATAACCCCTATTAGCAAGCGGCGTATAGGATGATCTTTTCCTTAGTTTATGAGCAACCCTTCCGACATAAAGGATGATTTTTTTCTTGGTTTTATATCTTTCCAATAATTAACACCTTCGAATAAGGGATCGTTGTCAGTCCTCAAACTCGATGTAATCCTAATTTTTTCATGATTGGCTTTGCATTTGTATAGATTCAGTTTTCACCAGGATATATATTTTGTCAGAATCCAGAGTTTCACTACACTAGAAGATAATATGATGTAAAATATGTCGAAGTACATCTTCTCTGTTTCTTGTTGAATGATCATCCTTCTTTGGATACCACGCTTTCGTAGTATCTCCTATGTACGCCAACAAGCATTTGTTCTCATTCTTTTGCCCATTCTTTCGTAGTATCTCCTACGTACGCCAACTGAACTTGTTTTGAAGAGCACCTGTTGCAGCTAAAAACTGGATCGGGAACAGCACCAGAAATCAGGCCTGCAAAAGAGAACACGGAGTTACCGCCGGGTGGGGTTCCGGCGGGGAACGCTCCGATGCTTAAGTCAGAGAGGGCTAACGATGTAGAACTCTGAGAAGCAATAAAGACACAATGTGTATATGTGTGAGCTTAGGTTTACCTGAGGGGCATGGCCCCTTTATATAGTGGTAGGAGGAGGAATCCTAGTAAGACTGAGCTTTGACCAACCCTAATCAGAATCCAATTAGGATCTTACAAGATCCTTATGTCAATCTGAGCTGATAGAGTCAGAGTCTTTTTAGGATTCTGTCTGATGACTGATATGGTAGGTGCCATATCAATAGTGAGTCAATACGGGTTACGTGTCATGACCGCCACGTGTCGTCCGTAGATTGGAGGGATATTTTTAGCTATATCATATGCCCCCTGCTTTTACCAGCGTTAATGAAGCGGGTGGAAGCACACTTTTTCCACTGGTGATAGCGAAATATGCCAAAAACAGGATTGAATCTGTTTGTCAACATTTCAAAATTCCAAAGTGTTCTGCTCGGACGAGTTTCTGCTCGGACGCGTTTCTGTTCGGACGAGCATCTGTTCGGACAGCATTCTGTTCGGACGAGCATTCTGTTCGGGCAACCTTCTGTTCGGACGAGCATCTGTTCGGACGAGGATCTGTTCGGACAGTCTGCTCGGACAAACTTCTGTTCGGACGAGCATTCTGTTCGGACGGTCTTCTGTTCGGACGAGCATCTGTTCGGACGAGGAATCTGTTCGGACAGTCTGCTCGGACAAACTTCTGTTCGGACAAGCATTCTGTTCGGGCAGACTTCTGTTCGGACGAGCATTCTGTTCGGACGGTCTGCTCGGACAAACTTCTGTTCGGACGAGCATTCTGTTCGGACGGTCTTCTGTTCGGACGAGCATCTGTTCGGACGAGGAATCTGTTCGGACAGTCTGCTCGGACAAACTTCTGTTCGGACGAGCATTCTGTTCGGGCAGTCTGCTCGGACAAACTTCCGTTCGGCCACGTTCACTCTGTTCGGGCAAAGTGTTCGGACACGATTCTGCTCGGGCAGGATTCTGTTCGGCCAGGTTCACTCTGTTTGGGCAGAGTGTTCGGACACGATTCTGCTCGGGCAGGATTCTGTTCAGCCATGTTCACTCTGTTTGGGCAGTGTTCGGACACGATTCTGCTCGGGCAGAATTCTGCTCGGGCAGAATTCTGCTCGGCCATGTTCACTCTGTTCGGGCAGAGTGTTCGGACACGATTCTGCTCGGGCAGGATTCTGCTCGGCCACGTTCACTCTGTTCGGGCAGAGTGTTCGGACACGATTTTGCTCGGGCAGGATTCTGTTCGGCCGTGTTCACTCTGTTCGGGCAGAGTGTTCTGTCACGATTCTGCTCGGGCAGCATTCTGTTCGGCCGTTGGTACTCTGCTCGGGCAGAGTGTTCGGGCGAGATTCTGCTCGGCCGGAATTCTGCTCGGCCGTTGGCACTCTGCTCGGGCAGAGTGTTCGGGCGAGATTCTGCTCGGCCGGAATTCTGCTCGGCCGTTGGCACTCTGCTCGGGCAGAGTGTTCGGGCGAGATTCTGTTCGGGCATAACTTTTGGTGTTCCCAACGTCTCACGTGCGAGAATTTGAGCGGGAATTCTTCAGCTTGTGACACGTTGCAGGCACACGAACCGTTGCGTTTCCCAAGAGACGGTTACTTGGTGCTTCTCTATAAAAGAGCACTTCCACTTTATTTTTCCTCCACTCGAAATTTTGGGAGCTCAATACTCTGCAAGTAAGTCTTTTCCTCTACCATTTCTGTTCAGCACTTCAAGTTTGTTGTAGTCTCATGTTTGCACTAGAAGTAGAAAACATGTCTGATAGTTCGTCTTCGAGTAGTAGTTCGTCTTCGAGTTCAGAGCGAGTAGCAACTTCGGGAAGTGAAGTTGGGACTTCAAATCCACAACCTCCACTACCTTCAACTTCTCAACCTTTCCAACCTTTCTTCCAACCAAGTTGGTTGGAAGAAAGGTCTAATGATTCCATATCAGTAGTGAGTCAGTACGGGTTACGCGTCATAACCGCCACGTGTCGCCCGTAGATTGGAGGGATATTTTTAGCTATATCATATGCCCCCTGCTTTTACCAGCGTTAATGAAGCGGGTGGAAGCACACTTTTTCCACTGGTGATAGCGAAATATGCCAAAAACAGAATTAAATCTGTTTGTCAACATTTCAAATTTTCAAAGAGTATTCTGCTCGGACATGAATCTGTTCGGGCAAATTTCTGTTCGGATATGATTCTGTTCGGACCATGTTCTGTTCGGACTATGGGCCTGTTCGGATCATTCTGTTCGGACCATATTCTGCTCGGACTATGGGCCTGTTCGGATATGATTCTGTTCGGACCATGTTCTGTTCGGACTATGGGCCTGTTCGGATCATTCTGTTCGGACCATATTCTGCTCGGACTATGGGCCTGTTCGGATCATTCTGCTCGGACCATGTTCTGCTCGGACTATGGGCCTGTTCGGATCTTTCTGCTCGGACCATGTTCTGCTCGGACTATGGGCCTGTTCGGATCATTCTGCTCGGACCATGTTCTGCTCGGACTATGGTCCGAGCTAAGAAGCCCCAACATTTTTCCCTGCTCGGTCGTTGGGCTCGGACCAAGATCTGCTCGGACCTGCTGTGCGGGCTTGCTGCTCGGACGCGGGCCTGATGGTGGAGAGGCCCAATCTAATGAGCTCTTTATGGAAAAAGTAAAGAACTCTTTATTCCTCATGTGTCCGAGCAGATTCGAACCCTTGACCTCGCGCGCGGAATGAGAACGAAATGCCACTGGGCTGCTTGGTCTCGTTTGTTAAATCCGAGCAGAAAATACACTTGTACTATTACTCAAGAACTTGAAAAGTCCATAACTTTTTGCTCGGATATCCGTTTGAGGTGAATTTTTTTTTGATTTCGGATAGTTTTCTGAGATCTATCCATAGAAAACCTCTTTTCCTCCAAAATACTTCAGTTGGAAGATCTACTTAAAAAACTCCTTTGACCTCCACTCGAGAACTTTCTTTAGTCGAACTTCGTAGAGTTTTACCCATGGGCTCTTGAGAGCACAAAGGAAATGGAGTTAGGATGTCCGCACGGGCGAAGATTTTGGCGATCATTCTGCTCGGACATGGCTTGTCCGAGCTCAACGGGTTTATTCCCAATCTGTTCGGGCATGATGCTTTGGTTCCTTTATGCTTCATCCGAGCACAAAGGGTATGAAGTTGGTTCTCTACTTGGGCGGAGTGCTCGGCCAACATTCTGTTCGGCTAACATTCTGCTCGGACATGGCTTGTCCGAGCTCAACGAGTTTATTCCCAATCTGTTCGGGCATGATGCTTCGGTTCCTTTATGCTTCATCCGAGCACAAAGGGTATGAAGTTGGTTCTCTACTTGGGCGGAGTGCTCGGCCAACATTCTGTTCGGCTAACATTCTGCTCGGACATGGCTTGTCCGAGCTCAACGAGTTTATTCCCAATATGTTCGGGCATGATGCTTCGGTTCCTTTATGCTTCATCCGAGCACAAAGGGTATGAAGTTGGTTCTCTGCTTGGGCGGAGTGCTCGGCCAACATTCTGTTCGGACAACATTCTGTTCGGACAGAATGTTGGTCCAAGCTTTGGTCACTCTGCTCGGGCAAAGTGTTCGGCCAACATTCTGCTCGGACAGAATGTTGGTTTCAATTTCCACGTATGACCTCATCCTCCAAAAGACGGTCCTTCAGGCGTTGCCTTCGAGCCTTAGATCTAGTCTTCATCTTGTAGGCTCTTTATTTCTTTTAAGACTGAGTATTTTGATGCCCTTTTAAGGGCATTGTATGTACTCTATCTTTTGTTCTATTGATGGTACTTTGTTCACTATGTGTTTTTTATGGTTTATTCTACCATTCACACAGCGTTATTTGTTTTTACTTTGACTCTAACTCTTTATTCGTCACTTAAAGAGTTGGCAAAGAAGTCGAGCACCCTCGCTCGGCCTAAATTTCGAAGAAGCAAAAGCTTTTGTGGAGTGACGGTGCCCCCATTAACTTTTGTTTCTTCACGGACTTAGATCTGTAGCTAATCCGTTTGGCCTACTCTTGTATTTTTATAAAACCCAAGAGTGTTCGGCCATCACTCTGTTTGGACAGAGTGTTCGGCCATCACTCTGTTCGGACAGAATGTTTTGGCTAAGTTTATCACTCTGTTCGGGCAGAGTGTTCGGCCATCACTCTGTTCGGACAAAATGTTTTGGCTACGTTGATCACTCTGTTCGGGCAGAGTGTTCGGCCATCACTCTGTTCGGACAGAATGTTTTGGCTACGTTGGTCACTCTGTTCGGACAGAGTGTTCGGCCATCACTCTGTTCGGACAGAATGTTTTGGCTAAGTTTATCACTCTGTTCGGGCAGAGTGTTCGGCCATCACTCTGTTCGGACAGAATGTTTTGGCTACGTTTATCACTCTGTTCGGACAGAATGTTTTGGCTACGTTTATCACTCTGTTCGGGCAGAGTGTTCGGCCATCACTCTGTTCGGACAGAGTGTTTTGGCTAAGTTGATCGCTCTGCTCGGGCAGAGTGTTCGGCCATCACTCTGTTCGGACATAGTGTTTTGGCTAAGTTGATCGCTCTGCTCGGGCAGAGTGTTCGGCCATCACTCTGTTCGGACAGAATGTTTTGGCTACGTTGATCGCTCTGTTCGGGCAGAGTGTTCGGCCATCACTCTGTTCGGACAGAATGTTTTGGCTAAGTTTATCACTCTGTTGGGGCAGAGTGTTCGGCCATCACTCTGTTCGGACAGAGTGTTTTGGCTAAGTTGATCGCTCTGCTCGGGCAGAGTGTTCGGCCATCACTCTGTTCGGACAGAGTGTTTTGGCTAAGCTTACATTACAACAATGCTGAGAAAAAATAACTTTATTGCTCGAGCAAAAACCAAGTTTACATTGGATTGCTTGACAACCCATTTATTCGAAAAAATCTTTTAACCCCAATTTCTAAGAGATTGGGGTTTTGATAAGGTTTGAGCCCCTTATTCCCCCGAAGAAGTGTCTTGCCTCGGGGCAAGATGCTACTGCGCGACGCGTTGTTTTTAGAACAACGGATCGTTCATGGGCTTGAGTTCGAACCTTTTCTATCAGATCAAGATTTCCTCGGAGTCCAATTTCTTTGCCTTCTTTGGTCGGCACGAAGTGACATAGCACTGACGAGCTGTAGTCTGGTCTCCTTTCACCTCTCCAATCCCGTGTTCCGTGGGGAACTTCATCTTGAGGTGATAGGTTGACACTACAGCCTGTAGTTGATTGAGTGCTGGTCGTCCCAATATGGCGTTGTATGCTGAGGGGACCTTTACCACCACAAATCAAGCATGAAGTTGGCTTGTGTCGGAGGTGTGCCAATCGCAACTGTGAGTGCGATAATACCTTCAACCTCAACTGGATGATTGGAGAATCCATACAACGGTGTATCCATCTTTCGGAGACGGTCCGTTGGAATGTTCATCTTCTTGAATGCATTGTAAAATAAGACTTTTGCGGAACTTCCGTTATCAATCAGGACACGCTTTACATCAAAGTTCCCAGCCTTAATGGTGATGACTAATGGATCATCATGAGGAATTTTTATATCCTTTGAATCTTCATCAGACAAGGTGATCGTCACTACGGGTACCATCTTCAGTTTCTTATTTGGGGGCTGACTCGTTATGTACACTTCTCTGGCGTATGCTTTTCGAGCCTGTCCTGATGAACCTCCTACGGCTAATCCTCCAGATATAGTATTGATTGTACCCACATTCTCTTCCCGATCTTCTCTTTCTTCCATGGCCGGAGGCGTCTGTTGTCTTCCTTCTCTAGGAGCTACAAACTTTCTCAACTGGCCACGCTTGATAAGGGCCTCAATTGCTCGTTTAAGCGACCCGCAATTGTCAGTTGTGTGGCCATGATCATTGTGAAAGTGACACCATAAATCTTTGTTCCGTTTATTCGGTCGGGATTGTAGTTTGTCTGGCCACTGGAGAGCCTTGTTATCTTTGATCTCGTGAAGAATCTGTGATGGTTTTGCAGTGAGGGGTGTCAGATTTTCCCAAGCAAACGGCTCTTTCGGACGCCGCTCATCGCGCTTAGAACGTTTTGCTGACTGGGGAGTTACCGCTTGCGTTCGTTTCTTCTTTTCTTCCCTTTCTTCTCCACGTCGTTCTCTGTGTGTCTCCAAATATTCTTCAGCTTGAATATATTTGTTAGCCTTCTCGAGAAGGGCTTTCATGTTACCTGGAGGACTTTTGTTCACAGAGAATGCGAACTTGGATGTGGGTCGAAGGCCTCGGAGGAATGCAGTATACTTCACGGACTCGTCTAAGTTATCGATTTCCAGAGTAGCTGCGTTGAATCGCCCGAGGAAGCACGCCAGGGATTCGTTTTTCTCTTGCACAATGTTTAACAGACTCGCCGAGTTCTTTCTTCGGGAGCGACTGCTTACAAATTATTTTTGAAAGAGATCCGATAATTGGCTGAAGGAGTAGATGGATCTTGGTTGCAGAGATTTGAACCATGCATGTGCAGCCTTCCTCAAAGTGGTAGGAAAGGCTCTGCACATGACATCATCTGAAACTTGGAGGAGTAACATGTTTGTTTGAAACTGATAAACATGTTCACCCGAATCTCCAGTCCCGTCGTAGAGGTCACACTGAGGCATTCGGAAGTTGGGGGGTAACTTTGCTTTTTCAATGGTTTTGGATAACGGATATCCAGATTCTTCTCTTGGGACAGATCGTTCTGGAGAGTGATATCTAGGCACCGTCTTCCAGGAGTCTCGTTCTTGGGAACGAAACTCAGGCGTCTTCTTTCTGTGGACAGATCTTCGAGGGGTTTCAGCTCTGGTGACTTGTCTGTGAGAGGAGTTGGTACTGCCTTCGACTGATGGATCCCGTCGATAGCATGATCCACTCCTGGTCATATGATCTCCGCTCTTTTCTCTGGGATCATAAGTTGGATCAGCCGTTGATCTGTATTTGCGGCCGTAGCTTGATCTGGAGGTGAGACGAAGACGAAGGTCGTTAGGGTCAAGATGAGAATGATGAGTGGACTGCGGAGCCACTGCCATGTCAAGCTTTCGCTGAAGAGTGTTTACAACATCCTTCAGTTCATGGATTTCCTTGGTAAGGTTGTCATGTGGTGTTTTGAATAGCTGACGGTTCAGGCGATGGCGAAGGTCACCGTTTTTCAGAGTAGACGTTGGAGATTGGTTTCTCCGAGGTCTAGTTTCTGATTCGGGAGTAGTAGATGTTACGTTGACGTAATTATCTTCAGAAGAACTGGTGCGACGACGGCGCAAAGGGGTCGAGCGTTGGTCATGAGAATGACCTGGTCGACGAGAGCTGCTAGTTCGTGCACGATGGTTCTGAGAATGACTTTGTGAAGAGTCTGAAGAAGAAGAATGATTGGCCATGTTCCCTGTAGTGGTCCCACGGATGGCGCCAATCTGTTGCAGCTAAAAACTGGATCGGGAACAGCACCAGAAATCAGGCCTGCAAAAGAGAACACGGAGTTACCGCCGGGTGGGGTTCCGGCGGGGAACGCTCCGATGCTTAAGTCAGAGAGGGCTAACGATGTAGAACTCTGAGAAGCAATAAAGACACAATGTGTATATGTGTGAGCTTAGGTTTACCTGAGGGGCATGGCCCCTTTATATAGTGGTAGGAGGAGGAATCCTAGTAAGACTGAGCTTTGACCAACCCTAATCAGAATCCAATTAGGATCTTACAAGATCCTTATGTCAATCTGAGCTGATAGAGTCAGAGTCTTTTTAGGATTCTGTCTGATGACTGATATGGTAGGTGCCATATCCTTAGTGCGTTGATACGGGGTACGTGTTATGACCGCCACGTTTCTTCCGTAGATAGGAGGGATATTTTTAGCTATATCAGCACCAAAGCTCCTGCATATCGTAGATGGAGGATATAGACTTGACTATTTGAGCATGCATTCTACATCTATCAAACCAAAGGAAATCCGTCAGTTTGCTGTGTTCACGATTCATAACTTACGAGTTACGATGTTCATGACTTGAACCCGCTAGCGTGCATACATGCATGCACACTGCACAGATAGTCACACGTATATAGTCTGTGAGTTCTCGAAATTTATTAATTAAAGAGCACATTTGCTGCTGTTACATCAGCAAAATCCGAACTGTTTATTGATAGTTACCACCCCAGGTGGCCATGTAGGGTGGGCTGCAGGCAGTGAAGCTCCATGGGGAGCTCCTTGGACTGATTCGGCTATAATGGATTTCTTGGAACATCTGGAAATAGAACATCTGGAAATATCCAGATTTGAAACTATTCCATCTTGTAGTAAATCGGAGGATCTGAGCCAAGACACAAATGGTTTGCACCACCTAGAAGTATAGCTAGCAAATTTGCTATTATTTGTATTTTTGTACCGATCTGTATCTTGATTTACAAAAGCAATCAAAATAAAGGTCATACATTTGATTTACATATTCTGTTGGTGAACCCCTGAAGATATGTCCGTGGGCTATCAGGTTGTGTGTATGTACCCCACAGGGAATCATTGAATTTGATCTGGTAAGGTAGTGGTATCGGTCTTATAAACTATTAACCAGCTGTCTTGAAGCCCAGGGAAATAAAGACGTCCGTGGATTGTGTGTAAAGGTAAACGCCGTTCTCTACTCTGACTCCGAATACTAGTGGCGGGTAATTCTCAACTGGCATCAGTAAGTCTACGAGAGAAATGGGGATTAGTGGTCAATTCGAAGAAGGCTCTCCACTTATGGTGCATCTTGAGATAAATAGCTTATTGTTCATTTAAAATGCAGAGACTGAGGGGAAGATTTGTGCCTTTTGAAATGGAGCTTGTTTACTGAAAAGGGAGTAGAAACTTTTTTACCTTAGACGGAAGTCGGGTTGAGATAAGTGTCCAGGTACAGCAGTATGTCCAAGACATTGTTGGTAGTGGAGCAAACACTTGGCTTTGGTTGGATAACTGGTTTCCAGGTGGTCCTCTTATGCAACAATATGGCCAAATTATTATCTTTGATGCAGTAAAGCGATACCGATGCAAAGGTTCCGACATCATTGGACATGAGTGGAATCCACCCTCTCTGGCACTTAGGAACTTGCATCAAGCTTTACCTCAGCAACTGGTTCCTGCTGTTGAGGATGAAGACCAAGCTAATTGGACTTTTAACTCCAAGTGGGATGGTGGATCTCTATTGCTTTTGCGAGGAATGGTATGAGAGAGCAACGTACAAATGTAAACTGGTGGCTCATTGTTTGGTTTTCAGGAAATATCCCAAAATGTGCTTTAGTCCTATGGTTGAACTGATGTGATAATAATTGCAAAAAACGTGCGAATCGATAGGCTTGCGTTAGCTGGGGAAGGTTTGCCACAAGTTGTCTTTCTCTGATATGCCTCCTAACTGGCATTGTTCGCTAATCCGGGCTAGTACTAAAATTAGAGGAAAGAGCTTTAGAGCTAGACTTCGTAAATTAGCACTTGCAGTGACTGTATAGCATCTGGAAAGTGTGCAATAACATGATTTTCCGGCAGCAAAAGCCTATGGCTTGTGCCCTAAGGATTCTAAGCTGGAGGAAGATAAAAAAATATCCTCTCAATAGAACTGTGTAGGCAATGGTCCTTCCTGATGTAGTGTTGGATTAGGCTATTCCCTTGAATTGTTATACCTGGGGTATGCCCCCTTGTAGGTTGTATTGTTTGAGCTTATTTTGTAATAAAGCAACCTTTACCCCAAAAAAGGAAAAAAGAAAAAAGGAAGGAAGTTAGGTAGAGATAAACATTAAAAAAAAAAAAAAAAAGATCTAAGTGTATGCACAAATGCATAGGTCTGGAGTTTTTTCTTTTTTTCTTATGGTGTGGTCTTCTCTTTTTCTTTGTTTCCCAAGCCCACGCCGGACAATCAATGGAAACCTATGCAGACCACCACAACCCCGGCCATGCGCCCCATCAATCTAAATCAAACACCACCACAACAGGGCGTCGACTCGGGGGAACAAAGCACTCACCACACGTTCTCCAATCCGCGGCACGGCCATGCCCACAACCCCGAAGGAGTGACCTACCCATTCCCTCGGACCACTCACAACCTGGTCGCCGTGCACATTCTCCAATCCGCTGCACCACCTTGCCCACAACCCCGACGGAGTAACCTATCAACATGTCACATCTATGCTTCGACACCCAATGCAGAGAGAAATCCACAACCGCCGACAACAGATTTGCTGCGCAGATCTGTTTGCGGCCCTCCAAATTTTGTCCACAACATCTTGTTTCCAATATCAACCAGGGCCTATTCACTAACCATTTTTGCTATGTGTGTTTTGTTTCTTGTTTTTATTTTCATTTTTTTTTATCTAATTAGGATATATGATTGTGTATTTTTAGTACTTTGTTCAACTATGTTCTTGCTAAATTTGTGAGAGTGCCTTTGTGTATTTATACCATTTTCATTTTCAGTCACATTTTGTGCTATATCATTTACGTTTATCATTTTGAGAAACTTTTTGATTAATTTTTTTTCCATCTCGCCCTTATGACTCAAACGGACATTTTCCACGCTACCCTTACTTTCCCTGACAAAGTACCACAATTGGGTCAGGTGTCGTGAACCTCTCTGAAAGGTGTGTATCGAGCCTGTTTGTGGAAAATGAATAGAGAGTGGACGAGTGATGGGATCAGGATCCCCTGCTGTAACCCATGGTTACAGCAAGGGTGCTGTCCTATTGTTGTGAGGGAGGAGGGGATGCAAACCATGGTTACTCTCTCTCTTCCCCCTCTCTCTCTCCCCACCCTCACAACAATGGGACAGCACCCTGCTGTAACCATGGGTTATAGCAAGGGATCCTAATCCCGAGTGATGGCGTGTTTTAATGGTGATGTGACATTAAGAAAAAAGACGTTTATAATGGCTTGGTGAAGATCTTTTTCCCGACATTGGATAGAAAATGTTGGGAAAAAGGTAAGTGCTCATATTTTCTCAGAGTTTTTGAGTGAGATTCTTTTAAAAGCAAAATTAAAAAAATGATAAAAGTACGTTAACAAAAAAGCATCTTCCCTGTGGAAGTTATGGCATTTTTTGCCTTATCCTCATGTTGTGCTGAGGGTTTTTTTTTTCTCTCATACGGGGCCTAGGTGAATATATTTACTTGAGAAATGATAAGGGAGCATTAGGTGGACGGATAATGCATGGCAAAAGGAAATTGGCACCATGGAGATTGATTGCCAATTTGGCCTTTTGCTTCTGCCTTATCCTGCTGGTGACCCTCCATATGACAAGGCAGTAGCAATTCCACATGAAAAGCTGCATGTGTCCCATTTATGAGCCAAGTTCTGTCATGTATAATCCAAGATTCATAGGCAGCCCTCGAGTTCCCTTTCACTTGGAGGAATGCAAGTCTGTTTCATGGACTCCAATTGGTACTTTTTTTGGAATTTTCTTCTCTTATTTTACTCTTCCAATGGTACCAAGCAACTTTTCGTGCGCAAACATGTTATATTGACTATTAAAGGGTTAGATTCCACTACTGACTGTTCAATCCCATCTTAGACATTGTGGGTTCGATCAGGACCACGAGCATATTTCCCGGGCCTGTCTGCCGAGGCTACAGACTCGTTGAATACATCAGTGTAGCGCGCGTGCGGCCCAGAACATCTAAGGGCATCACAGACCTGTTATTGCCTCAAACTTCCGTGGCCTGTAAGGCCATAGTCCCTCTAAGAAGCTGGCCGTGGAGGGATACCTCCACATAGCTAGTTAGCAGGCTGAGGTCTCGTTCGTTAACGGAATTAACCAGACAAATCGCTCCACCAACTAAGAACGGCCATGCACCATCACCCATAGAATCAAGAAAGAGCTCTCAGTCTGTCATCGTTTACTTTCTTAGATTTGTATTCTTTATTTGGTTTAATGGATCGACATATTTTTTGCGTGGTTTCTAGTTTTGTTTCGAGTTTTGAATTTTTTTTGCAGCTTAGTAACATGCCTATGTCTAGACGGCAACTGACGATGAGGCCTGTTGTGGTGAGCTGAAGATCAATGTGCAGGCAAGTAGGAGACTTCCCACCTTTGCTTAATTTTGAGAACTTGGCTTTAGAGTAAACAATTATTGTTGGAAAAACAATGTGGTGCAATCAACCTTTAGATGAGACCGGGTATCATATGATGCCAATCGTCAATAGTGTCAACCCTTTTTAACTCGCACCAATTTGGACCTCGACGAATATTTGGTTCGCGAATGATTAGAGGCACCAATGATGAAAAGCCTATCAGTATCCCGTGCAAATATTGGCAATCACACCATTTTTGTGGAATACGAGGGTTAATTAAAAAACCTTTCCCCTATAATTTTTACACGTTTTTGCAAATTAGTCCATGTTACCACTTCGACAAAATGGTTCCCTCTGTTACGAAAAACGACTGCAAAAAGCTCCCGAAATGCAACGCCAATTTATATTTAGCCATTAAATTTAACATCTGCACCTCGTATGCCCTTTTTGTAAGGGGAAAATGGTACAATCCCATACCAATGTTCCGAAAAGGGAAAGAGGCTGAAGAGGGTACTTGAAGAACATCTCATCGCCAACGGCCACAAAAGTGACCGGTTAGGGTCTCGAGGTGGTCCGTTGCCACATTCCAGCCAATCCAAGTGGCGATGGTGGCATTGGTTGACCCAGTTGCCAAAAGCTGGTTGTTGGGTATGTTTACTGTACCAATCTTGGTCTTTTTAAGGCTTTGATAATTTTACCGGTGATGGTGTTGTATAACTGGAGGTGGGTGATTTCCATAGCTGATAAGAAGATGACCAAGTCTGCCGGAGAATTGACACCTTTAAAATGGCGCAATCCTGTTTTAATAAGCCAAAAGGCAAACTTTGAACAACTTCAGATCACCTTTTTTTTTTAGTCCAAGTTCCGATACATTTGGAAAAACTAAGACTAAGAATTTTTGGCGAACAAGATCAAGAATCATTATAATTTCGACACAAGAAAGGGGCGTGGAAAATTCCTTAATTAACTTTAAATTGGCCATTCACCACCCTCTGCTTGAAGTTCCCAACTCAGCTTCAATCTTTAGGATATATCATCGATTCACTCCATGGTTCTAGATTGATCTAACATTTTCTCTTTTTTTCTATCATTCCCTCTCTATACAAACGATCATGTCGTTGCAGAGGGTTAGTGTAAGGTAAGTGAGGGAAAATTGGTTCGCCACCGTGCCTCTATGCCATTGAAAAAAGGGCATGTGAGGTGCACATGTGAAGTTAACGGCTGAAAATGAACGGGCGTTTCATTTTAGAGCTATTTACGGCCGTTCATCGTAATAAAGGAAACACAAGGTGGTACCTACATGTGCTAACCTGCAAAAAGATGTAAATGATAGGGAACAGTTTCATAATTAACCCGGATAAAGTTGAATCTTTTTAACTCGTACCAATTTGATTTTACGTTCAGTTTCTACGATTTTTAGTTCGATCAAACTCTAGCACATAGGCCTTAAAACTCTCTCTTGCGGTACCTTCCATTCAAAATTTCCAATGGCTAAGAAGTCTAAGTTTTGAAAATGATAGAATACTATTGATCGTAATACTAACAATTGTGTTGTTTTCCGTAGCGTTGTACATTATGAAGTTGAAGCTGGCATATTAAAGTTTGCTGACAAGGGAAAGAAGTGATGGAAATTGAAAGTGATCATTTTTCAAAGATTTTGTTGGAAATCAATACTATTTATATGGATTTCGAGTCCAAATGAGGGTTCCATCAATATGAATGATTGCAAAGAGGCTAAGTCCAAAACCTAATTACCCTAAGTAAATTTTAGCTGATCAAACCCCCTGTTTATCTTCATAGATAGTCATCTTGTATCTGCCTTCAATTAAATATTTGGTACTTTCAACTATTGAGCTCATTAAAGTCGATCTTTTCTTCGATGCTTTTCATATGGTTTGACCAGGACTAAGAGTAGATTAAATTAGGAGCAGTTTAAAGTAACTGGCAGCACTAAAAGTCCTAAAGCTTTAGGCAAATGAAACCTTGAGAATAATTTGGATTAATTTTACTCACCACCTCATACTTAGGGGCTAATCACACCCACATCCCATGGTTCTAATTTTGGCACCCAACACTAAAATTTTGAAAATGTTGGTATCAAGCACCAATTTGACCACACATCTGTCAATTTTTTTAGAGCAAAATTGGTCTCTTCACCCGTAAAATCCTAGTCAGCTCCAACCTCTTAAGCCCTTCACATCATCTATCTCTCTCTCTCTCCCCCCCTCATGTTTCTCTCCGTGCCCCCCACCACTGCGCACCACCATCAGCACCAAGAACCCGCCTTTAGCGCCGCCACCGTCTCTCGCATCTGGCAGGGTCCCTCGCCCTTTTCGCCTAGCCTAACATGTCCCTCCCACCCTCGATTTGGACCATTGATTATGTGGTGCGGTGGTGGTGATGCCATGTGGTGGTGGTGCTGTGGCAACGACGTTGATGCAACTAGACTATTTTGACCCTTAAAAAGTAACAGATGTATGGTCATTGGTTCCATTTGGAGCTGATGTGGACGAAGGCTAGATTTAACAAGTAAAAAGACCATTTTGCCCCTTAAAAAGTAACAGATGTATGGTCAAAGGCCAGTTTGATTGGACTTGGTGCTGGATACCAAGATTTTAAAACTTTTTGATGCTTGGCGGCAAAATTAAAATTACGGAGTGCTGTGTGCAATTGACCCATAACACATGAGGTAGTGAGTAAAATTAATTCGAATAATCTTAAGTCCTCTCACTATAAATTGCTTTAAAAGAAGTCAGTCAACACTTTTGCTCAATACCAACTGTTTTAACGAGTTCAAATATCAGCACGTCTTCGCATCATTTTAATCCAAAGTATTTTCAACGTGAAACATATTTAGAGAGTCTCAATCAAATATTCAACTTGAATATCATTCTCATATAAATAGCTCTTGATTCTCAACACTTCCGTTTAAGACTCTCAACCAAAAGCATCAACTTCTTGACCAGGAGTAGATTAAATTAGAAGTAGTATAATAAAGCAACTAGCACCACATGCCCTAAAGCTTTAGATAAAAGGAATCTTGAGAATAATTTCAAATCCTCATAAATCGCTTTAAAAGAAGTTAGTAAATGCATTTTGCTCATTACCAAATTGCTTCATAGAGTATTGTGTTCTAAATACTTGAATCGGTCATGTCCATACATCATCCAAGATACTTGTAACGTGAAAAACGTTCACACAGAGTCGTCTCAGCCAAATAATTAACTTGATTATTCTCATTGTATGTAATATAAAAAGAGCCGATGATTATCACACATATAGTTTAAGACTCACAACCAAAAGAGTAAACGTGGTCACGAGTCTCAACCAAATCATCAACTCGTTCATTCTCCTTCTCGAAAGAAGATCATCAAAAATTGAAGATTTAATTTCTGTCCAATCAGCTACTAATAAACTAGGAGATTATGAAATCAGGGATATGGAAATCGGTAACAAATCGCTATTTAAAACACCAAGTTGGGAGATCAAGATTAAAGAAAAGCTCATGACACGTAAATCACGACTCGGGTGACCCTCATTGTCGACCACTGTTGCATGTTATCCACTTCACGTTCCAAGTTTAGAAAATTGATCAAATGGGAAGGCGAATGATTAGTGTGTCGTGAGCAATCACCAAAGCCTTTATTTTTTTTTCTATATAACATGTTTTAAGATGGTGATAGTTGAACACCTTGATTAATTTAAGGAAAAAATTTGGCTGCTACCCCGGTTGGAGGAATCTTCCTCTTACTCCCTATATAGTGACAATCAATCGTCTCTAAATATTTCTAGTGACACTAAAAAAATGCTGCTAATAATTGTCGCTGAAAGTGTTAGAAGAAAAGTCATTAGAAACATTTAGTGACGATTAATTGTCGCTACATACGAGGTTGTTGGAATCGGGGTTGGAGGAAGATTCCTACGACCTGAATAGGTGTCAAAATTTGTTAATTAAACAAGGTCTTATGTGTGGTGTTCAAACATGGAGATTAAGAACTTCAACTTCTGAATATAGTAACACATCCTCATGTTCCACCCAAATCTCCCACTTGTTGTTTCCAAAGAAGGAAAGAAGGCCTTTCCTCCTTCCCAAATAAATATTTCAATGTCAAGTTTTTCAATAGATGAAAATGATTTTGGGGGAAATAAATATTGACATGAGTCTAGGATTTAAAAAACCAAATATGACATGTGATCGATAACAAGCTAGACCACTAATCCACTATTTCACACACCTAGATCCCGTTTGTCGTAACTTTTATTTTTTTGCGGAACACAAATTTTAATGAATGAGGGCTACTCAGAAACTTGAAGTGCATGAGCTGAAAAGCATCTCTTAAAGTACTTGGATTATAGATTATTTTGGCTTTAAGATGATTGTATCCATGGCTCAAAATGCTACTAATAAACACCATTTTGAACATTTCTTCAAGATATAAGCTATAAGTTGACCAAAATAAGCTGCAACAAACCTAACACCAATGCACTTCCAAGTTATGTAGCATTGACGCACATTTTAATCACCCACCACATTCTACACTAATGACTACTCTGAAGCATTAACTTTAGTTTATCCCCCCCCCCCCCTCTCCTAAACTTGATTCATATCCAATTCCATCAACAATAACATTCATTGCCACCTCTTTTGAAGTACAAAGCTCGCGAATCATCTTCATGTTGAACTTGTTAAGTTTGTTCAAAACTTCTATTAATATTTGATCTTGACCATCATATCCGAGCATCCCTTGTAGCTCTTCTGGATAAAAATATCTCAATGTTCACCTAACCTGTTTCATTCTACAATTTCTCCGCAACACGTTGAGAAGAATGTCCATGACTTTTCACATAATCGCTTTCCTTAACAAGTATAACATCGTTATCTAGATAATTTTTGCAGACATAACCATGTAAAATATCAACCTCTATGGCACCTTTTTAACTTCCTTCGCTATGCAAAAATTATCATTTTCTTCTTCCGTTTTTGGTAATTCATGTAAAGAAAATAAGTCAAGCAAACTTTCGTTTTCTAAAATAAAGTTACTCACCTATCCTCGGATTATTAGCCTTTTGGCGTCCATTAACTCTAATCTCTTTCTCAATGCTCTCATCCTCCATGGTCTTTACCACATTTTTTTTTACATTGAGCATTTTCTTTATTATTGTTCTCCTCTCTGTCTTCAGCTATTGCCTCAATTTCTTCGTGTCGAACATCTTGTCCTTCTTCTTCAACCTTAATCTGTTCCATTTCTACGGCTCCAGAAGTGTAAAACATTTTTTCGCCCTCAAATTCTTTGGCTCCAAGTTTCTTTCTCGAGATTTTCACAACCTTCGCCGCTTGTAAACTCATCTTTCCTAGCTTTGTACCAAGTACTCCTTAGGAAGAAGTCACATTTTTAGTCGAAAATAATGATCTCAATCATTTGCCAAACATCTGTTTAGAGATCTTAAAAATCTCCAATGCACATCCAAATTTCTTAATGGGACCTTTTTTTCTTTCTTTCAGTGAGCTCTTTTGGACAAGTCACTTCGTGGTTCTTTACCGACCACATCTCACAACTCACATTTGATACATTATTAAAGGGCATTCTTTGTCCTCACGTAATTTGAGAACAAAATTTCTCAAACCAGACATTCAATATATATAGTTTTTCACAACAGTAGGGACTCTAATTAACTATCACCGCAACGTCCACTTGGATTTTCGTGGCTCTGATAGCACTTAATTGTTGGAGACAAATGATCACGATTTTTACGCTTAAATATTCGGAGGAGGCAATGACGAGATTTTGAAGATAACACATAATAAGTCTTAAAATTTCTCTCTCTCCACATTTTGCACCTTATTAATAATTAGACTAGATAGCTTTTCATAGCCTTTTATATAACTCTTTGTTCCCAACCTATCTTGGTCGGACCCAAGGGCCCACTAGGGGTCCCATTTCGCGCGAACACGTCGACACATTCAACGGTCAATTTTTCAATGCATCGAGCGTGTCAAAGTGTGCACGCCCAAGTCACGTGCGCGCGTTTTTCGCTCCGTACACCTCGTGCGCGACTTAGGCGCCAATTATTTCACGTCAACATGATTCACGATAGCACGTTCGTCACGCCGCGACCACGGAACACCGTTTCACCCAAAAACATCGGCCGACGGCGTAACCGGAGACACGGAGTCAAGGGGTTATGGCCTTGGCCAACCTCATGGGGTCGGCCTCGGCCTCCCCCTCCTCCAAGGAGTCGGCCTCGGCCTCCTCCAAGGGGTTGGCCTTGGCCTTCCCCCCAAGGTTTGGCCTATGGCTTGTGCTCTAAGGATTCTAAGCTGGAGGAAGATAAAAAAATTGTCCTCGCAATAGAACTGTGTAGGAACTGGTCCTTCCTGATGTAGTGTTGGGTTAGGCTATTTCCAATATCAATGAGGGCCTATTGGCTTACCATTTTTGTTATGTGTTTTTGTTTCTTGTTTTCATTTTCATTATTTTTGTATCTAGTTAGGAAATATGGTTGTGTATTTGAAGTACTTTGTTCAATTTTTTTCTAACTAAATTTGTAAGTGCCTTGTACTTATACCATTTTCATTTTCAGTCACTTTTTGTGCTATATCCTATACGTTTATCATTTTGAGAAACATTTTGATTAATTTTTTTTCCCATCTTGCGCTTATGACTCAAACGGACATTTACCACGCTACCCCTACTTTCCCTAACAAAGTATCACAACTGAGTCACGTGTCGAAAAGGCGTGTCTCGTTGTGGAAAATGAATAGAGAGATGACGAGTGATGTTGTGTTTTAATGGTGATGTGACATTAAGGAAAAAGATGTTAATAATGGCTTGGTGAAGATCTTTTTCCCCGACATTTAGATAGAAAATGTTGTGAAAATGGTGAGTTTTCATATTTTCTCAGAGTTTGTGAGTGAATTTTTTTTAAAAGTAAAATTAAAAGATGATAAAAAAGCATCTTTCCCGTGGAAGTTATGGCATATGTTGCCTTATCCTCATGTTGTGCTGAGGGTTTTTTTTCTCTGTCATATGGGGCCTAGGTGAATACATTTTACTTGAGAAATGATTAGGGAGCATTAGGTGGACGGATAATGAATGTCAAAAGGAAATTGGCACCATGGAGATTGATTGTCAATTTTGCCTTTTGCTTCTGCCTTATCCTGCTGGTGACCCTCCATACGACAAGGCAGTAGCAATTCCACATGGAAGCTGCATGTGTCCCATTTATGAGCCAAGTTCCGTCGTGTATGATCCAAGATTCATAGGCAGCCCTCGAGTTCCCTTTCACTGGGAGAAATGCCAGTCTGTTTCATGGACTCCAATTGGTACTTTTTTTGGGAATTTTCTTCTCTTATTTTACTCTTCCAATGGTACCAAGCAACTTTTCGTGCGCAAACATGTTATATTGACTATTAAAGGGTTAGATTCCACTACTGGCTGTTCAATCCCAATCTTAGACATTGTGGGTTCGATCAGGACCACGAGCGTAGCTATCTTCGTTTACTTTCTTAGATTTGTATTCTTTATTTGGTTTAATGGTACTATTCGACATATTTTTTGCGTGGTTTCTAGTTTTGCTTCGAGTTTTGAATTCTTTTGCAGCTTAGTAACATGCCTATGTCTAGACGGCAACTGACGATGAGGCATGTTGTTGGAAAAACTATGTGATGCAGTGAACCGATAGACGAGACCCCGTATTATATGATGCAAATTGTCAATAGCGTCAACCTTTTTAACTCGCACCAATTTGGTTTTGACGAATATTTGCTTTGCCAATGATTTGAGGCACTAATGATGAAAAGACTATCATTATCCGGTGCAAATATGAGCAATCCCACAAATTTGTGGAATATAAGGGTTTACCACAAAAATGCTCTCTGTATTTTTACACATTTGCAGGTTAGTCCATGTAATTATTACTTCGACAAAATTACTCCTTCTATTACGATAAACGACTACAAGTAGTTCCGAGATACAACACCCATTTATTTTCAGCCATTAAATTTGACGTGTGCTCCTTATGTGCCCTTTTTATAAGGGCAAAATGGTACAATTTCATACCAATGTATCCCAAAAGTAAAGAGGCAGAAGAGGGTACGGTGAAGGGCACGTGAGGTGCACGTGTGAAGTTAACGGCTAAAATTGAAAGGCATTGCATTTTGGAGCTATTTACAGCCGTTCATCGTAATAGAGGGAACACGAAGTGGTAATTATATGGGCTAACTTGGAAAAATATGTAAATGATAGGGAAAAGTTTCATAATTAACTCGAATTATGTTGAATCTTTTTAACTCGCACCAATCTAATATTATGTTGAGTTTCTACAATTTTTCAGTTTCGATCAAACTCTAGTACATAGGCCTTAAAACTCTCTCTAACACTTTGACTCTTGCGGCACCTTTCATTCAAAATTTTCAAAGGTTAAGAAGTCTAAGTTTTGTGAAAGGCAAATATTATTAGCCTTAATACGAACAATTGTGTTGCCTTTTGTAATGTTGTACATGATCAAATTGAAGCTGGCCTGTTGAAATTTGCCGACAAGGGAAAGCAAGCGATGGAAATTGATACCGATCCTTTTTCAAAGATTTGTTGGAAACCAATACTGTTTCTATGGAGTTCAAATCCAAATGAGGGTTCTATCAATATGAATGATTGCAAAGAGGCTAGCTAAGTCCAAAACCCGTTTACCACAAGTAAATTTTAGTTGATCAAACCCCCTGTTTATCTTCCAAATAGTCATCTTGTATCTGCCTTGAATTAAAGTTTGGTACTTTCAATTGTTGAGCTGATTAAAGTCGATCTTTTATTCAATGCTTTACATATAGTTTAACTAGGAGTAAGAGTAGATTAACCTAAGAGTAGTTTAAAGTAACTAGCACTTTAAGTCCTAAAGTTTTAGGCAAAAAAAAAAAAAAACCTTGAGAATAATCGTAAGTCCTCACTATAAATTGCTTTAAAAGAAGTCGGTGAACACTTTTGCTCAATATAAGCTATTTTATTGGGAATTGTTTTCAAATCCTAGCATATCTATGCATCAATTTAATACAAAGTATTTTTAATGTGAATCACATTTAAAGAGCCTCTATCAAATATTCAACTTGATCATTCTCATTCTAACATATTGCTCATGATTCTCAACGCTTCTGGTTTAAGGCTCTCAACGAAAAGAATCAACTCATTGATCACTAGGAGTTTGTATAATAAAGCAACTAGCACCGGTTTTCCTAATGTTTTAGATAAACGGAACCTTAAGCATAATTCGAAGACCTCATAAATCGCTTTAGAAGAAGTTGGTATATACTTTTTGCTCATTACCTATCTGCTTTATTAAGAATTGTGCTCTAAATACTTGAATCCACCATAGCTTGTCCGTGCATTATTCTAATCTAAGATATTTGTAACGTGAAAAACGTTCATACATAGTCGTCTCAACCAAATAATCAACTTGATTATTCTCGTTGTAATACAGTATGAAAATAGCCGATGATTATCACACCTATAGTTTAAGACTCTCAACCAAAAGAGTCTACGCGATCATTCTCACTCTGAAGGAATCATGATTCTCAACCTTCATATGTAAAGAGTCTCAACTAAATCATCAACTCGTTCATTCTCTTTCAAGAAAGAAGACCATCAAAATTGAAGATTTTAATTGGTGTCCAATCAGATCAGATACTAATAAAATAGGAGATAATTCAATTAGGGATATGGAAAGAGATAACAAATTCCACTATTTGCCATGTGTTACCCTTTTTAAAAACACCTAGCTGCGATCAAGATTAATGAAAAGCTCATTATAAGTAAGTCACGACTTGGAGATTAAGTATATTGTGAGTAATCATGCATGAAAGTCCTTTAAAGACTTTATTTATTTTTTTGTAAAACATGTTTTAAGATGGTGGCAGTTAAATAGCTGATTAATTAAAACAACAAGATCTTCTATGTGGTGTTCATATGGAGATTAAGAAACTTCAACTTCTGAATGTACTAACATCCTCATGTTCAACCCCATCTCCCGCTTGTTTCCAAAGAAGGAAGAAATCCTTTCCTCCTTCCCAAATCTATTATTGTATGCACCACTAATGCACATCTTAATCACCCATTACATTCTACACTAATGACTACTCTAAAGCATTAAACGGTGCTCGATGAGGTTGTCTTCGTCCGTCATCGTCGTCTAGCCTTCAAGGTTGGAGTGAGTCAAAGTGAGTCAGTCGTCGTCACGCCAGTCACGATCCAGATCTGGTCACAGCCCACAGGCTCACCGTCGCGGTCGTCGATCGGAGACTCGGAGTGACTGTAAATCACCAAGGCTGTCACGGCCCGAGCCTCAGTCCTCACGGTCACGGGGGGGAGAGAGAGAGAGAGAGAGAGAGAGAGAGAGAGTCGTCGTCACTCCGGTCACGGTCCAGATCTGGTCACAGCCCACAAGCTCAACGTTGCAGTCGTCAATCGGAGTCTTGGAGTGAGTATGAGTCACCGGTCGGCAGTCACGGCTTGAGCCTCAGTCCTCACGGTAACGGAGAGAGAGAGAGAGAGAGAGAGAGAGAGAGAGAGATGCGACTGTCTCGGGGGACGGGGTCTCATGGACAGCGGTGCAATTCCCAAAAAAAAAAACAAAATTTTTTTTTCTCTCAAAATTTCAACCTCTGTGTTACCTTTTGAATTTTTTTTGACTTTTCACAAAACCGCTTCCCTTAATAAATATAACATCGTTATCTAGATAATTTTTGTAGACATAATTCATGAAAAATATCAACCTCTGTGGCACCTTTTGAACTTCATTCCTTCCTTAAGCAAAAATTATCATTTTTTCTTCTATTTTTGGTAATTCATGTAACGAAAATAAGCAAGCAAACTTTCTTCTTCTAAAATAAAATTACTCACCTATCCTCGGATGCTTAGCCATTTGGCCTCCAGTAACTCTAACCTCTTTCTCAATGCTCTCATCCTCCATGGTCTTCACCACATATATTTTTTTTAAATTGAGCATTTTCTGTATTCTCCTTCTCCCTCTTTTCTTTGGCTGTTGCCTCAATTTCTTCGTTGAACATCTTGCAGTTATTCTTCAACCTTAATTTGTTCCATTTCTTCGGCCCCAAAAGCGTAAAACATCTTTTTGCCCTCAATTTCTTGCAGCTTGTAAACTCATCTTCTTCTTAGCTTTGTATCAAGTACTCCTTAAGAAGAAGGCACATATATAGTAAAAAACAATGATCTGAATCATTTGCCAAACATATGTTTAAAGATCTTAAATCTCCAATGCACATCGAATTTCTTAATGGAACCTTTTTTTCTTTCTTTCATTGACAAGTCACTTCACGATTCTTTACCGACCACATTTCACAACTCACATGATTTGAGATACTATGAAAGGGCACTCTTCGTTTTCACGTAATTTGAGAACATAATTTTTCAAACCCAACATCAATCATAATAGTTTTTTACAACAATAGGGACTACAATAAACTATCACCACAGCGTCCGCTATGATTTTTGTTGCTCTGATACCACTTATTTGTTGGAGACAAATGATCACAACTTCTATGCTCAAATAGTAGGAGGAGGCAATTGCGAATGAATTTCATCTTTTCACATTTTGCACCTTAATAAGGATTAGACTAGATGGTTTTGTGTGGCCTTCTATTATAACTCTTAGACATATATATAATAATAAGATACCTCCCCTCTATATATTCAACTCCCTCCCCTCGTACAATTCATCACTTTTTGAACTCTCTCTCTCCCTAAAGCTTTGACTTTTTATTCTCTCCCGCTCAAACTTTCTCAAGCAATGGCGTTGGCAATGATGAAGCGAACAGGCGGAGACGATCTCCACCGTGACGATATCATGCCGCCGGTCAAAAAGACAATGAAGCCCCTGACACCCATCTTGGAGGACCCCGTCGCAGCCCTTGCCAACGCCCGCCACGAGTTCGGTGAGCACGGCGGCGTCAACATGTCCATCGAGGCCTCCACCACCTTCACCGTCATGGAGCCGGAGACCATGCGCCGCATGTTCTCCGGCGAGCTGGGCCCCGAAAGGGACTTCTTCATCTACAGCCGTCACTTCAACCCGACGGTGTTGAATCTCGGCCGCCAGATGGCCGCCTTGGAGGGCACCGAGGCCGCCTACTGCACCGCCAGCGGCATGTCCGCGATCTCTTTTGTGCTAATGCAGCTCTGCAGCAGCGGCGACCACGTGGTGGCGTCACAGACCCTCTACGGCGGCACGCACGCCCTGCTGACCCATTTTTTCCCCAGGGCGTGCAACATAACGACGTCGTTTGTTGACCTGAGGGATCATGATACGGTTAAAGCGGCGATTGTGGAAGGGAGGACGAAGGTGTTGTACTTCGAATCGGTTTCGAACCCCACGCTGACTGTGGCCGACGTGCCGGAGCTGTGCAGGATAGCGCACGAGAAGGGGGTGACGGTGGTGGTTGACAACACTTTTGCTCCGATGGTCCTCTCTCCGGCGAGGCTCGGTGCCGACGTCGTCGTTCATAGTATCTCCAAGTACATAAGCGGTGGTGCCGACGTTATTGCTGGTACGTTCGTTTGACTGTTTTCCGTTGCTGTGTTGTTTGTACTCTGTAGTAGCTGCACGACGATTTTTAAGGTTTTAAGGCTCTGTTTGAGTTTTTTCCTCTAGTATCGTAAACGGGAGAAAAAAACACATTTTTTTTTCTTTTTTAAAAATCAGTTTTTAAAATAGGACTGTTTTTTAAAACTCTCAATTAGGAGTTTTCAGTTTTGGTTTTTATTTTGAGACCATCGCCCTCCCATCGCCGGCCACTTGTAGCCACCCCCGGTGACCGGTCACCACCATGCCTCACCACCACCACCGCAAACTACCACCAAAGAAAAAACTGGGTAATCAAACACCCATATTTTTGTAAAAAATAAAAATTAAACTGATTTTTGTTTTTATTTTTTTTGAAAAAAGAAAACCAAAATTAGAAGTGATTTCAAACGCTACATAAGGTCAAACTGTCCAATTAGGCTTTAGCTGATACCCCACGAGTGAAGCGCGTGAGATCTTTACTTTTAAACACAAAAGTTAATCTAATAAATCTCTAGATGAAATTCTTAGTTTATTCAAAATGTAACAACAAATTCGCAGTTTTCATATTTTTAGTTTTTCTATATACTTAACACTAAGTAATTTTAACATCTTCAAAGGGTCTTTTTTACCTTTAAACTAGGGATGAGCACGGTTCGGTTAGTTCGGTTTGGAGGCTGAATATCAAACCGAACCGACCAACCTCGGTTTGAAAAAATAAAAAAAATCGAACAGTGGTTGAACGGACGGTTTAATCGGTTTGGAACGAACTCAATTTTGGGCAAGTATAGGCCCAAAAATTAATAACTTATACATACTAATAAGCACCAAAAAAGTTGAATTTTTTTTTTATCATTATTGATAACACTTAGTGAGATGTTGGCGACGAGTGAAAAATGTGTGGTACGTCAAGGGATTTAAAGTTTATCTAATTTTATATGAGTGGTTAGATAAATAGGGTTAGTAAAAAAATAAATAGAATTAGGTAAAAATATAGATATGTTATATTATATACGGTTTGTTCAATTTATGCGACTTCAAAAAAATCCGAACCGAATGTATGGTTTGAAAAAAAAAAATATCAAACCGATTGATTTTTAAATCGGTTTGAAAATAGACGGATTGGTTATACCAGTTTCAACGGTTTAAATGTTTACCACTACTTTAAACTAAAAGACAAACTAGTACTTGTAGCGACTAAATGGAATTTGTTTTCCACAATTTTTTTATTTTACCATGAGTTTCGATGCTAACTTTTTATTTTTGTTTCACATTTAAACATATCACATTTGTTTACAATCTACAGATCCAATTGTTAAAAACTCATCATAAAAAGTGAAGTGTTGAAATTCATATATATAGTTATCATATGTTGTTTTTCTTTACTCTTGAAGTAATGTATATATATGATTTAATGGAATTAATAGACTTTATATTTTAAGCCGGTGACATTCGCACTAATGTTTTGTCAACTTCGAATATTAATTGCCTTTGTGAGAAGTGCGCCACTGGTGATCTTTAAGGCCTATCGTTTTTAACTGAATATAAAATATAGCATAGAATTTTGATCCTGAAAAGATATTACGCATTTGGAAAACATCAGTCCTTGGTAATTCGGATACTAAGACTAAATTTCATTTTTATAAAGCTCATCTCTTTTGCTGCTCTCTAAATGGCTATTTGCCAAATCGAGAGTTATGAAATTTTCTGCATTTATCTACCCTCTCTTTTATCTGGGGAAAGCATCATATTAGTTTTAATGCAAATAAACATTTCGACCCATTAGAGTTATATATAATCACCTTTGCTAGACTTGAGTCCACTTATTTTATCATAAAAAATTTGAAGTAGGCCGTTTTTCAAACAACAAATGTTTTTCAATTTTCAATTCTTTTTAGTTGCTTTTGTAGGAAGCTAATCCCAGCGCGACTACACGATTAACGCCGCATCGGACTAAAATTTTAACCTTCACAATCCCAAAACGTTGGTGCAATAGTCACATTTATATTCTTTTCTAATTTTGTTAGATTCCGATGTTATAGGATCCCGGGCAAATGGATCATTTTGCTCTCCTCATTTCACCTATCTCTCTCTTCCCGTTCTATCTCCCCTCGACCAAGAGTCATGGCAATTATGTCTGCTATAAATCTTGAACAAGGACCTCTAATTTCCTGGGTTTTGAAGATTATGGTGGTTCAATTCGGTTGGGTAATGGGTAGGCATGGATGGTGTCTCTGATTAGGGTTCGAGAAGAGGGAAATGAGAGGGGATTGGATTTTCTAATTAGATATATATTAAGGGGGTTTTATTTTCTGATAAAAATACAAGCAGAATTCTGTTTTTTTTACACATATCATTCGTCAATAACTAAAACATTGTAGTACTCGTAATCATTGATCAGCTGATGTAAACTTAATCTAGTTGAGGGCACCAACTGATGTAAACATTGTACCCAGAAAGTCTCTGACCACACATAGCTTCTTCTAGGCATTCTCTTTAGCTCTAAGACCCTTTTCTGTGCTTGATTCCATCTGAAAATTCAAACCAAATTTGAAATCGAGAGCGAAGCTCTAGCCAGGCGATGCCAACCTCAGTGGAGAACTGTCACGGCCGTAAGAATTTGCATCCCCTAACAACTCCAAGTTGCACTAAGATGATGAATCTTTGAGTTTCAATGTTTCAACACCTCCAATTTTTAGATCATTGGGCAACCAAGTGGTGTTGTCTGAACTTGCCTCCTAAGTCCTAACACAGGTGTGTGCTTCGATATATTTTATTTAATTATTCTGGTTGCTCTACCTGGTCGGTCGTCCTTGTGCGTCCAAGAGAAACCCATTGGCGTTCCAGATTTCTCGTTATTTGCTGTTAGTTTCGGATTTAGCATTCATCTAAGGAGGAAAAGGTATGGCTTTTTGTCAAACTCTCGTGGCTAAAACTCCAAGAACCTGGATCTCTTGGGTGCCTGTACATGGTATATTTTCATGCCAGAATTGGAAAACTCGAGTATACACACCAATTTAACAAATTTTAATCCAATAAGCACATTTCAGTTCAGACTTTGAAACTTGCAATGGGAACCGAATTGATAATATCAGCCGAAACCCAGTTTCCAGATTACCAAAACTAGAGATTTTGATCTCAACATTTATACGTGCTAAATCCAAGTTGTATGAGGGAAATCAGTTCAAAATTGCATGCTCCACTCAATCAACCAAATTTAAAGTTCAACTTCAAATTCAAGTCAAACCCCAATTCAAAAGCCCAAAATTACCAAAATTCAAACAGATTTTCGATGTCACAACAAGCTCAGATTCAACAGTCCATAACCCTTAAGAAAATATCCGGTCTTACATGGCACAATCAATTGAAGGGGATGTCGTTGCGGTGGCAGAGCAGCTGACAAGGCGATGGTGGATGTTGAGTTGTATTTTGACAATGGCGGTGGTGGTGTTGCCTGTTTAAGCGATGTGTAAAGCAATTGACAATAAATTGTGGTTCCCTCAATTTCCAAACCTGTTTGTTATAGATTACTATCAAGTTATTGCGTAAAACAGGTATGGTGCACGTGAGGAACGTGTGGTAGCAAAATTGCACTTTCCCAATAATCTGTTCCAAGAAAATGGCCACATTCACAGTCCTAATGACTTGTCCCAGTTTCGGTAATTCATTGATTTCTGAATATTCCACCAAACCAAATGAAACTCCCTTTTTTCCTAATTCCTGCCATAATTTCGGCCCCCTTCGTTCTCTATATAATCAACCCTCTCTCCCCTTGTACAATTCATCACTCTTTTTGCTCTCTCTCTCTGTCTAGATCCTTGTCCTTTCTCTCTCTCCTCTGAAATTTTTTCAACAATGGCGTTAGCAATGAAGCGAGCGGGTGGCGACGATCTGGACCGTGACGATGTCATGCCGCCGGCCAAAAAGACAATGAAGCCCCTGACACCCATGTGGGTGGACCCCGTCGCGGCCCTGGCCAACGCCCGCCACGAGTTCGGCGAGCACGGCGGCGTCAACATGTCCATCGAGGCCTCCGCCACCTTCACCGTCATGGAGCCGGAGACCATGCGCCGCTTGTTCTCCGGCGAGCTGGGCCCCGACAGGGACTTCTTCATCTACAGCCGTCACTTCAACCCGACGGTGTTGAATCTCGGCCGCCAGATGGCCGCCTTGGAGGGCACCGAGGCCGCCTACTGCACCGCCAGCGGCATGTCCGCGATCTCTTCGGTGCTAATGCAGCTCTGCAGCAGCGGCGACCACGTGGTGGCGTCACAGACCCTCTACGGCGGCACGCACGCCCTGCTGACCCATTTTTTCCCCAGGGCGTGCAACATAACCACGTCTTTCGTCGACCTGAGGGATCATGATAAGGTTAAAGCGGCGATTGTGGAAGGGAGGACGAAGGTGTTGTACTTCGAGGCGGTCTCGAACCCCACGCTTACTGTGGCCGACGTGCCGGAGCTGTGCAGGATAGCGCACGATAAGGGGTTGACGGTTGTGGTTGACAACACTTTTGCTCCGATGGTTCTCTCTCCGGCGAGGCTCGGTGCCGATGTCGTGGTCCATAGTATCTCTAAGTATATTAGCGGTGGTGCCGACGTTATTGCCGGTACGTTCGTTCGAACTGTTTTCCGTCGTACACGTGTTCACTGTAGTAGCTTCACGACGATTTTAAGGTTTTTGCTAAGGATAAATTTTTTACTATCTATCTATACTTACAAAATAGTCGCTAAATATATTTAAATGTCACTAATACTTTTAATGACTAATTTTAAACTCAAAAATTGAGAAACAATTAAGTCTAATGTGGTTTTAATGTAAGAATGGCTGCAGGCCTCGAGATGGTAGCCTTGAAGTTGGTCACACGGTTGTTTGACTGTAATTCGTTAACATTTGTTGCAATACTATCACATGTTGACTCGTCGTTTGACTGTGATCGCTACAATTGTTAAACTGAGGGAATATTTGTTGTAATAGATGTAATGAACCAGGATCTTCCTAATTTATACATTAACAATAAGCAACTCATTAATTAGGAGAATAGAGAAACTGTTGATCTTAACTTGTGCCTATTATAAAGTAAGACTACCACCAAGCGCGTAGGTCAGCTGGTAAGGGGTTGTCCTAGCTTAACCAGAGGTAGTAGAATGCAGCTGCGTTAAAACTTGATAGGAGTCTGTCCGGCTCGAACCGGATTAGTCGGCTCTCAGAAAAAAAAAAGTAAGACTTTATATGTAATATCAAATGCGTAATCCCAGGAATCTAATTAAGGAAAGTAGTCACTGAATTAGCTGTAACATCGGCTTTAAGATTTTGTTTTGTTTAGCATCGTAAATGGAACTTAAAATATACTTTGCTGAATCTCTAGCTTGAGAGATGCTTTGTACTGGAGTGTGAAAGATTGGAATCTCTTTCTTGGTGAGGTGCACCCATGCTATCATGATTGAAGATGCAATGGTTTTGGCCTCTCTACTGAAAAAGTAACAAGTGCTTGCTGCATCATGTGATCGTCACGTAAAGCGTAATGCGAGCACATGCAGCCCATATGGTTGTTGCTCTTTCTGTACTGGTTAGTTTCAGTGTCTTCTTGGCTTCTTGCCAACCACAGTGTGGCCTCCGGTGAAAAAGCTGAGGTAATTCGGAGATTTTACCTCAAAACTCTTTGATGACTCAAGTGATTCCTTGATAAGGACTTACCTCCAACATGCGGGTCTTTGTTTAGTAATTGTTTCCTGGATGCTTATTCGATTCCCTTTTGTAGTTTAGTGTCATGGGATCATATTGTGCTTGTGTGTCGATCTGTATGCTTGGTCTTTATCGACAGAGGCATGTTTATGGCTTCTACCACCCTTGTCCTTTGCCCTGCTGCATTGAACCACGGACTACTTGTTGGGTAGCGAGCGGTGGTCCAAGTTGTTTTGGGTCTCATACGTGTTTTCTTTTTATAGCGGGTCACTCTGGCACGTAGGTGCGAAGTGAGAATGACTTATAAGTTCTATTTTAGCGCTTGTGGTCTGATTTGGCATTGACAATGGGCAGGTGCTGTCTGCGGGCCAGCTAGCCTTGTGAACTCCATGATGGATCTTCATCAGGGGGCTCTTATGCTACTAGGACCAACCATGAATGCCAAGGTGGCCTTTGAATTGTCAGAGAGAATCCCTCACTTGGGTCTTAGGATGAAGGAGCATTGCCACCGGGCTTTGGTTTATGCCACCAGGATGAAGAAACTTGGCCTGAAAGTCATTTATCCGGGCCTGGAAGATCACCCTGATCACACCCTTTTGAAGTCCCTGGCGAACAAGGACTATGGGTACGGTGGAATTCTTTGTGTTGACATGGAAACCGAGGAACGGGCTAACCGGTTGATGAGCCTCTTACAGAACTGCACCCAGTTTGGGTTCATGGCTGTTAGCTTGGGTTACCATGAGACCCTCATGTCTTGCTCGGGCAGCAGCACCAGCAGTGAAATGAATGCCGAAGAGAAGGCGCTCGCTGGCATTTCCCCTGGGTTGGTGAGGATGTCAATTGGCTATAGCGGAACGCTGGAGCAGAGGTGGAATCAGCTCGAGAAGGCACTTTCCAGATTGCAAGACTCCAATTTATTGCAGAAGAATTAAAGGCCACGGAGTGGTCTTAGGCTTTGAAATGTTCTAATCTAATGGCTCTACAATGTCGAGTTGTAAGCTCTTGGATTTTATGTAATGGTTCTTGTTTGATTATATGATGTTTCCCATGTAAATGTTTGCAGTTCAATTATCCGTGTGAAAACCTACAAAGTTCGATTTGGCTTTCATGTTGTAAGGAATAAAAGGTATTATGCCTAGGGCCACTCAAGTGTGGCTTTCTACAAGGGCATATTTAGCAACAAAGTGTCTTCAGTACTGAGATTATTAGGGACTCTAAGGCCTAGTTTGACAAAAAAAATTTCCTCTTTTTTTTCAGTTTTTAAAAACTGAAAAAAAAATTGGTAATCATTTTTTTTCAGTTTAAAAACCAGTTTTTAAACTAAAAAAGAGTGAAAAAAAACTCCAGAAACTGGTTTTTTTTTTCACTTTTGGTTTTTCTTCTTAGAACACTACCACCAACCTCCCACCGCTGGCAGCAACCACAGGCAACCACCGCCGGCCGCCGGCCACCACCACCACCAACGGCCACCACCTCCGGCCGCCGGCGACTGCCGGCAGCCACCTCCGGCCGCCGGCGACCACCGCCAGCCACCTCCGGCCGCCGGCGACCACCGCCGGCAGCCACCTCAGGCGACCACCGCCGGCCGCCGGCAACCACCGCCGGAGACTGCCGGCAGCCACCTCCGGCCGCCGGCGACCACCGCCGGAGACTGCCGGCAGCCGCCTCCGGCCGCCGGCCACCACCGCCACCACCGCTGCACCCCACCACCGCCACCGCAAACCACCAAAAAAAAAAAGTCAAAAAAAAAAAGAGTTACCAAACACCAAAAAAAAAAAACGGTTATCAAACACCCACTTGTTTTTGAAAAAAAAAAAAATTTAGGCTGCTCTTTAAAAACTGCTCGTTAAAAACTGAAAACCAAAAAAAAAATTTTGTCAAACGAACCTAAGCTGATTGTGCCTGAATGTATTTATAGAAGTATAAAATAGGATTTCATTCGCTTAATATTGGTTGAGTACAAGCACCTGTATGAATACAGATGGAGAAAGAATAATTCAAATTTATGAATAACTCAACTTGACGATATTATTTCTAAATATGACTAGCCACTTATTATCTAAAGGCTAAACTTAACAATTTTAATTTGATCTAATATTATCTAACATTCCCCATCAAACACATGGTATTTTGAATATAAAATTCCATGTGTTTGGTTACAAAAATCAACAAAAAAGAAAAAGAAAAGAAAGAAACACATATATCTAGCAAGAAGCTTATCATGATTGCTCCATAGTGCATGCAACTCCAGCATAAGAAATCCCTCCATTATAATCCATACGTCAAAGATATTTTTTAGCTTAAGATTGAATGAGGGATATCAAATAACTGATTAGAACAAACTGAAAATCTAGAAACTTGAGAATATAGCTTATTGCACGTGCAAACACAACAAAATAGAAAGAAAAACATGTGTGGCCAGGCAAATGGTGTGAGGCCGTGGGCCAATATGCGGAAGCACTTAGGAAGGACTTTTAAAGCAGATATAAAAACAGAAACAATCTTGATACCATATAGAAGTATAAAATAGTATTTCATTCACTTAATATTGGTTGAGGATAAACACCTATATCTAAAAGATAACTAATCACTTAACAATATTATCTTTAAAGATAACTCAACTTAATAATATTATCTCTAAATATAACTAATGATCACATATATTATCTAAAAGTTAAACATAACAATTTTAAATTGATCTAATATTATCTAACGGTATTATTTTCAATGTAAAGAACCTTTGTTGAGTCATAGTCATGCTTCGTAATTGATGCTCTAGAAATGGAAGCTAAATGCCAATTTACCATTTGCAGATGTACGATCAGAGATTGAGAAACTAGGCTACGATTGTTATTAAATATAAATGGTTCACATTTGACTTGGCAAGACTTTCTACATACCTGTAGATATTTTCACCATCTCTGCAAGTTATGGCAGCTCAACGGCCGATCAAAGCTGGCAATATTATTCATTCACGTCACCCGACCTGGCTGACTTTATCGCGGTCGGATAGGTCAATTCAAGAGCTCTCGTCTTTGGCCTGTGGTCGACAGATTTAGATCTCTGCTGTAACCAAGGCAGGGGTGCTGTTAGAGATGCCAAAAGGGCCGGACGCCCGCGGGACGGCCCGGCCCCGGCCCTAAATGGTAAACAGTGCGGCCCTGGTCCATAGGGCCAAGCCATGAAAATTTGCTAGAAAGCTCGGCCCGACCCGGTTTCTGGCCCTCTTTTCGGCCTTATGCTCAGCCCTTTGGCCCTAAACTATTTTGAGTCACTTTTTTTTTCTTTCCCCTTCTTTCTCATGCCTCACTCACACACACGCTCTCTCTCTACGTCATATATTTTTCTTTTTTTTAAGTTTTTGGACATGCACATTTCTTTTTAGCTCATGATGATGATTTCTACTTCTTTATCAAATTTTATTTGCAATCCTCTTTTGTACTAGTTTCATGGAATTATGAAGAGAAAATATATATTTGTTTGTCTAGGAACTAGAAACAACACAATTTAGGCAATAGAAATGGGGAACATAACTTCAGAAAGTACGGAAAAGTTCATAGTAAAAGTGGTCTAATGATGCATGCTTCTAATGAGATACCTAATACTACGTAGAATGCAAAGCTAGATGTATGTTTGAGTGAAATTTTTAGAGATATCATTAAAAAAAGTTTTGTAACCTTGTAGGTATCGATTGTTGAGTTTAGATAACAAAAAGCAGTGATATGAAATTAAGTGTAATTGTCAAGATAAAATGCAAAATGTTTAATAAGAGAAAGTAGGAGCAGATGGATTAGATAAAAATACTTAACTAATCAACTGCTGAGCATTCTTGTTTTCCCAAAATTACAAGCAACCGGTCCCAAGTTCGCATAAAAGGAGGAGGGTCTATCAAAAAACTTATTTCATGTGTTAATATTTTTGCAACACAAAATAAGAATATATATATAAAAAAAAAGGCCCGGGCCCGGCCCTAAATTTTTGGCCTAGGGTTTGGACATGGCTTGGATTTCCCAACTTTGGGCCCAGACTCGACCCGTTTTTTTGGGGCCCGAAGGCCTGTTTTGCCCGACCCTTTTCTGGCCTTCTGGGCCCGGGCTTGTCCGGCCCAAGCCCGGCCCTTTGACACCTCTAGGTGCTGTCCTGTGTTGCTATCATGTCCTATGCTGCTGTAACAACGGTTCTCTCTTTCTTCCCTCTTTCACACAGACAGAAGGACAGCACTCCTGTTGTAACAGGGGATCCATATCCGTGGTGGACACCATGAGATGGCCAAGGCTAAAGCAACAAAGAGATGGCTCTGGCCACAGACCTTAGGACTTTTCACGATGGAAAGCTTGACCCATTTTACTTTTCTTTTTGCTTTTACCAACTTGCTGAGTAATTCTTCCACAATAATAAGTTGTAGCCATGGATGCTTAAAGGACTTTATACAAAGAGCACATAGTATTTATCCTAGAACGCAAAACTTTTAATGGTTTAGCAAGAGTGAAAACAGTTCGGTAAGACTTCATGATTTAGCACAATAATAACAGTGCGATGCTCGAGTAAAGTTAACTTATTACTCTATTTTATAAATTTTGCTGCAAAATATGTATCGTTATAGGACATTATAAAATTATTTTCTTATCAGCTTCATATTTCAGGTAAGATTACGACAATGATCGTACCGAGTGATAATGAACATGTAACTATTTGCTTGTACATACCTGTAATTTTTTGTCTAATAATTTAACACAAATGCTTATATTTTTTGTCACTTTCTAATTAGCAATGACATCAAATAATAGTCATAGAAAAGGTTGAGGTTAATATTAGTCGGTGCAATTTTTAATACAACTTTTAGCACCAAATTCCCATATCTGCAGTTAGGAACAAAATAACAGCTTTCAATCGATATCTGGCGACACAAAACTGAAAATCGCCATAGACGAAACAGAGATGGAATCAGCACTGAATCCGGCGGCGGCGGTGGCGGCGGCAGCTGGTGGCAACGGCATGATCACCCCTCGACCCAACGACGCCTCACCAATGGAATCATCGGCGACGGCGACGACGTCGGACGATACGAAGCAAAATCTGGAGCAAGTGAGCAACTCCATACAGAAGACCCTCGGCATCATCCACCAGCTCTACCTCACCGTCTCTTCATTCAACGTCGCCTCCCAGCTCCCCCTCCTACAGCGCCTGTACGTTTCTCGATAACCCTAATTTCTCCCATAAATTCCCTTTCTTCGATACTTTCTTCTAAGAACTTCTCTGATTTAATAAATTTGGCAGAAATTATCTTGTGTTGGAGCTTGACAACATGACGAAGCTGTCCGAGAAGTGCGACATTCAAGTCCCCATGGAAGTCCTAAAGTAAGTTGCGGGTTGCAAAATTCACTCTTCATCCCCGTTTCATAAATTTTGACCGCTATTACTTTTTGCAAAATAATGTTTGACAAGTTAAACTAGGGCAAGAAAAATGTGTAAAGCAAATGTTTGATTCTTGAATTCTAGTATAGGAATTCGCAAGAAGTTAAAAAGGGACAGAAATCTTAAAAAGGAGGGAGTCCTGTTTTTGTTACTAACTAGCTTATTTCGCTTTGATTGTTGACGGGATGTGCTTTTTATGTTTAGCCTGATAGATGATGGAAAGAATCCGGATGAGTTTACGAAGGACGTGTTGAATAGCTGCATTGCCAAAAACCAGATCACCAAAGGGAAGACAGATGCCTTCAAGGTTAGCCCTTTGCTCCCAATTTTTGTGATACATGTCTCGGTGCATTTATGTGTCTTTCCTAGATGTATGGATGTTTAAGACAATAACAGTATGATAGTATGTGCTGTCTAAGCAACCTGTATTGTACCTGGAGATGCAATAGAGCGGGGTTGGACTTGAATCAACTTTTATCTTCTACGATTACTTGTACACCCTAAAGCTGCTTAAATCCTATCACTAGCTTGTTTGTCATCTCAATTTTTTCATGAAAATCATATCTAGGTTTCTCCTAGGTATCCGTAATCGTTCAGTTTTTGTAGTCGCTCACTACAACACCTACTTATGCCCAAGGAATTTAGGTCTCCAGTGTTTCACTTTGGTTGAGGATTTGAAAATTCATTACGTAGAATCCATTATCTAAAAAACTGGATTTGTGAAATCGTAGGAGGGATTGCAAAAGAGGAGATAAAATACTTAGTAGATGGATATCTTTTTGTCAACACCGCAGAAGCAGCCTGAGGAACTCTTTAGCCTAACTTACGCTCACGGCTACATTCTTTTCTACCTTCAAACGCCGCTCTTTACCTTTTTTAATCTCCTTTCCTCACTTTGATTATCTTCTCCATCCATTCTTCTACTTGTCATTTTTGTGGACATGGAGCCGAGAGTCAGCGTAATGTAAACCGATGAAGTGGAGGACAGCTTGATTCTTGTTTCCATAACCCCATGACGAGCTGTTTGCGGAAGGAGCACCCATGGAAGGGGCACAACCATGTAAGGCATACACCTCACAAACTGTACAAGATCCCAAGAGTCTATACACTCGTGTTCTGTCCACACGAATAACATGCTCACCCAACACTTGAGCTTAGCCAGCAGGAGCTTCACCGCCTCAAAATTCTTATTGTTCCTTTCCTTCTGAGAGACCGAAAGATCACAGGTGTCTCATTCCAAACCTCAGATTTCTTTTCTTCTTATGTAGCGACCAACACCGCATTAGATCCACCAAAGGGCAAAGACCATGGCGTAACCCAAGAGATCCCAAACAGAGTAAATACCACTACTACGAGCTTTATGCACAAGTTCAAGGTGTGCATGGAAAAGAAATAGTACTAATAAGTCTATTTAATCAAGTTTAATGAACTCGTTGAAGACGTTAGTTAAATCAAATGCATGTCCTGTCTACATATCTTCTTTGTCCTTGTAATTTATATAGATCATTCATCTTGTCCTTTGGCATACGGTACGATGGAAACCATGACCATCGGTTGCCCTTAACTTAGCTTTATTTTTTCCTTTTTAAATTTGAACTTCCTTCTTAGGCAGTTTTCATTAGTCGAATTTTTTTTCTTTCCTAATGTCTTGGAATGTTCTGTTGGCAGTTTGAGCATCATTTGCCCATTACTCAGCCTTATCTTTTGGCCATTTAAACTCCATTTTGGAACTTTTCATCTGTCAAAACTTTTTCTTGTTTAGGTTTCAATATACGATCTTATGATGGCTAGAAGTTTTGGACTGATTGAACTGCTTGTTTGCTGTTTAAAGACTAATTTCTTTCTAGGTACTGCTGTTCTTTGTACCCATGTACTCGATAGTCATCTCAACTATTGGTCTAGGTAGCACGGACACGGACACCGACGGGGACACCGGACACCGCAATTTCCAAAAAATCGGATTTTGGACCCCGCTATTTTTTTAATATTATATATATATATATATATATATCAAATACATTTCACAAACTATAATAACAAACTATAATAACAAACAATAATAAAAAAACTACTAAAATAAAGAATTTTAATAAATACAAGTCATATTCTATTCATTTATTTGGTGGTACCAAATAAAGGGGCATAGTGCAATTTATAAAGGGCCATATCTGGTGTCCTTTAGTATAGTCACAGAAAAAGAAAAAAAGGGAGAAAAGGGAGAAGGAAAAAAAAGGGAAAGATATCTGTGGATCACGAGAAAGAGAAGACACAGAGAAGAGGAAGGAGACGACTGCCGAGGCAAAGAGAAGAAGCAGACCTGTGGATAAGCGACGGCGGTGGAGGCCTCCGGCGACGGTGGCGAGAGGTCTGGTGACGGCGACGACGACGATGGACAGATCTGTCGGCTTCCGTATCCGGCAACGCCGGCGCCTTTCAGATCTGTCGGCTCCGACAACATCGACGACTTTCAGATCTGTCGGCTCCGGCAACGTCGGCGACAGATCCGGCAACATCGGCGACAGATCCAGCATCACGACGACAAGAGAGAAGAAGACGGCCGACAGATGAGGTGAGAGAGAAGACGACGACCCCTGAAATTTGTTCCAAAAATTCCGAAGTAGCCCCAAACGTTCGGACACTGCACATCACCGTGTCCGACACCACTCGATGAAGTGTCCGACACGGTGTCGGCAAATTAAAAAAAAATAATAATTCAGACACCGATTGGCGGTGTCGGAGGGTGTCGGGCGGTGTTCGGAGGGTGTCGGGGTGTCCGTCCGTTTAGGACACCAAACCCCTCCCTAGGAGGGGTGTCCGTGCTTCAGAGCTATTGGTACATTCGGAAGTTTAGTAGATACCTATGAAGCACCGGTGCGGCACTTAGGGTGAAGCACTGGCACCGGATACGCGTCAGGTGCGGCACCGGTGCGTGTCCACCATTTTTTTTTTTAAATTTCTTAAATCCTGGGTGCCGATCGGGTGCGTATCGGCTCAGATCTGTCACCACCGGCGACCATCGGGAACTCCGGCGGAAATCTGAAAGGAGACACTGGAGAGAAGAAGTAGAAGAAGAAGGAGAAGGAGAAGGAGACTTACCGGCTGCGGCGTGCGCCTGCTTCCAGAGAAGGAGGAGACGGAGTCGATGTTCTGTGAGATGTGTCGATGTCTTTTGACTTTTTGACATTAGTTTTGTTATATTATTTAAGGACCCCAATTGTTAAGTTATTACATAAACCAACCCCAGGATTTCAAAGAAATAGAAGTGATACCACATAAAAACTTTATTTTGTTCAGTTCTACAATTTTAGTATTTATAAAACAACACATTAAACTTAACAAATTCTTACTAATTTGGTTGAAAGCTTTAAAATTTACAAAAGAACCCATTAAACTTAAAAACTCACTACTTTGGTTGGAATATTAATATCTTTTCACATATATCAAACACATATATTATGATTATTAAGATTTAAATTGTTTAAAAATTAAATACTAAGTATAAATAATTTATAAAATATGCCGTATCCCCGCCGCACCCGTATCCTAAATTTTTTAAAAATGCCGTATCCGCGTATCCGCACCCGTGTCCGTGCTTCTTAGGTAGATACCATTGTGCTAAAACTCTTAAAGTTTGAAAATGTATGACCCACTTCATTGAGCTTACACTATTCCACTGTTATTTTACTTGAATAGGCTCAAGTGAGTTTTAACTTACCTAATTCCTTACAGGGTTTGCGGAAGCATCTCCTAGAGGAACTTGAACAAGCATTTCCTGATGAAGTGGAATCCTATAGGGAGACACGCACAGCTTCTGCAGCAGTGAGTAGCATTCATCTGTCTCTCTCTTTGGATTATTTAATTAGTACAATTGTCTTTTATAGTGATACATTATTTGTTTTGAGTTCTTATTACCTTTAAGAAGTTGGCAAGTACGTGGGTTAATGATATAAACATCATGTTTTTTGGATAATTTGCTTCATTCATGATCTGTACAACTGTTTTGCAATTTATTAGCTTAATATATGAAGGTGGCTGAGTTTGTAGCTCTGCGAAGAAAAATCGACAATTTTGTTTTTTCAAATAGGCGTACGGGTAACTCATGGAAGTTAAAGGAGTGAAAGTCTTATAAATTGCAAATTAGGATGAGAAACTTCTAAAATTTCAAAGTGTTAACGACCACCCGATTGAATGGATACCTGCGCTGTTGAGGAGATTCTTTTATTTTAATGCTAACTCTGAGCTTATCAAAATTTTTGCAATTGGAGTGTGGATAACTTTTCATTACAAGTATATCTACAATTTGTTGTCACACATTAGCAAGCTAGTATATCGACATGTTCTTGGCATCTTATATCTTTATCTGGATAGGCTTTTGTTGCTCCTTTGTTACTTAATTAATCTAATGAATGCAGGAATCGAAACGGCTTGCACAAGCACAAAGTATATTACCGAATGGAGATGTGAAGGTCAAACCTGAGATTTAGGGTTCCACTTTATTCATGATCAGGTTAATTTTAGTCTATTTACTTTTGCAGGTCTGTAATCTATAGCACTCGCAAAAGAATTGCGTGGTCAGGATAATATAATTATTTTGGTCCTTGTTGTGTTTGAAATATAATATACTAATCAATGTATAGCATCCTCTGTAGCTTTAATTATTTCGAATATGCAACTTAAAAACATTTTATTCCTTTTGCCATTTGTTCATCTGGGAAAAAAAATCTATTATGATGTTGAGGCAGGCAAAACTCATTGAAATTTTGGCAAAATCCAGGCATGAGAATCTATAATGTCATTTCCTGGACATTCTACAAAATCAGCAATTCAAATTTTCTTGTATGGATATGGTGATCTGGTTACAAAAGCCACAAAAGAGGAATCTAAGCTAAGCATCTTTTCGTTAAACATTACTTGCTTATCTATGTAGGAGATGTTGAATTATTTGGTCAGAATTTACATATTTCCTCTGCTGTTAAATCTTTAAAATCCTATGGTGTTCTACATGTCTCCCTTCAAATTTCTAGCACTCCCTGCATCCAAGAAGAGGTAAAACATGGGGTGGAGTGTGGCACCATCAGAAACTAAATGAATTACTGGAAGACCTGCAAGTTTAATGGCATACAAAGTTGCTATCTATCATGAACCTTCAAATCTTTGACAGTTGACTACTTGTCTGCTTAAACAATGTGGTCCTTGCATGTCACTAAATGCTGTCTTACGTGCTCTTTGCTTTTTTTGGCTTGATCCACTTCTCCCTTGCATCTCTGTGTTGCTTCTAAATACTCGTGTGAGAGATCATATCACATACTAACTTGGCCAAAAAAAAGATTCTTCTTCTTTTGGGGGACGGGGGTGCATGCTTGAGGGGTTGAAATGCTTAGTAAAATTTTTGAAGAAACAAAAATGAAAAGATATATAGAGGGTATTCCATTGTAAACGATGATCATACACCTTTCTACACCTATAAAGCCAGGAGGCTATCTCCAACTACTCTAATTGTTAAGAGGGTTGACTTGAAGCTGCATCAGTTCCCACTTGACGTCAAGTAACTATCTGCCAAATACCTTAAAGGGTCATCATTTTCATCGCTAGAGGGTTTATCAGTTTTATGGTTGTGATTCTCCAAGTGAAGGATGGAATTTTCTTCGGTTCCCAACATGCTGTTCCAGTTTTGATATTCTTCGTTGCGCCCTCTTCCTTCTAGGTCCAACCATATGGTTTGGGTCCTTTCCTTTTTTTCCACCATACATCTTAGCATCTGTAACTGCCATAGCAGCATAGAAATGGTTTTTCTAGTCATAAATCAAACTGTCTTTTACATGCTTATGGGCAAAGTAGAAGGAATGCTACCTGGCTGAGCAGAAGTTGATTCTCTTTCTTCAAAGACTCGAACTCTGAAGCCAGACTATCGTAATTGATCTTCAGCAACTGATAGTCGCCCTCGATCTGCCTCGACTTTGATCGAGCTCTTTTATTTTGGAACCATATTGCGACCTGGCGTGGCTTCAGTCCAAGTTGGTTAGCCAGCTGCTGTTTCAGTGGAAGCTCAGGCCTCGACTCTGTCTCGAACATGATCTCCAGTGACCTGATTTGCTCGTCACTGAATCTTTTCTGCTGCCTTTTTCTACTCTTGGTAATGTTTTTTCGATGATGCCCCTTTGCTTCCATACCATGTAAGGAACTTTCAATTTTTCCAGTTGCTGGTGTTGGAGAGGGGTCTCCCATTGTTAACATAACTCTGTTTCTCGAGTTTTTGGTGAAGGACGGGCTTTATTGTGTCGAGCGAAAAGCTGGTATGCATCATTTTCAGGTGGGACTTCACTGGGTTGACGAGGCTAGACTAGTTGTAGGCATCGATGTTGATATGAATCTTGTTTGCTACTCCACTAGTACAACTGGAAGATGAGGTGTTTCTCGACTCCTAGAAAAGGACAACGATTATGCTTCTTGATCTGCCATGAGCCTGTTTTGGTGACCATGACCGTGGGATAGAGGATCTAATTGCTGGACCTTATCTCTTTCTTTGACGGGATTTCTTTCCCATTTGATCAATTTAAGGTTGCGTGAGAGCCCCCTTTAAGCGTTGTCATTTGGGTTTTGTTACTAATATGAAAATTGAATTTAGAGCCAGACCGTGACGAGTTTTCAATTTTGGGGGTGCAGATTTTCGCCTAACAAGGATGTGAAGCAGGATTGAGGGAGGCATGTTTTTTTTGAAATCAGGTAAGAACGCTATCTGCTATATATACCATCATCCAAGAACCAGCGTTTGACAAAACCCAACCTATAGAGGGATGCATGTTGGGGATCCAAGAAATAACATGTCAATTGGGTCTACATAGAAGCATTGCGTGGTTTAACTCACTTTTTTTCTTTCTATGGCTTGCTTGGGTCTACATGAGGTTTGAGAAATTGGCACAATTGTTCTGCTTTTCTTCGCCATGTATGAACCATTGAGCAACATTGCTAATCCATTCTCAAACCACAACCTGAAAGTTACCATTTCCTCCGTCGCTACCCATATATTTTTTTTCCCACAACATAAGCCAGCGATATTCAATACCCAAAACGGATAACTTACGAGTAGCTATTCTTCATTTGTTGTACTATATCTATATGGTTTACAAGCATACACTTATACGTATTAATGGCTAAATCGACCTACTTCAAATTGATATTACTCGTGCGAGAAAAAAGAGATAATGGTTTTTAGATATGACAACGAGGAAATGGAATTTCTAGATTTAATTATGGAAATCGGGGTAAACGAATACCTTATGCATCATTTTTGTTGTGTGCAAAACATTTATGGTTTTAAATTACACGACATACCTAACATATGAAGTCCAATCTCTTACATCTAAAGTCTAGGCCCATCTCAAAAGTATGTACACAGTCCTTCTAGCCTTGTTTGCCGTCGAATTCAGGATTGGCCGAGTTTTCGAGAGAAGCCCATTTAAGAGGCAGGCACGTTTGTTTCTGAGCCGTGCTTGAGCCCATTAAAATCCAGCAGGTTGCGGGCATAAGTTATTCCATGATTTTTTTACTTCGGTTTAATTTTAGAAGGTAAGTTTCTTGGGTGGGGCTATCTCTTACAGGAAAATATTTAGTGGTTGTTTAATATCAAGTTATCATCACGCGTGGTATTAGGGTGTGTTTGATAACGCAATTAAGCACTTAAAACTTAAAGTTTTCAATGATTTTTAATTAAGTGCGTTTGATAACGCTAAATCTTGTATCACTTAAAAAATTAAGTCCTACCAAAAATAGACTAAAATTTTAAGTCAGGTGGACTTACTTAATGCTGATCACTTAATTCAAAGTGAGACGGTTAAAAAAGTTATTTAATATTTTTTTACATAAAAAATAATAATTATCACCGCTATGTCGTCTCAATTAATTTGTTGATAACATCGTCTCCACCACACTACAAGTACCACCACAACCATTATTTCCTTTTGTTATCACCACCACAATTACCATGACATAGTCACTATCACCACCACCACCACCGACACCACCACAAGGACACCGCCACATCCACCATACCGTCGTTGTTGTCACTATGTATGTTTTCGCCAAAATCATCTAAAGATCCACCACACTACAACCACTGACCGCCATGTCGCTGTTTTTCGCTATCATCACAATTACCAACACCACGTCTTCATGCTCCATTACCGCCACCATTGACAGTTTTTTGTCGCCACCGCCACTCCATCGTCACTGCCACCACCACCACCACCACCATCAACATGATTTTAGCCTCCCCTCCAAAAAAAAGAAGTTACAACGTACTTAAACAAATGAATAATTTTGGTAAAATGGATAAATTTGTAAATAAACAATTTTCAGTTATCTGCTTTTGATTTACCAAACATGTTAACTTATTTTTCAGTAAAAATTCAGTCGCTTAAAGTTTTCAGTTTTACAAATTCAGTGCTTAACTTTTTCAGCACTTAAATTTCAGTTTTATCAAACAGCCCCTTAGACTTACCGCTGATATCGTGCCGAATAATGGCAGGTTGTATATCAAACGTTCTACTGAAAATTAAATTTTAACCATGGGTACACTATGACTCAAATACAAAACCCACATTCATTATCTCTCTCCAAACCCAACTTTCTCATTCATCGTCTCTCTTCAAACCCATATCCATTAAAGATCAAACCACCACACTACTGTCCACTTACGGTGATCATCATGGTTGCCTTTCTTTCATCTGCCTACTCACAGCATTGCACCAACATCTGCTGCGCATAAGCACGGTTGCACTACCACCTGACACCCACAATAACTGCTGCACCACCACGATAAACTAATTCAACGAAAAGACAAACATAGAGGCCCCACCTTCCGTATACCGATTTTGCCCACCCACAGACACGCGACACACAGCGACACACAACGACAAACACACACCCACACGAAGGTCGTCCACTCGCCCCAACCCCAACCCCCAATCCCGATCCAGATCCACTGTTGTGGCTAGGGTTACAGCAGTGGTGCTGTAGCCCAGTCACAGCCGTCCGACCCTTATGGATGGGAGGGAAGGGTTTAGATCAAGCCACGTCACCCGGCCTTTAATTCTCCTCATTTACTCTGTCGGCACCAACCAACATTCACTCTCTCTCCAGTTCCTTCTGCCGGCGGCTCCTCACGCCGTCCGCTTTCCGGCGAAGACACGGCGACGCCACATCCACCGGTGAATATTCCAGCGACGCATCTACCAAGTATCCAAGCCTTACGCTGGCGACATAGGGGACTCAATCTCATTGTACACCGACGACACCTCGTGCCTTCCATCGACCAGCGGCTCCTCACGCCGTCCAATTTTTGGAAGGTGCCGTGCCGTCCAGCTGTGTCGTCTCAGGAAGGTGATGCCCATGCATCGATTTCAGGCCGGTGGCCGTTGGAGGAGAGAGAGGGCCATCGATTTCAGGCCGGTGGCCATCGATTTCACCACCAGATGCCGTCGTCGTGCCTTGCGGAGTTTGGCAGAGGAGAGAGATTGGTTCCGGCGTCGGATAGCAGGAAGGTGGATGTGGGTCGCCGGAAATTGGACGATGTGGAGGAGCCTCTGCCGTCGTCGACAGAAGGAAATTGGAGAGAGAGAGAGAGAGAGATACCCGACTGGTTTGTTTTGTTGGGAGAGTAAATGAGCTTCTTTAAAACTTCTGGTGACGTGGCTTAATCCTAACCGTCCTCTTTGACCCATTTCGATCGGACGGCTGTTGTTGGGATTACAGCATGCTTGCTGTAACCCTAGCAACATTAGGTGATCCAGATCCCCCCAATCCACTACCACATCCCTTATCTCACCTACCCGTTCCACCACCACATCCCTTATATATCTCACCCACCCACTCCCTCCCTCCGCCACCTAGCTAGGACGCCGCCTTACTCGCCTCGCAATTGCATCCCTTCCCCTTTCTTCGAATCCCCCCTTGTCGCACTAAAACCACCACACCTCCTATCTCACCCACCTCGTCCCTCCACCCAGGTTGCCTTAATTACCCCCTCATGGGTGGCATCGACGTCGTCTTTTCCCTCACCGCCCTGACCTTTACTTTCGAAATGAAGCTCTTACAAATGGATTTTTCAATAAATTCAAGAAGAATAAACAATGAGGGAAAAAGCTTGACGATGATGTTCGCCGTCATAGGTGGTGTTGGCTTAATTGGATATGTAAACAATGATAAACAGTGATTTATTTCACTACTCTATCATTTTACAAGATTGCTTAGTTGGTACGATATTAATGATAGTCTAACACCATATGTGAAGATGACGTAATGTTAGACAATCACTAAATATTTTCTCGTCTCTTACACCCTTCAATTCTTAGCTTAATGTAGATTTTCTAGTACTGATCTTTGCTTCTTCTATTCCCTAGAGTAAACACATCTTTGGTTTTCGATTTACTTCAGTTCTCTACAGAAATAAGTTAGCCAGTGATGTAAATGCTGGGTAGCGATGGATGCTACTTTAGAAGTGGATGGTATGATCAACGTGCAAGTGCATGAACATAGAATTATCGATGGATAACAAGTATCAAGATCCCCATTATATATTACAAAATCATATAATTAGTAAGAGAGGGTTCGTGACTGATTTTGGGATGGTCAAACCTGATTTAATCTATGTTAAATCACGTATATGGGTGTTTGACAAAACTGTCTCAAAAAAGCTAAAAACTGATTAAATCACAATCTTGAAAAGTGAATCACTTTTCTCAATCAAGTTTGACCTTCTAATTTACTGTATTATTCTCATATTTTTTTACAAAACAACATCTCATACCCTTTTAACTAATTTAAAAAATTTATTGTTCTAGAAATACTAATTAATGTGAGATTGTGGGGTTTTTTTAAAAAAAAAAATAATAAATAATCAATTTTTGTAGGTGAGTGAAAATAAATTTCCGATAATTTATTTGTACATATTTAGAAATGAAGTTATGTTTCATTACCTTTCTAAATAAATTTTTTTGCCGTATTGGAGTTAATTTAAGCACTTTTTGTAGCTTGAAGCTAATTTTACAACTATTTTTTTCCAAACAACAAATTCATTCTACTTTTTAAGAAAAAATTGATTTAAATCACTGATTAAGATTTAAGCTAAAATCTATTTTGCTGAATCAATTGCAAACCGTCTCTAAGTTATGATAGAAACCGACATCCCTGATGTCAATGATTAAACGGCATATTTTTGCATTATTATCTTCGGCTAGAAGTATCTTATGGGAGCTGGTACTAGACTCGGTCCCTCTAGCAGGTCCAGGTTTCCTCTTGACGAGGGCAGTTCTTCCTAGCTGGCCAGTGGCATGCTCTGTTGAATATTTTATACAGCCACCACACAATCAATGGGTTACAGCTTCATACAAGATGAGAAATCCACGTCATTCAGACAGAAATTTCTCATATTTTAAGAGTACGTACAAGAAGTGCGCTCACGATCAGCCAAACCACCCCCATGGACGTACCTTAGAATACCTTAAACCCACCAGAAGACAGTCTTCCAGCACCTGCTTACGTTGTCCCTTACAAATTACAATATTGGATGGAAACGAAATTCTAGGTGTACGTTGTGGTGTGTGTGTTTGTGCTGAAGTGTTTCTTAGCATTTATTCACGACAACCACCAACGTTGGCATTGGGTTCCAATTTTCTTCCTTTTGTTTCTTGTATTGCATGGGGAATCTTCTTTAGTTTCCCCACAAACCAAACCCTTTTACTTGGGTTGTGAAAAAGCTCGCACAAAAGGGGACTTTGCCTTTTCCACTTTTCAACTACTCCTTTGTACCTTTTCCTAACTTTACTTGTAAAACTCAACGTGATTGTCTTGGGAAGGAGTGTGATTTCAGTAATCAAGTTCTAAAATTATGGTAATCGCTAAAGTTGTAAGAGATGTTATTGTTTAGGACGGACGACTCCTTTGCTTGACCAAGTAAAGCATGGAGATTGGGGGTAACTTTTCTTGATTAAGGGTCCCCAAAATACTTGAATTGTCCTGGAAAAAAAGAGGAAATGCCAAAGAGAGCAACAGTGGAGGGGGAACAGAAATCAAGGCAGAACTTGTGGTAGGTCAACCATCAGCAAAAATGCGGACATGAGGCCAAAAAGTCGTCGCAGACTTGTAGCTTTTCCACTTGGGTCAGAAATAATTGTAAATGATGGCACCTACAAATGGTGTCGACCAGTTTGTCAAGTAGAGTCTCGTGAAATCTTTTCTCTTTGTCTTTAATTACATCTGAAAACGACTTGTAAACGTTGTTACAACCGTCCGTCATTGGTTGCCCGCTGATTCCAATATCAAGAATGACCATTTTTGAGGATTAAACTTGATGTTTTAGTGTGTTGATCTTAGCGGTATGAATAGTCGAACCTATACTAATAAGTTGTCAAACTGTGTTTATGAAAGAGCTGTGTCACATACGCTGTGTATGTGGTATAGGCGTTGTACACAGAAAGGGCTTTGCACGTATTATTGATTTTGCACTGACTTTGACATTGTTCAAACATAAAGAAACCTGCATGTGTTCTTGAGGCTGTGCAAGGAGTCTACCTTCATTTATGTAAGAGAATTCCCAGCGGCCCAAATAAATTGAGTTTCTTATGTTATCTCCTAGAGGTCTCCCCCATTCCCAACAGTACCGTAGTTTCAAGTTGAAAAAAGCTTAGTAGCGTTTGACAACGTTTTTTTTTTTCTATTTTTTTTTGGCAAGAAAAATCCATTTAATAAATAGTTTTCATTTTTTTTTCTTCAATTTTGAAAATCATCAATTTTAAAATAGGGTTTTTTTTTAAAACTCCATTTTGGAGTTTTGAATTTTCAGTTTTGGTTTTTGTTTTGAGATCCAACCTTCAAACTTTGTTATAAGCAAAAAAATGAGTATCATTATAAAAAAAAAAACCCTCACACACAAAGCTCCACCACCACCAGACTCTTCCTTCCATCAGCCAAATTTGCCCCGTCGTCACCCTATCGCCGTTGACAACCATGGGTCTGTCACACCACCGCCACACTCTCGCCACTGCCACCCATAGATCTGCCCCATCACCGCCACCTTACCGTCATCGCCACCCATGGATCTGACCCCCCGTCGCCAACCCACGCCTTCGACAATGAATTAGACCTCAACCCACCATCTACACCCCACTGACATGGACAATCACTTCATGTAACATTGCTACCTCAACACCATCGCACAATCCACAATTTGCCCTACCGTCACCACGTGCCACCATCGCATTTGATTATGTGGTGGTGGTCCTGCGAATTGGATGGTGGGGGTGCCACCCACCGATGATGGTGCTTCGGGAGGTTCTGAAAATATGTTGGAGAAAAATGGTTGGTGGAAAAATTAAGGAAAAAATGGTAAAGAAAAAACTCAAAATAAAAATTGACTAATCAAACACTCATTTGTTTTTGTAAAAAACAAAAATTAAACTGATTTTGATTTTTTTGGAAACTGAAAACCAAAACTGTAAGTGATTTCAAATAGACCCTTTCTCTTCAAGTTTTCTAAAGGCTAGCTAGGCATGACTTTCTTGGAAAATGACGTGAGACTGCAATATCATTATACAAAGATGTCCTGAGTGAAATGTTATTTTCACTTTTATTTATGCTTTATAACCTTTTCTGTGATTAAATTTGCATTTTAGTGATGGTTATTAATATTCTTTCAACCACAAATGAGGGTGAAAGCGCATATTCTGAGGTGAAAATAGCCTTTTTCGATGTCCCAAAAGCTACCATTAATCAAGCCGCAAATTTCATCCAATGTATCGATGACACAATGTGATCATCTCAAATTAAAATGATCTAAAATGTAATTAAGTTTTAAAACGCAAATGAGACTACTTACATGAATTGAAAGAAGACATTGAAAAAATCTTGCATGACATTTTAAATTGGTCTGATGTGTTCTATAAAAACAAATAGTCGTATAATTAAGTTCCAGAAACAGTACTTGAGCCATAAATATACAGTTCACGTAGCCATACTAGACGATATTTGAATTGCGCAAGGCTTGAGTCTCCAAAACAGTCATTTTCATGAATTCAAAGCTAAGAGGCAGATAATAATCATCTAACCCTAACTCTGGCTCATATAAGTAAAAAAGGAAAAAAAAAAAAAAAGAGACCTCCAAAGCAATCATTTTTTATGAATTTGGTCTTAAGATGATTGGTAGGTGAAGTTATGGCATCAATATACGAAAAGAGGCCGATTTATAAGAAACAAGTCAAAGTCGGAAATTGCACTTATTTAAATTGGAATAGACATAAGCAAGAATAGTTCATCTGACGCTCGATTGTAAGGAAATCAAGAGCCAAATAAAAAGCGACCGAGCGAAGCCATTTGACCTCTTCACTAGAAAGTGTCGATTTTTTGGGTAACCTACAGAACAAAATTCGGTGCTTACTCACATTACCGAGCATGTCAAAACAGATAAATCATATGTCCTCGGCATTGAACGTTCACAAGAAGTGTCAAGGTAAAGTACCTTGTCTTGGCAGCCCTTGAAATGGGGTCAGATGTAGCAAAGTAAATCAGAAGGGAAAGTCCAGCTTAGCAAAGGTGGTCCACAGAGCACTTAATGAAATTTTCAGGCAGAACGCCGACCAACACCCTGTCTTTGTCCCTCGGTATTCGGTGTCTCCGGTGTGTTTACCACCGCGAGGGTCCCATTCTTCATGCAAGACATTTATTGTCTATCTATTTTAAATTACCCAAAATGGATTACAATTTTTTTTTCCCACTTTTTCTGATGTTAGTAATGAAACGTCTTCCGAATGCGTAGAGGATTCGGATGGACGAAGGTTATTCTTCCGATCATCCAATATGGTTAAGTTTTACGTATACAAGTATCTTCATATTAAAAAACGATACTAGTTTGATATAAATTTGAAAGAAATAAGTATGACTTCGTGTAACAATCGCCACATGCCAACGATATATCAGCGTAATATCACTGATATGCGTCAAATCTCATCAGTACGGCGTCATATATTTAACCCTGATGGCAAATGGTCCTTTAAGTAGGGAATTTAATAAATGAGGGTGTGATTAGGTCAGGTTTGTGTGGGTGTTGGTGCCAAAGTAGAAAAATGAACAAGGGGTCATTTCTGGAATCTTAACCAAAGTTGGTTGTAGGGTTTGTGGTGGTCTGTTGCTTTGCTTTTATGACTGACTTTGTTTGTCCTCTTTACATACCCCCTCTACCCCCCATCCCTTATTTATCATCTCAATCTCCTCCTCCTCTCACACACCCCAAATCATCACACCTCTCTCATTTTTCACACCCTTCTCTCTCTGTGTGTAATAAGTGAGAATTACAGGCTGAAGATTGATGAAATGGAAGCTCTCTCTTTTGAGGGGAATGTTGTCTGGCTCGAGGCCACCAACTAGATCTTCACATCCATATAAACACGCACATGTATATGATAAGACATGATCTTGATTGACATATATATGTGTATATGTAAGGGTGAGTGATCATGGATAATTGAATATGGATCATGGGTTGGTGCTTCGGACCAGGCTTCATTCCCCCCAATTGTTGCTTCCCAGTTTACACATACACATAGATCTTAGTTCAAGGATCTGACTCAATTCAAGGTTCGTGGCTCCATTGATCTTCGTGTTTTTTTTTTCCCCTTCTGTATTAGTTGGTCGGTCTCTACTTTTGTGCTTTTGTAGCCATGCATCATCTTAGGAATTAAATTTAGGGTTTGTAGGGGGGCAGGAATGCAGATTGGTGTAATCATGATGAAATTTGACTACTTTCTGTGTCTGTGTAGGATAAAGTTTTCATCATTACTCTCCTATTTTTCTCATAAAAAAACAGCTAAAAATCCCATAGGAGTAAAGGTATTGTTGGCTTTTGTCAGTCTTTTTATCATTATATGCTGAGTTCTTTCAAGAATCTGCTCTGTCCGTTTCTGTTCTTTACCAGATTTGCATGATTGACTTTCTGGCAAACATCATCATTACCACATGATTATCTCCGCCCCTTTTCTCATTAGGGTTTCTTTGTACTTGTGTTTTTTCGGTTCTGATTTTCATCCTTAATTGTTAGCATTCTGTTCCAAAACTTTTTCCACACTAAGAAGCCAATAGATCTATGAAGAGATCAATGGCTAGCTGTACTATATCCATCAGGGGTTTATGTACCGTTATTAGTTATCACAACTATGATTATGATCTTCGCTGTGCGATTGCCTTTGTGGGTTTCTTGTTGACGTCTCTGAGATAATGGACACAGCGCTGCAGTACCTATTTCTTCGTTTGTTTATTGCTCGCCTTGCATAATTGAACATGAAGGCAAGATATTAATTTCATTTTCTCTTATGTTCCTTTTACTTCGTCAACCATATCCTATGAAGTCTCGTTGTTGGCCAACTCGAGTTTCTGTTGCGTGAAGGAAGACGAAGGGTAACCTGTGAAAGTTGTATGATACATGAGTTTTGATTGAGAAACGATGCCATTGTGGTGCTTCTAAGTTTATCTGTTGGGTCATGTGAGGATTGCAATTGGAGACCCTAAATCCAGCATGTCAAAGCTATTGCATTGCCTAATCCAGCTTTGGTTTGATTGATGTAACTGGCAGCTGGTGACCCTTGATGTCGCTTGGACCCTTCCTAGCCCTGTGCATGAATAGGATGCATTTTGGAACTGAACACCATGCCTTTAATTCTTTTATTTTTTAGTTTTATTCTTGCAGTTTGAAATTGTTGAATTCTTCCATAAGATGCTAAAATTGTTTAGGGGCTTCTGAGTTGGTTTGGTCCTAGTGTTCTTTTTGCTTGTGAAGTAACAAAATGGTTTTCAAGAGATTTCAGAGGTTCTGCCTTGACATTTTAGAGGTTTTCAACTTGACTTGATTTGCTCCTGAAACTCTTGATTCATTGCATGAAATTCTGTTGAAGTTGTCCACTATATGGGGTAAGATTGTATATGCAAATTCTCTCTGGACCTCGCACTAGTGACTGGAACCATCCTATTCCTTTCCTCCAATGCTTTAGGGTAACCTCAGGGTAAAATTTTACCCTAAACAGAATAGAAGATAAATATTGAAAGTAAGACATGGTAAACAGAATTTTCTTACTTTTAATGTTTATCTTCTATACTGGCTGAATTGCTGGTCGATGGATGACCATGATGTTCCTTGTCGATTTTCTTGAAGCACAAGGACAGCAGAGAAATGAATGCAAAGAGAGGATTGACATGGAAAGGTCCTCCCTCATTCATGAATAAGAGAAGCGTCATCCATCTCTCTCTGTCTCGACAACAACCCTGACAAGCCTGGTCTTGAGTGGTGTGGTGAGCCTCCTCTCATTGTGTCATCAGTGCCTTAAGCTGAGGCATCAACACTTCAATGCCTTTTATTGCTGATATCTCGCTCCCACACACACACACTGCGGGATAGTATAGTCAACATCATCAGCATCGAAGCCAAGGATTCCCCTTTAACCAGCCTGACTCGAGTCAAGATCACTTAAATTGGACATAAATATGAGTGTACACTGCTCGGGTTGTCTAGGACAGATGTGTCAGCGTGGGTTATGCAGGTCACATTTTCCACCAAAAGAGGCTAAAAGTGAGGACCTGTTTCTGTTTCTACTCTCTCTCTCTTAATTGACTTCTAAGTTCTAAAAAGCTATCAGTATCGTCCTTTCTGGTTATCATGAATGGCCCCCTCTTTCTCTCAACCTGATGGCACTGGCCAGTGGCCAATAATTTTCAAGACAGCCCATAGTCCCTTATCTTGGAGAATTTGCATCAGAGCAGTACAGCCTTTGTATATGAAGTAATTGGGATTATTGAGGTGATTTATCCCCCACTTGTTGCACAAGATTTTTCTTAAATGCCATCTTACTGGGAAAATGCACCTTGGGTAGTGTGTGTGAATTGACTTTGGAACTTTGATCTACTTCAAACATGTCTGTAACTAGGGGATTCTTTCTCTTTTAAGGTTCACTTCAACACACACACACACACAAACAGATACAAACACAGGCACACACACAGAGTTGTTGGCCATGAAAGGGGGATTAAACATGTCCTTGAATTCATCAGGCAAGAGACTGGAACCGCTCGTCTCAACAGTGATCTCTGGTCAACATGAAAAGAGCTACATTCTGTTGGAATCAGGACCTCTGCTGCTCCACACAGTGCACAAGCTTTAGTTACAAAAAAGTTGTCGTTCAAACAATTTTGTATCCATTTTAACATTTGCGAAGAATGGTTTTTTTATTTTTTGAATATATTGTTAGTGAAACTTCCCGATAAACCCTGATATTCAATATTGTATCTCATATCAAACGTTTCCTAACTTTATACTTTGTGCATTCCTCATCTATCTTTAAGGCTTCAAACGCTTTTGGGTAGGGCGGCAACTTGGGCGGGATGGACTGGTCTAAGAGTCCGACCATGCCCAACCTACGCTCAAAAATTTGTGCCCGTGTTCCGCTCAGCATACCTCCGGACCTAATAATATATGTCCATGCCTAGCCATCAAAATTTTGGTGGGGCACGAGCTGGACATGGGTTGTCGATCCACGAGGTGTCCATGATTTCATATTAGTTTTTGTTTACTTAACTTTAACGCCTATCAATATCATCTAAGTCTACTAATTAATCATGATTTTTTGTTTATTTATTTTTGAAGCATATCATTTACCATCGAAATCTACTAGTTAGTTATGATAATAAAGAAGAGTAATGTGAAGTCTCAAAATAAATTTAATCATAAGCATAGGAACAAGTTTCAGGACAAATTAAAATAAAAGATAAAGAAAACTAAAAAGACAAAGGTTACCAAACAATCTTATGAAGTCTAATCCTTTAATAAGAAACAAGAGTGAAAAATAGAAGCCTTCAAAAGTCTCTAAAAGCGCATGATAAGAGGATTTTGAAGACCGGTGAAAGAAAAAGACGTAAAATTCATATATGTAACTCACATATCATATAAAAGTTCGACGGGCTTGGTGGGCTTCAAAAAACCTTTGCACATGTTCAGCTCATATTTTTTACAGGCTTAAAATTTTGTGCCCATGTCCACCGTGGTCACTATAATTCTGACAATTCATCTAACCGAAGTCTCCCATTCTCATAAGTTTGAAACTATTTAGCCATTTAACCAGTTCTTGAATTTTGAGTTAGTACGCAAGAAAAACTTATACGGTGTTACCATATAGGAGATAGTACTACGGCGTGACTCTAAGCGACGAAGTTTGAATAACCAAAAGACAACCAATCTCCGGCTCCCCTGTAAAAGTCTAAACAGTTTTTAGTGACATCTATTGCTAAAATTGATGAATAACTTCTATAGCAACAATTGTGATTCCTCTTGTGTCGCTAAAGATTCCTCACACAAAGTTCCACCATAGCAGAGATCCTCTTCCCTAGGGGAAATAAACAAAAGAAATAGTTTGAGCGAAGCATCTTTTGTTGTGTAGAAATTAGTGAACCAGACAGTGGTCCGGTCCAATGTGAGCATGGCCCTCTGCCGCTTGGGTGGGCGTCGAGTTATTAGTAACTTTAGGGGTTGGATTCATCATATTAATCGAGATAAAGCAGGCCCAAGCCCGTATAACTTATGGTCGAATCGAGCCCTATGAAGTGATCCATAAAAAGCCCACATCAAGATCCCTCTCGCCTCCTCCTAAATTGCTACCATCCAGCTCCTTTAGACATGATCTTCTCGCTTCCATGAAACTTGAATTTGTAACCTTATAAAATATTTTCTCTTAATTTTTTGACGGAATCGAAAAACAAAATAGTACGAGTTTTACGTTCTTTTATTCGAATTATGTAAAAGAAACAGATTTCAAAAGTAAATTGTCGTTGCCATGGCATGCCAAAATATGATCTACTCCTTGCTTCCACAAGGCAACGTAAATGAATATTCTGTCATTTCATGTTATTTCCTTGTCCCTGCTTCAGAAGAATCGCAGCCTAGAGTAGTAGTAGGAGTGGACCAATCTTGCACATGAAATTTAATAAGGTACACGAGAGTGGTCATTTTTGGTGTCTGCTATTATTAATTTGTTAGCAATATCGTCGGCGCTCACTCTCTATCGTTTCTCTTGATGTAGTACGTAGATATTGAACATATAAGTGATATAACTCCCGGGGAAGATCAAAAAGCGAGTGGAACTTTTATAGTAATTTTAAGAATACAACATAATTCAAGTGTTTATAAAAGGAACTTTAGGGAGGAAAAAAACTAAAAAATGTAGGAATATAAAAGCAGCAGGCTACACTAATATGAGCCCTTTCTTGTTTTCCTTTTTTCCCGAAACAAGGGTGAAGAAGGTATCTACTACGATGCTTTTAAGGAGATGATTAAGATTTCCACTCTATCATCCATAAATCCCTTCAATTTCTTCATCTCATATGCCTAGACGGCGAAAGTCCACTAGTCGAAAGCATCATTATTTTGCGCCCTAACCCGAGTAGCATGGGGCGCGTGGTGCTAAGGATGCTGCTCCTTCAGCAAATGACTCTACCGGATAGAACGGTCGTAACACTTGTCGTTACAACAATCCTAGAGAATGAGATTTGTTAAGATTGTCAACAGTAGTTTCACACGGATGGTAGATTTCTTTTGTACTACTTGTTTGTAATTCCGGGGAGATGTCTGGACTCTATGAAAATTCTCTTGTTTATGTAGAAACATGGATGGTAGATGTTCATCTACATGGGGCACCAAATGTAGTGTTGGTCCTACACTATGCTACTCCATAGTCCATCCGGCTAGGGTTGAAGATGTAGTCCTTTAGAAGCTCCACTCTCACACTCTTTAGCTTTTGCAAAAGGAATTCAAACCAATACTCACCCCCCTCACGAGTCAGGATGCCATGAATTCACTGTCACTTTTGAAGTCAGACGTGAAACAATAATTGCATTGTTTTAGTCTACAAAAACTACGCAATGAATGATTGCACCAGAATCTGGTTGTAATAAAGTGGAGTGTATTTGCCCTTTTTTTTTTTAACTTTTTCTTTGTCCAGTTCTTATCTTTTTCGCCCTTTCCACCGACACTCTTCCTGGCTACACTTTTTGCTGTTATCTCTAGAAAACAATATTGTGACAATAAGCGGAAGAGAACTTGTCATTTGAGCAGGACCTGTTTCAAATGGGAGGGCAAATGTTCCACCCATATATTAACATAACTTGTAAGAAGCTGGTACTGTATGTGTTTATGTGCATACCTTAGTAAGAACAAATACTTGAATCCGTCGAGAATTAGTAATTTCAAACTGCTGAAGTTGATCAACTGATTAAGAAAAAAAGATAATCGCAACTGGTTGAATTTAGGATCCTGGAAACGAAGCGGGGCACATTGTCATCGAACTAATATGAAATTCGATGTGTACACACAAGGAAAGTTCTCCTGTCTCCATCAGTGCTGGTTGTAATATCGTTATCTATTAGCTTTACAACCACATGTGCACAACCATCTTCTCCAAAGCCATCAAATATTCCAACGACATGGGCCTGCAAGTTGTATTCCAATTGCCAAAGTAAAGGGGTGAGGAAAAGTTTTGACCAGTATTCGAGCTGTAAAAATATTATTACAATTTTTTATATAGTGATAATTAACAGTTATTTAATATTTTTGATAATTTAGTAATGTTACAAAAGTGCGGTTAAAAATTATCGCTGAAAGTATAAGTAAAAATGTCACTAAATATATTCAGCGACTATTAACTATCGCTATATGGATGGTTGTAATTATCTTTCTACTAACAGGATAACAGCGAATTTTTTTTCAAAGGGTATGAACCATGTTTTTGCCATGTTATAAGATGGGGAAATTCAAAGAAAAGGCATCTTTAATTTTACATCAACCAATCTTTATCTACAAAGCACAAGTTATATCCACACATCCAGAAGCTCATTATTCTCGTGCTGGACGAAAATATCTATTTTCATACCATCATTTGTTTGTAATCCCTTTAAATTATTGCTAAAAAACTAATTTTTCCGATTTAGCACCAAATAATTAAGCCTCGGGTACTGGTCCTCGTGATCAATTAGATCCGAAAGAAATGCCAGTCTAGCATGCTAGAAATGTGAGCACTGGTCCATGAATTATGTCATTTCACTGATTAGTACTCCATCCATCCCACATAAGTTGATCATATTTTCTTTTTGACCCGTCTCACAAAAATTGATCACTTCCATATTAAGAAATATTATGTTGGTATTTTTACATATTTATTTTTTTATACTTTTTTATTTTATTTATCTCTTCGCATTTAACTCTCCACCAACTCATTTTCTCTCTTACACTTTTTTTATTCTATTTTTATATCCACATTTAACATTCTTTTAACTCATTTCTCTCTATTGACCCACTTTATTCCCCTTCTCTCTCTAAAGGCTAAATTGAGAAACACAAAATATATGACCTAAATCTTTGATATCCTGCACATAAAAAAAAAAAAATTTCGAATTATGTGAGATGGAGGGAGTACTGAATAAGGTGCTAATGAATCTCCCTCTTTTTGCCATTTAACCTCTCAACTAAATTCGTCACAACACTCACATCCAACTTACAAAACGCTGATTTCCAACATTAAGAAAGATAAAGCGACAATTAATTATCGTCATATATTGTTAGTAGCTCTTATCTACGACATTAAAGAAGTGTTAATTAGTGGTTCTTATCTATTGACGTTAAAGAAGTGTTGTTAAACATTTTCGCTGAAAGTGTTAGTAGAAATGCCACTAACTATATTTAACGATCATTAATTGTCGCCATACTAGAGGCTTATAGTTATCTTCCTACAACTCAGGCAGTAACAAAAAAAAAAAAAAAAATCATGTTGAAATGCTTGACGGGAATCTCTATTTTCATACCATCATATGTTTGTAAACACTTTAAATTGTCGCCAAAAATTTACTTTTTCCGATTTAGCACCAAATAATTAAGCCTTGAGCGCTGGTTCTCATGATATTAGTGGTAGTTTAATACCACCTATGCCAATGGCATGGGGTTAGACAACCCATGAATATTTTCTCCGAAATAAATGCCAGTCTGGCATGCTAAAAATGTGAGCATTATGTGAGAGGTCGACATATCACCATTCTTTCTCTAGTCACTACTCACTGGTGCCGATAAATATTTAGTCATACAGGTCCACTTTTACGTGCAGTGGCCCTCTTCATTGCAAACTGAGGACCATAAATATAGTTGCATTTCTCTTGAACAACACATGCGAGAGGCTTAATCGACCATGGCATGCATGAGCATAACGATGCATGTACTCTTGCTAATTTTGGTAGCAGCACTCTCTTCATTCTTTAACTCAGCATCGGCCATTCAACCTTCACTTGGTAAATGGAAGCTACTCAAGAAAAGTATTGGCATCTCGGCCATGCACATGGCCTTGTTACCTAACGACCACATCGTAACCTTCGACAGGACCAACTTTGGTCCGTCGAATCTTACCTTTCCTAAAGGAAAGTGCCCGCTTAACGCGGATGGCTGCTACGTTCATTCCGTCGAATTCGACCCCGCCAGCCGGAGCATTCGCCCGCTGACTGTCCTCACTGACACTTGGTGTTCTTCAGGCGCATTGTCGTCGGACGGCGTGCTAATCCAAACCGGTGGCAACAACAATGGCGAGCGCGTTGTTAGGTACTTCAAGACATGCGCGGGGTGTGACTGGGAGGAGGATCGCAACGGCCTTGTTTCTCCGAGATGGTATGCTTCTAATCAAGTCTTGCCTAACGGCAAAATCATTATTGTTGGAGGGAGAGGCCAATTCTCGTACGAGTTCATTCCTAAGACTACTGAATCCGACCATAAGCAGTACGAGCTTTCGTTTCTTTTGGAGACTAGAGATTCAGATGCAATACCCAACAATCTCTATCCATTTCTCCATCTCTCCCCTGATGGAAACCTCTTTATTTTTGCGAAAGATCGCGCAATTCTGCTAGATTATGTGAATAACAAGGTGGTACGAAAGTATCCTGTTATGCCTGGAGGAGTTTCAAGGAATTATCCTAGTACAGGTTCATCAGTGCTGCTCCCACTTACAATGTCCAGTAAAAAACCGACCCCGGACGCTGAGGTTTTTGTCTGCGGTGGTACGCTTTCCAATTCCATCGAAAAGGCCCTTGCTGGAGAGTTTATCGCGGCATCACAAACCTGTGGACGTTTGGTCATCAATGCCGCAGAACCACAGTGGGTAATGGAGGAAATGCCCATCGCTAGGCTCATGGGTGACATGATTTTGTTGCCTACAGGAGATGTCATCATTATAAATGGCGCTAATAAAGGGGCAGCCGGTTGGGGCGTGGCACGAGCACCGGTCTTGAACCCGGTTCTTTACCGCTACAACGGGGCTAAGGGTAACAGGTTTGAGGTACTAAATCCCACGGCTACCCCTCGTTTGTATCACTCAACTGCTCATTTGCTTTCGGATGGTCGTGTGCTGGTTGGAGGCAGTAATCCAAACAGTAACTACAACTTTACCGCGCTCTTTCCGACTGAGTTGAGTTTAGAAGTGTTTTATCCTCCGTATCTTACTGGAACTACTCTAAGGCCATCTATCACTAGGGTTGATCCGGGAGGGGAGATTTCTTATAAGGAAAAGTTATCGATTTTGTTTCGGTTGAAAAGCAAATATGGAGTTCAATTTGATAAGGTGCAAGTGACGATGGTGTCTCCATCTTTTACTACTCATTCTTTTGCTATGAACCAAAGGGTTTTGGTTTTAGAGGTGGAAGGGACACGTCGGACCTCGGCCGGGGACTATGTCGTCAGGGCTTCCGCTCCTGCCACTGTCGCATTGGCTCCGCCCGGACACTACCAGTTGTTTGTGATCAATGATGGAGTTCCTAGTAGAGCTACTTGGGTGCATATCAAGTAGGTAAATGTTCAGTTTACTTTGGTGTGTATTCCTAGCTTTTGTTGGCTCATTCAAAGTGATGTTGTATTACTGTGTCAATTGGTACATTCTTGTTGAGGTGGGTCTAAGAAAGACCAGGTTGTATTTGTTTTAGGTTCCATATGGGACCATATCTACGAGGTGGTTTTGAAGCGAGCCCAACTTCCCATCTTCTCCAAAAGATAACAATCGGCATATTAAATTATTAGACTATTTCACTTGTTGTGTTTGACAACACTGTTGTTTTTAGTTTTATTTTGAAAAAAAACAAGTAGATGTTTAATAGATCAATTTTGTTTTTTCAATTTTTCTTTCTTTTAAGAGAATTTTATTTTCCTTGATATTTCTTTTTTCCCAAAACGCCAGTTTCCATTACCACCAACCAATACCGTTACGCAACAGGATCACCGCCGCCCATAGCCCGTAACCATTACCCATCACGACCAACCGCCAAAATCACGACGGAATTGTTGCTACCCAAAAACCAGATCTGATGAGATTGACGTCAGTGGAGAGAGGCAGTGACGAGAGATGGCGTCGACGGCAGTCGCGAGATCGACGGCGGGTGGTTGGGAGTAGTGAAATCGACGGCATCAAGGTGGATCGATGGTGGTTGTGATGTTGCCCGATTGTTGTGTTGTCCGACGTTGATCGATCGTCGGCAGTTTTGCGGTGTGCTTGATAGTTAAGATGAGGGTTGTGATGTTGTCTGCTTGATTGATACGACGCAATAGTTATTGCCAGAAAATTTATTCGGAATTGTAACGGTCTGATGTCTCTCATAGCTTAAGTTTCATTGGTAGGCTTTTTGTATATCTTGCACACGTACGAAAATGCACATTTAGAGCATACACCTCTAGCATCATCTATACGCAAGTGTGTGTATGTGTGTGGGTGGGAGGGTCGGGGAACATGAAAATTATTCCATTAGAAAGCACCCCATTTGGCTAATTTGTCGAAACAGGTATGGCCTGGCGTTGTATGTAACTGAATCTCCTGAAACTTGTTAATCAACCACATGAAGTCAAGAATGGAAGTACTGGATATCAGGTGGACAAGAAGATGGTTAGTACAAGAAAAATGATAGCTGCCGCATCCATTTTAGCAGCTTTAATTAGGCTAACTTATAAAAAACTAACCCTTTTCCCTTCAAAACATAGTAATTTGAACACTGATAACATCCTCTAAGTGAAGCTTGAAGCTGTTCACGTGATCAACGGGGAGTACGAAAACTTGTTGCTGGCAGGGACAGTGCTGGATGAAGCTCGAGAAGAGAGATCGAAATCAAAGTGTTCTTTCTTTATGTAAGATCGGCAAATTCAGTTGTCTGATGGAATTGACTGATCAATAGGTCTGGCACTGACTATAGGATATGCCTCGATCGGTGGTACTCTGTAAGCTATCTCAATTGAAAACTTGAGTTCTTCAAGATGGTCCAAAGTAAGGGAAGCATATTCTGGTACAAAGTAGAAATTATTTGAATAATTCTGAAAATGGCAAGCTAACACAATTCCATTAAATTAAGCTAAGTTTGAATAATGTTCATAGGTAAATGCTTTGTCCACCTTGGGTAAAGATGGCAAAGTGTACGTTCATCTTCACTTGGCTATACATCCATGTTAGCTCCACACGAGAGCTCTCTCTCTCTCTCTCTCTCTCTCTCTCTCTCTATATATATATATATATATATATATATATATATATATATATATATAGGCGGTTAGGGCAAAAGCCAAAAATGCCTCTCTCAGTTCAAAATTAGCTAACCTCTACAACGAGTAGAGGTTAATGGCCCACCAACTTGTGCTGACCTCTACAGAGAGTGGAGGTCACTAACCCACATAACCGCCATAAAGAGTAGCCGTCACCGTGGGGCCCTAACCCCTACTCTTTGTAGCGGTGTTTTTTTTTCCTTTCATTACACAAATTACATGGCAGTGGCTTCCTTTTACAAGTTCGGCCAGAAAAGATAATTTGTAGCTTTACCACTGGGTATGTTTCTGTACCCTTACTTATATGATGTCCAGGAGTTTTTGGTTCGCTTAAAAACGAAGTGTGGTTCTAATTTTTGCAGGTCAGTTTAAAATGGTGTTCCCCCAACAGGTCACTATTCCTTACATGATGTACTAGAAAGAATTAGCCTTCAACGGGAACTGCAATTACTTTCGCATATTATTTCCATGGTTCCTTGTGATTTAGGAGTCGCACAGTGAGTTAAATATGCTTATTTGATTCTTTGCAGTCAGTTGATGTGATAAAGTGGTTGTCTTTACATTTGGTCTCGTGACGTTGTTATGATGGTGCTGTAAGGATACTGCTTTTAGCACTAGTTAGAAAGGAAAGAGTCAGAACATCACTACTAGATTAAGTTTCAATAACTAAGTGAAGAATATTAACCGTACTAGTGCGTGGACCCAATTGTGTGTGTTGTGGAGAATTTATAAAAAAATTCGTGTAGAGAGAGAGAGAGAGAGAGAGAGGAAAAAAAACCTGTGTAACAGCTACAAAAGCGATTAGGGCCCCACGGTGACCGCTACTCTTTGTGACGGTTACGTGGGTCAGTGACCTATTTTGGTGGATCAGTGATCTCCACTCTTTGTAGAGGGCAGCACAAGTTGGTGAGCCATTAACCTCTACAAAGAGTAGCGGTCAGCTAATTGATGGTGAGCCATTAACCTCTACACTTTGTAGAGATTGGCTAATTTTGAACTGGGAGGGGCATTTTTGGGCTTTGCCCTAACCGCCTATAAGAGTGGCGCTTAGCATTTTTTGAAAGAAAAAAAAAAAGTGAAATCTGGGTCATATACGGGTACACTTGGACAGCCAGATATATATGTGTCTGAAAATTTGTTATTTTTTCACCGGTAGACAAAAATCGGCTATATATATATATATATATTAGATTAATCTGAAAATGTGGATATAAAAGCAAGAGCTGAGGTTAATCCTTGGCTATACATCCAAAGGATTACCCTGATGCCCGTACAACCATTTCGAAATAAACAAAAAATAAAAACGTAAAGCAAGTCTCATCGGCTGAATACTGACTGCATTAGTTGGGTGAGAAGGCACTCTTTAATTCCATCTAAGTTTTTGAAAATAATCGTTTGGTAAAGAAAAGAGAACGTAAATCCAATACACACAGAAAATGAACGGAACGTGGGCTGAGAAAATTGGCAAAGTCCAAGATGGATGGAGAAAGAATTTTGAGAAATCTAACTCCTGTGGCTGTGGGGCTCAGCTCATGTAGTTGAGATATAATAAGGTGGACATCTTAGAGATATGCAAAATAATGGCCTGGAAAAGTTGGCGCGGTCCAGGAACGAGAATGAGTTTTAAGAAATTTAATAACCTGGCCCAATTTCTCTTGGGCTCAAACTAATTACTGTATAATAATATAGCACGCCACTACAAGGGAGCGGCTGGTGGGCTGAAGCCCAGTGGACGATTCTGGGCCTTAGTTGAAATCAGAAATAGAACCGTCATTGATGTTTTACGGTTGGACCCATGCGGGGGGGACATGGTTTTAGGGGTACAATTTGGGAGAGCTCGACGGGCCTGCGATCACTCCACACCTAAGACTCCAGCCCAAAACAATTCTCATGGGCATAGACAGACGTTGCTCACGGAATGATCATGAATAAAATTCAGTTTTTTTTTTTTTTTTTTGTACTTGATTTTCTCCTAAATATTGTCAGAGAAATTTTTGGTAACATGTTCAGTGATATCTTAGCAGTTCTTTTCTAACGTCACTAAATAAAAATGAAAAAGATATTTAACGACTATTAATTATCGCTACCAGTCAAACATCACCCCGTACTTGTTGTACCAGCTGGTACAGGTGATATTGACTAAGAACTACGTACCGGCCGAGATATTGTGTTTCTTACCGATTCCTTAAAAAATATAAAAGTTACTGATTTTATTAAAAAAAAATTAATAAATTGATCATATTAAGACTAAATTAAAAAAATCTAAGTTCTATTATACCGAGAAAAGCTTATGTAGTCTCTTGCTCACAATATTCATTACAATTAGCATAACATTTCCTGATAATATTTCAATCTTCATCGAAAATTTCAGTTCGTTTTTGCTTTTCCTTTTTGCTTTGATTTACTTCATAGTTGAAAGCTTAAAGACCTTATCCTTGAACATACAACTTATTCTTTTATAAGAATTCTCTAATTCGATAATTGAATAAGGAGCTAATTTTAGAAAAGCTAATTTAATGAAAATTGTACGAGCACAAACAGTTTATTTGGGAACAAACAACTTTTTTGGAAAAAAAAGTAATTCAAGCTCTGTAAAGGCAAACAGTTTATTTTAAAGAAGATGTGTGGAAGGAAATACATGTATTTATTTTTAGTTCGCTAGTGAACATGTATTAAATGTAATGTCATTTGAGAACGGTACCAATACGTAATATTTTACAAAAAAAAGGAATTGATATGCCTTGAGCACGGTATTCATAATTACGGTGATAGCCAGATTAGGCTGCATGTCGGTTTGACAAAAGTTTTCAGTGCTGAAACAGGTCTTCGCCTAAGCTTATAAATTATGGTAATGAGATGTAGCTGAAGAGGAGGCTGTGCAGTTATTGCAGTGTAGCAGATGTGTTAACCCCACTTACCGGGTCTTTGATGGGGATGGTCGTCTGCAGCTTCTTGTGGCTGGCTGTCCTGCAGCATAGAAAAGTGAATTACCAGGTACCAACAAGCAACATCAGACCATAAAATCAAGTATCAATCACATTGGTCCTACCCACAAGTACCGCTGGTTGGTATTAGGCTAAATGCCCGAGAGGAAAGGTGAGTCAAAACATGGATACTATCCATGTTTTGACTGGAGGAGGCCATTAAATGCGTGGCCTACTGGTTATAAATAGCATCTTACAACTAAAACAGTTTCAGGTCAATTTTAACCATGTATTGTTGACCTACAAAAACCCTTCTAATAATGACCAACTAATTTGGATTTGTGTCGAAATAGGATGTCATAAATAGGGTTTTTAGAGATAATAATAATGTGAGGAAATCGTAACAAAAAAAAAAAAAAAAGAGAATAAATGAAACAAAAAAAAAATTGTTGATCAAGAGAAATAACCACCGAAAAAGGACGCCAAATCAACAAAAGTCATCTTCCATGCAATGTACATACGTTCGAAAGATAAAATGAACTGATTTCACACGTTACTGGTTTATAAGTTGTGGTTCATGCACGTGTCTAGTTAAGCTAGTATAATCTCGACGGCCAATGCTAGCTACTTGATAAAAAGAAAAAATACAACTAAACTCTGCACGAACTTCAACGACACTTTTCTTCGTTTTTCGTGTTGAATTTTGATGATACCTTGATATTAGTAATAGGAAATGGTTGTCTTAACCTTTTTATATGGTTCGAATGCCAACGGCATTACTCAATTAGCACCCTTGCGAGCCTTCAAGCTAAACTTTTGAATAAATTACACTCGGTGTTCCTGAGGTTTAGATTTGTTACAATCAGCACCCTCGTGGTTTGCATAATTACACTGACATCCCATACAGTTAGATAATGTCAATTTTTAGTTAAAATGACTTAATTAACATTACAAGAGTAACTAATTTTCAAATGTTAACCCTGTAACCCACCTCCCACCATCAGCTACTCATTTCCCCTTCCCATCCTCCCACCACCTCCAACCTCATGCTCATAACGCCCCACCCTCGCCATCACCCACCACCCACACTCACACACACCGAGTCTGTGCATGCACATACACCCGCAACACCCTGTTTTCTCTGCCCACCCCCCCATCCCGCGCCGGGGTGGGGGGTGATGGAAGGCTTAACTTTAGGGCAATATTGAAGGGGTATTTTTCGGATTTACAGCAATCTTAACAGTTTAATTTGGCATTAACTAATAGAAAGGGTGTTTCGAAGCCTAAGAAGTACCGAGTGTAATTTATCCTAAATTTTACCTAAAATTTTTATGCATCTCTTTAGAATGCTGATATGTTACCATATTAATTAGCATGAGACATTTGCAACTGATTAAAGTTCGACAGATCACCTTACCTTCACATAACCTTTTTATGATTTCGTGTTCAAATGTTTAAACTTTAATGTATGAGTGAGTAGGGGACTTAATTAAGCTAGAGGACTATCAAAATGAAGTTGAAATGTAAACACTTATCAATGAACTTAAATTTCGCTACAAGAAAAGTTGCAACTTCAAGTGATTAAGCCCTCCATACACAGTGGTACTATCACAACCTAAAATATTTGCTCCTTCAAGGAAGTGGGGGAGATGGTTTGAAGACTCATAAAGGAGTAGGTGACCCAGCAATGACCCTTCGAACAAAAAAAAAATAAAAATGATAGCAACGTTCATGCATTTATGGTTGTACCGCTGTGCCACGGAATGCTGTGAAACTAACGTGGCCTAAGATTTATTGCCTTCAAGTCTTGCACTGGCAGTACAGCTTGTTCAGAGAGCAACTGACCCAAGAATTTAAATAGTACTCAAACTATATTATAAGTTTATATTATGAAAAACAAACATGGTTTCGTAGCTTATACTTCTGTTTTCTCCCTTCAAACATTTGATTACTCTTACAATGGGTAATATTTCACATGGCCTACGTACAGATTTCACACTTAAGAAGAAAAATAGGCGAAAAAAGTTGCTATAGGTTTTATGGACTATCTTTATCCATTTGGATAAGAATTATGGTAGTTTGAGTACGTAACAAATATAAAGAGGTCTTAGTCCCTTGCACGCCTCCAAATCTCCTCGAGTTTCCTAGCAAATTCTTTCTGGTTTCCAACAATGACGGTGATATGATCTTTCTTTTCGAACACTTTGACCTTGGCACGAGGAATCCTGTTCTGAACATTGTAGCTGCATTCAACCGGGATGAGTTCATCGTCTCTGCCATGAAAAATATTGACTTCACATTTGAGGCAGTTTGCGACTGTGTCCAAGTATCCCTCGATTCTTCCGGCAGTGCCGCAAATTATGTTGTGGAGAGTATGCCATGCAGCATTATGGGTATGGCAACAAAAGCCATCAATCAAGTAAGTCTTCATCCTGCAAGATATTTTTCCAAAGTTTCTTCAATAACCATGTCTATTCTTAGTAAGCAAGTTAATGTTATTCAGAGGAAATAAAGATAAGTATAAAAGTCTACTAATTCAACTGATAAGTGTCTTCCAAAACATAAACACAAATGTACAAGTGGGGCACTCCAAGTTTGTCACATCATGTCGATAGTTTTGCATAGGTAGTTCTACGCTGAAAGTTTGTTGACCTACTATCCTTGTCTAGTATATAGTGTGAAGAACATATGACCTTATGTTCCTTCACAAAATAAAACTTCTACGAGGAAGTGTGAAGTTTTAGTTTTACAATAGTATTCATTGATTCATCCAATAAGGCCAACGTAACAAGCCACCTTTCGTCGGTAACACAGGGTTCGATTCTTTTTCCCTCGACAACGTTTTAAAAGGCATTCCAGACCAAAACGAGCTGTTGGAATTATGATTTTTGTTTTTTCATTCAACATGCGAAGTGTTTATCCTAATTTCCCTCAATCAGAATGGCATGCATCGACCTCTACATACCTATAGATTCACCAGAAAATGCAGTTGGTGGCATGGGTCCATGGGTTTGAATGGAGAAACACCCCATGAACATGATCATGCACTCCACTTAGCAAGAGTATTTATATCACCAGTGAAGAAAGTCATGTAGATGGCTCGTTTTCGGTGTTTGGTGTCCTTAAATGCGGTCTTAAAGAGCCTATTTATTGTTTGCGTCAGCATAACCATGGTCACTAACCTTCCCTCTTCAATTCTACAGTTTTGTCGTCCATTTCTATGATCGGCCAAGTTTTGAAGAAAGTCTTTGCGAGATTGAAAGGAGGTGTGTCCTTTTGTTACTAGTACCGCCCTCAATTTATGTTGGCGTTGACACCGAAAGAGAGACTGCAGGGAAAATAAACAAGAAAGAGACCTCTTGCTATGTGGTAACTCTGTGTCCACTTGGCAGAGAACTGTCTTAGAATCATTGACGTGACCAAATTTTTTTTTTCTTTCAAGGGAACGGTCATTTTGTTTCTCTAAGAGTTTCCCCTAAGTATAATGTGGTATTTTGACACATAAACTTTGAGGACCACAAGTTCATTCTCTCGATCGACCTTTTCACTTCTGCTATAAAGATGCGATTAATTGAAATTCATATATTTAAAACGTTAAAACATATCGTTCTTTAATGTAAATTGAGATTCTTTATGGAATGCTTTAGTACAAACATAGATAGAGAGCGAAGACAACGGGTGAACGGCACAACAATAGGTACATTTAACTGTTTTGACAGGCCGGCGTATTACCCTGAGCAAGCACTAGGCAACTAAGGCGAAGTACGCCTTCGAGTCCAATTGATTTTGGTGATAGTGGGTGTGACGAATTGCACGGAGAGACTGATATATTCAGCTCATATAACTTACACTCTACATTGACACTAAAGATGCTTTATAGCGACACTTTCAAGATCCTTATTAAAAAAGTAGAGCGTAAGTGACCTAAAATAGAGTTCCAAATCATTTCCCCCAAAAGTACGTACGCGACATGTTGAGCCCTCGGCCATTCTTTTTGGTCGAGTGCACGAAGGGTATAGAAAGACCAGGGTCCAACTCTTGCCCAAACGGACACGCATGGGAGGTAATAGGTGTGACTAATGAGAGTTAGGAGACTTGTAATTTACCTGTTTCTGGTGATAAGTTTGGTGAGGAACTCCCACACTCGGTGGTTTTTGCATATCAGCAAACATATTGTCCGGCTTATGTGCTCATACCAGCACGCCATCGAGGCCCCAAACGCAATCAGTGGCCACACGCGCCTCGGTGCCACCTTCCTCATCACATACTGCGTCGCTTGTTCGCCTTTTGGTGCCGGAAAGTATGGCTGCCAATTTTAGAATTAATCAGTACATCGAAACTTACCAAGCCAATTGTTACTGTTGCAAGTAGTGTACAGAATTATCTGTCACTTTCAGAAAAACAAATGCCAATAAGACGATCGAGACAGTTGTACTTGTATCCATGCCCCAAGAAGAAAAAGTTTGGACTTACGGGTGCAAGTAAGGTTAAGGATTTGACTGAACCAGGGTGTTTCACGGCGAGGGCGAGAGCCAAGATGCAGCCCAAAGAATGTGCCACTATGTGAAACGACTTCACTTTGTGAGGTTCAAGGACGGACCTCTCGATCATGTCTAAATGCTCCCTTATGGTATAGAGTGAGTCAATTGGCTTGGGACTCCTTCCAAAACCGAGCAAATCGAACGCGAAGAGCCTGTATGCCGATTTCGTGGATTTTGAGAAGTTTGGGAACAGTGTCTCTGTCCAAAATGCCGCGGACGAGATGAATCCATGAATGAACAGCACATCTTCTTGCACATTATCTAAAACATTACATTAAGAAAACGTTTATTAACATGAGATTAAAACTTAAGAAAAGAAAAGTGCGCTACTATGGAAACAAGATTGTATCGTAGAATCCCGCGTAAAATATGATTGAATGTTGTAACGTATTTATTTTCTTTTTCTTCCTTTACCTTTAGGTCCTTCAGCATGGACAAAAAGTGTTTCTTTTGCAGAAGAGGACCAAGAGTTGCAAGTTTTGCAGTCACAATCAGACCATCTCGGGGCCGGACGTGATCGCTGGGCACCGATCTTCCCTTGTAGCATTTCCACGATAGTGGAGTTAATCGTATACGTGGACCGGACGGTGCCTTTCTTGATTTTCTCGCGAGGCTGCTGTATCATAGTGGTACTGCTTTCTACTTTTAGCCGTTTGAGCTCGTTGACCGTGGATTTTGAGATGTCGGACACCAAGGATGGCCTAGTGTAGAGCGTGTCCGAGATCTCTTCCAGTTGTAACTTGCTAGAAGTGAGGCGAACAATCTTGGATTCACCTTGCTCCGAAACCAAGATCTTGCCACTGCTAGTGATGGCTTCTTTTGCCGAGGAGCAGTAACAAGGTTTCCATTCGGCTTCAATAAGGAAATCAATGACTTTGTACACGTAACACAGAAGGATATCAAAAACGTCTAGAAAGGAAAACACGATGAAGCTTACGACGTCGTTGATGACCTTGCCCGTCAATGTTAAAGCTGATCTAGTGCTTATCCCCCGAACAGCCATTTTAAAAGCGAAAACCCCACAAGACCAAGCAGATTTAAGGACTAAGAGAGAGAGAGGTGAGGGCGAGATTTACGAAGAGGGTGTTATGGCAACCATTGGCTTGGTGCAACTCAGCAAGTAAATGATACACCCAATGCCAATACAAATGATGTTAATAGCATCGTCGCATTTTTGTTTGTGTACTCCAAAAGGGATAGAAAGTGAACCAGACAGAAGCAGAGAAAAGGAGTCTCAGTTGAGTTAGCTTCTTACAGGTATTCTGCAAAATGGGTCATGGGAAAATAACCCACCATGCAGATACTACCTTCTTGACACCTCCTCCTCTTATTTGAGCAAAGCGTGTGAGTGTGCTTCTCTTAACAAGTAGCAGTGGGGAGAGAGAGAGTCAGAGACACAGAGAGAGAGAGAGAGAGAGAGAGAGAGAGATCTGGCCGGACACGTACGAACTGGTAACAGATAATTGAATTCATTGGTACATTAAAATCGTTTGCTGGCCACAGGGAAAATGGTAGGTGGTGGTTGAACCTCCAGGTGAAGAAATTCTGCACCAAGAATAAAGGCCATTACACAAGCTTTCTTTTCTTTTTCCCTCTGCATCTTCCTTGCTATATATGTTTAATTCTGTAAAGTATACTATACTATACTATACCAACAGGTTTGTTGTGAAACAAAACATGCAACCAAGCTACTTCATTTTCTTTCGTGAATTCAATTTTCTCCTTGGAAGTTACATTACTGGAAGTAGCCTAACTGCAATTAATATTATGTGAACATTTTCAAACTGAATTGAATAGGTCAGCCCCCAAACCTCTTTTCATTCAATGCCACTTCCTGTAGGCCACAATCCACACCACAGTCCACATGACTTCCATCTCTCTCTCCCCAAGGAGCCAAAACTCTTCTTCACTAGTCACCACTAGCTACCGTCCTAGCTAAGACCTTATAAATGTGGATACCCTTTTGCCTTCGAAGAATTTATGTGAGATTGATTTTTCATTATTAGTTTCAGATTTAATCATTTAAGAACAGTTTTAGTCGGTTGCTAGCATCGAGTGAAAGATGCCTGGGTAATAAATGTTGAAAACAATTCAAATGTGAAGAAAAAGAGAAAGAAAGTCCATGTTCTTTTCATGTATTAGTATCATTTTGAGGAAGATTAGTCTATTTGGTCACCCCTTTGTATTTTCGTACCCGGTTGTAGATATATATTGGTAGCTAGAAGTATGGTTAGCTACAATCTTAACTTAGTGCGGCAATGAACTTATAAAGCCTATAGTAGTTCAAACAAATTTAACTACTCTGAAGTTAACCTCAAGAATCTTATAAAGAAAGATAAGTGGTAAACACAAAGAAGACAAATGATCTCACTGGAAGGGTTTGCAATCACAACTACTAGCAACGGATTAATCTCTCGCTAAAGGTCACTTATAACGACAAATTTTGGTCCATCGCTAATAGTCCGTCGGTAAAGATAATTTTTTTTTTTTTTTGTAATATCTATCTACGGTACAACCTTGCAAAAAAGATCGTGTCTCTGTTAGTACTCTCTACATTGAAATTTTGTGTTCCAAATTGGGATTTCAAAAGGTAAAAGTAGACGGAAAATTCTTAAGGGGAGGAAGTATCTTTTCGTTCTCCATTGGTCATTTTATAAAGAAGAGAAGACTCGGAAGAAAAGTGGTATAGTAAAAGAAAGAAAGAGAAGCTATTTAGTACTAAGAACCTAGCCACTAGCTAGGTTTTATGAAGATTGATTATCAAGTCGACACAATAAAATATGGGTTTTTTGGTCCCAAAAAGTTACTTTTCTTTCCAGATGATCAAAATCTTTCGTTTGGAAATACCCGCAGATACTCTAACCTGATTTCATTAATCTCCAGTGGTTGTGGTTTGCTCTGGTAACGTGTCGTTTAATGCAAGTATTCCTTGTCTAGTGACCACGTTGGCTGTTGCCCTAGTGCCTAAGATTTCTATTTGCTTAAGGTCAGTCTTCCAGGTTTAGGTACATCGACTTGACAAGGAGAAAAATGGAAAAGCAAACGGAGAAACAAGTACTACTACTACTACTACTAAACATATTTTTCCAACGCACTTTTTCTTTGTAACGATGGAAATCTTTTCTCCCAAAACTCGAAAAGAAGAATTCTGCTTACCGACAACAAGCGGGGAATTTTTTTTATAAAAACAGAGATGGACAAAGGAGCATTCTGTCTATGTGTATTCACATTACTATAAACTTGCTTAATTTAAACCGATGTTATTGGATGGCATCAGACAACAATGACTGGTGTATCTCTGTAGCAATCATGCACGACATAGAAGGCCAGTTTAAATGATTCTCTAATGGAGCCTTTGGAGGCAAACTTTGTATCCCCAAATTATTGATTAAGACCAGGGATTCTGTATATATATATAAATGTCTGCATGAGGGGCTTCTAATCATTCACCGAAATTCTGTTTTAGTTTAAGATATGCGATGTGATGTTGAGAAGAAGGCCATGTGCCTGCATACATATATTTAACAGCCTCTATTTTTAGGTGACAGAAAAGTCTTGATCACATCAAAGATTGTACTCTTGTTCATTTATCATCTTCGAAATTTCGTAAACTCCTTTGTCAGACCATATTAATCTTGACATTGACAAGAATGCAAAATTTAGGTTGTTGCCGGGCAAGAGAGTATTTTTACCTTTTTTTTTTTGGGTGATGGGACACACCAGAGATCGTTTCACCATCAGTTTCGTCAGTATACCGATCAATTTCTTCTCATTAATACATAGTGTTTGGTAGGGGGGGCGGGGGTGGTTCTACATGTTGAAGCGAACCACTTGTATTACTTAAGCAGCCATAAACATAATCCACATACTAATGGTTACGATCTCAATTCAAATGGTAGTTAGTTCAGCTGGTAAAGTTGCGCAAATTCGTACCAAGAGCAAGTGATTATTCTTATGTTTGAAGTGACCTTTGACCATCTAAATATAGAGTTGTAAAGGTTTTTACTCATTCAAGGTTTATAGAACTTTGAGATTTATCTCGCGGTTGTCTTTGTGTCCTTCTGTAGAGTCATATTTGAAACCTACCCGTCCAGCCAAGAACGATCTCTTTACCGGTTTCTGGATATCATGTTTTGAAGATATAACACGAAATCATCAGTAGATAACTAAGTTATTTTACTCAAAATAGTTAAACAGAAGTCTTCATAAGCACCTTACCTACTTCTTCTAATAAGGCGACTACATTTAAGATCTTACATCTTCGCCGCCAGATCCATTCACTTGCCGATTTGCATGTCTGAGCCGTGCATGCACCGTTGGCTTCTTGTAGCCCCAGTGATGCAGTTATGGTGTGCTATGAGGCTACGACAATGATGCATATACTGAAATTTTTTGCCACACTTCTTTCAATGGTAATATCACATGTTTTCGTGAAATTCCAAACGCAATTTGACGACTAGTTTGAAACATCGCATCTTTTTGTTACGAGTGCAAATCGTTCCTTATACTATTGTAACACGAAACTTGAATATGTTCGAGCGACTCAATCATATACCTTAATCGAGTTGGGCAATCTGCTCCCACTTGTGTCATGTTAGGGACCTGTACCATACAGTCTGTTTGTAATGCTAGATAATATACACCAATTCTGAACTGCCCACTGGTTATATTATGTTCTTTCTGTTTTTTATTTCAAAGTAAATTCTGAACTGCAGGTCTAACAAAACCTCTGTCAAGGGGACACACTTCTCCATCATTACTATTTATATATATATGTACTTGCCAGCTTCAAGTATCGCCTCTTTGCTTTTCCCACCAACATCAGCAACTCACCTAATCAATAAATCGGTTTCAATCTTAAATTCCATCTCCCAATTCTGAACGCATACGACATATATGATACATGTGATCGAGACCAAGTCACCCCAAGACTCTTTCAATTATACTACTTACAGTGGGACGTCATGCATGATAAGTTTATAAAACCGTCTATATACTGGTTAGTTTATATAGGTTTCGTGCGGTTATGCGAAAATGAGAAAGAAAATGGAAACTATGCCTCATTTCCCCCTGATCCTCCTGCTACTGATGTTAATGTCATTTTATGTTTTCAAGTGTCTTTCTGTCACTTCGTTTGTGTTTGGAGACTCCTTGGTTGATGCAGGAAATAATGACTTCTTGTTCACCCTTTCGAAGGCAGATTCCCCTCCTTACGGTATCGACTTTACGCCTTCTGGTGGACAACCCACCGGAAGATTCACCAACGGTCGCACCATATCAGATGTTGTAGGTAATGCTGTCATACTATATGCTAACTTCATTTGGGATTACTGATTGTCCATTCCAAAAGTTGACCCCAGTTGATACACAGCTCACTGTCCAATGTGTGCTCTTCTTATTTTTTTGGCAATATGTTTGGACCAAAAACGTATGGCAGTCAAAGCTTAATACGTATTTTAAAGATACTCCTGTTTAATTAATATGCAATATCTCTCTATTTTCTAAATGGCATGTGCATACTAAAAAGAAATGAGGACTTTATTTTAAGAGAGCAACTTTCTAACATTCTAACCCACTCGGAGAAAATAATATGCAAAAGAAGTGCTTCCTAACTACTACCCTTGAAAGATATTATTAATAGGCGTCTTGATGTCACTCTATTGACCATTGAATGTTGAGAGCTGATAAAATGACTTCACTTATATCTCAAGTAAAGTTGTCAGTGCGGTATGACTGTCTGCATTGTCGATGCGGGCGGCCCACATCTGTTATTTTTTCTAAGTGAACTGTCCGTCCCATTATGTGGCGGACGTCCGCTCCATAATGAGGAGGACGATGACTTACGATCTGTGTGGGGCCGCGGGCGACCTTTTTTTTTTTTTGGAAAGAAAAAAAGGATTTGGTCTGTCTATTTATCGATGGATGGATGGCCTGATCGCGTTGGCGACTTACCTTAGTAGTCACCGGTGGCAAAAAATCAGCTTCCTTGAAAGTTAAATGTATTACAACGAGAGAAAGTGAGTACTAAACACGTACATTAGTTGATCGTTGCACAAGTAAAAACCTTATGAGGGTGGATCATATTTAACTCCACACATGGTGTAACTTTTAGCCATTCTATAGCTTTGCCTAGCTCAACTCATTCATATCTTTACTCCGTATCATCTTATGCAAATTAAGTCTGTATAGTCATCCAAAACTATCAATTCCAGATTCTAAGTAATGGCGAGGTAGAGTGATGAACCTTAGTAATACTAGTTTCCCTGTTGTGTGTTCAGATCAAGCTCTTGGAGCCAACTCATTACCTCCTCCTTATCTAGCCCCTAATTCGGTATCTAACGCGGTTCATGGTGGGATAAATTATGCCTCTGGAGCTTCAGGAATTCTGGATCAAACTGGAACGCTCTTTGTATGTAAATTTGGTCACCATTTTCTTCATTTTTTTGCATATGCCTCTTGAGTTTCACGAATCAAATTAATATCCTTTCTCATCAACTAAAGTTGTAATACAGATTGGAAGGATACCCCTAAGGGAGCAAATCACCTATTTTGAGCTAAGTAGAGCTTACATGGTGAATGTGATGGGAGAGAAAGGGACAAAAAGTTTCTTAAACAAGGCAATCTTCTCAGTAACAATTGGCTCGAATGATATCCTGAACTATTTTCAACCATCCATCCCATTTTTCGGTGAAGACAAGGTTTCACCCCCTATGTTCCAAGACTTCATGGTTTCCAACTTGACAATACACCTTAAGGTACTTCAAATTGACAGATTTCACATACAATTGATATGTACGCCAAACAAAGTGGGAAGGATTTGATTGTTATTTGTTTCCCTTCTGTGAAGCGATTGCACGAGCTAGGTGCTCGAAAAATCATTGTTGTTGGAGTTGGACCTCTTGGATGCATACCCTTCGTTCGTGCCCTTCACCTAGTACCCGGTGGTAAATGCTCGGCTAAGGTCAATTCCTTAATTCGAGGCTACAACAAAAAATTACGAGACATGCTAAATCAGTGCAATCAGGAAATGGGACCAGAGACAATATATGTTTATGCAAATTCCTATGATATTTTCAGGGGGATCATTCTAAATTATCGTAGATACGGTAAGGACAAAATCTTGAGGTACTTGCATCATTTGGTTTTAACCATGTGTTATATTAGGATGAAACTTTATTTCATCTTCACGATGTGTTAGGATTTGAGAATGCCAATGATCCGTGTTGTGGAGGTTATTTTCCTCCATTTGTATGCTTCAAGGGAAAGGATGCAAACACGAGCTCTGTGTTGTGCAACGATCGAGCAAAGTATGTGTTCTGGGACGCATATCACCCCACAGAAGCGGTCAATCTCATCATTGCCGAGAAGCTACTCAATGGTGATGAAAGCGCTAGCTCTCCCATCAACATCCGCGAGCTTTACGACTACAATATCGATTAAACCTACTGAATCAAGATTTAATCCATCCGTCAGCTATCAAGGACGCATGACATCCTTGTGCAGATTATATTGATTAGAAGTCACTTTTCGTATGTAACCTTTGCCTAAACTATATTATCGGATCTTTTTTTATGAATCATATATATATTTGTCAGGTGATCAATATATTTAGAACGACAAAGAATATACGAACTTAACTGGAAAGTGTAGCTCTTACATTACGAGTATTCTACCAACACATTGTATTGCATTTTTGTAGACGTCCTATTCCTATGCATTACATGAGAGACGAAGTTTTAACTTGTCAAATATATGAAAACTTTCGTGTTTGTACCTAAAGAAAGGGACAAAAGACCTTCAAATTAGTTTTGGTACCCTGAGATTCCACTGCTTCAATCCAAACTAGAGAATGGAGTTGCACCATCTCAAAAAACTTGCAGCAGTATCTGATACACACACACACGCGCACTGGCACACATATGCATGCAGTATTAATCCGAAGTAAAGTCAACTCCTCCCTCTGCTCATCCCTTGCTCCGAGCAGGCCGAGTCCTTCATCAATGATATCAATCTCATCACGCAGCTAAAAACAAATGTCCCATTTAAAGAGACGGGTAGTATGTAATAACTGATGAAGATAACCTTCATGATTAAAACTTGTGAGCCCGTTGACCTTGCGTTGCATACATCTCGATCGATCTCAAATCCTTACGATGTATGAATCCTAGAACACACACATTAAGGAGAGCGTTTCTGACCAGTTGGCAGGCTGAGCTTTGCTTTTACCTTCCCAAAGTTTCATGCATATGTAGAAGAAAACAAAATCAAACACATACCAGAATGGTCTCTGATCCTATATGTGTCATTATGATATGTGTTGACTTTATCTTTTATCGAAATGTTTGACTTGAAAGTGAGGGTGATCGAGCTGTACATGAAAGTACAAGCAAAAGATAAGAATATACCATGTTGATGTTAGGGTTCAGTGCCTGCCTGCCTGCTCTGCTCGGCCTTCTGGCCCTTTTCACCAGTGAGGCTATAAGGATACGGGTCTACGTTATCACTCAACCAGAAAGATTAATGGAGTGAGAGATAGATTAACTAAAGCTGTGAGCTGTAACACGGGAGTGGGAGTGAGACTGAGGTGTCAGCATGTTCCCACAGTTTCATGCATCTTCCCCACTCGATCTTTCTATAATAGGAAAAGAATGAAAGAAGAAGATGGTTGGCAGTTGGCCATGATCAGCAAGTCCAACACGGAGATAGCCTGAAGAAAAATATACCAAAAGTCAACCGCTAAGTGGCATATATGTGCATGTAAAAAAAGAGAATAAAGAAAGTTTTTTTTTTGTTCCGAAAAGGAGTAAGAACCCTATTATTAATAATGAAGATACCACTCAGATGACATCCTCATCCGATAGGAATTGCAGTACACCTAAAAGCGATGATTGATTTTCTTTACAATAAAACAAGATTACAGAATAAGAAAAGCCTAGAATTAGATAAAACTAAATAAACTACCCATCTAACTAAACTAACCAGCAAACCAAACAAATAAATACAAGATAAAACTAACTAAAAAACCAAAACAGGATAATTATAGGCCTAAAAACAAGATAATTAAATACCAAACAAATTACACCAATCACAAGACTCCAGCACACGGGCAGCCGCAATCCCTGCTCCAGACACGTGTATTGCCGCTGCAATCGGTCGCCTATCCTCGTGCACCCCTCCGGCGCCGGGAACCACCATTTCCAGCCATCCTTTTCTGTCGAGAATAAAGAAAGTTATGTGTTTCCTTTTGACCAATGCGTTTGGGGTTTAAACCTCAAGAAATGATGGGGTTTAATGTGAACCACTTATCATAAAAGGGAGAGTCGGACGTCGTGCTATGTCATAGACAACTTCTCTATAACCACTAATCAAAATTACATAATTTTGGAATGATTCTAAAAAATCAATATTTTTTTACAGGGTTTTCTCATCTTCTTCTCCAATTTCTTCTTCTCTCTCTCTCTCTCTCCCATGCCTTAACAAAATCCACCTCCGCCACCTGAACAAGGGCGAGCCACCTTCATCTTCGCCCTAACCTCTATTTCCATCTCCACTGAACCTTACATCATCACCACAACGACACTACCACTACCTTCACCATCATTCAGCCCGTGTTGCCGAGTTGTCCATCACTTTCCAGCCTCTGCTGAGTCTATCGTTGTTCATCTCCACCACCTCCATGGTGGTGGCACATGCCATGTATAACGATCGGTAAATATGATTGCTGACATTTTTAAAAATACTAAATGGACAAGTTTGTCTATTCTATACTAATATAATGTCAACATCCCTGTTAGTGCAACATAGCATCACTAATATCAAGTAGTGGGTAGTAATGATGTTGGCGGTGATGTAGGTGGTGGTAGTATTGCGTTAGCGGCGATCCAATTGATAATAGTGGTTGTGATTCAATAAGAAAATAAAATAAAAAAGGCTAAAAATTTTCAAAACCACGTCCTTTTGGTTCATAACCATAGATAGACCTGGCAAACGGATATATTTGCCAGGTACGGGTAAAATTCGATCGGGTACGGGTAGAAACGGGTTGGGTATAATTTACCCGGGTTTTTTTGGGTAGGGTTTTTTGGGAACCGTACCCTACCCTTGCGGGTAGGGTATTACCCGCGGGTAAATTAATAAATTTTTTTATTTGCAGAGATTATTTTTTTAAGAGTATTTTTTTTCTTTCTTTTTTATCACTACAACAATCACTAAGTAATTTAATTTGTACAATTACCGCTCGACGATCATCTCAGTTCTTAAATCCACAAAACAACCATTTCAACCGAACACAATAACCACAATACTACCAAAACACTTAAATACATACAAAAAATTGATACAAACGAAACAATACAAGTAGATCTGAAAATTTATCTGGTAAACAAAAAATAAAAGGAGTTTTAACAAAGCTATCAAAGGCAATCGGAGGTCACTTTGGTTTGGACTGTGCTGTAACTTCCGTCTTCACTCTAGCCTGATCGAAGACAGTGGCGTGGAGCTGTGGCTGTGGCAGATCCGTGGCGGATTTGATCGGAGATACCAAGGGCGGAGCGTCGAAGATCTGCGGTGGATCTAACGGCAGAGAGTGAGGGACAAATCGACGTCGAGTTGATGTAAGGAGCGACGTCGGCGTCGAGTTGATGTGAGAAGGAGCGATGTCGGCGTCGCATCTTGACGAAAGAGAGAGAGATGTGGGGAGGGGGAGAAAGAGAGAGGACGGGAGGAGCGGCGCAGGGGAGAAAGGAGAAAATAATGAGTGAAATGAATCTGAAACCCTAGCAAACTAGCAGTTATATAGTAAAAACCCGGGTAATCCGTACTCGACCCGGATTTACCCGAAATTTACAGGTCTGTTTTTTGTGGATCTTCAAAACATGAACACGTGCCCGGGTTTTTTAGGCGGGTACAGATCTACCAGCGGGTCCGGATACATTTTTGCCAGGTCTAGCCATAGAGAAGTTGCCAATCACATTTTAACACATTCGACTACCCCATTTCAAAATACTAACATACATTTGGCACTTAAGAGCACCACTCAATTATTAAGTCGGTAATTCCCACTTTTTCAAATTCTTCTTCACTTTCAAATGAAAAAGTCTAATACGGAATAATAAACATAACTTTTGTAGCGTCACTAATTTTTAAATCTAGGGGTTGGATTTAGCCCAGCCTTAAATCGCGGCAGCCTGTTATACCTGATGAGTTGGGCTGGGTTACTGGAAGATCTGACAACCCGTGGGCCTTTAACTAGATCGGCCCACTCTACCAACCCCCCTTCCCCCTCTCTCTCTCTCTGGTTCGTATAGCTCTTGGAAGAAGAAATCGAAGGTCGAAGGAATGGGATACGTATTCAGGGTGAGGCTCGCTTCGTTCTTTGCTGGCGCTGCGGTGGCGTCGGCCTTTGGCCTTTACGTCCTTCACGAGGACTATAAGACGGCCCATCAATCCATCTCTCAAAAGGTATCATTTTTCTAAAACTGATTCAATTGTCGAATTTGATCGCATTCCAGAACTGTTTCTTGACAATGATTGCCAAGATGAATTATTTCGGAGCCTAGTTTGAGGTCAGAGGCTTTAGTTTCGTGATAGAAATCCTTGGTAATCATTAATTGAAGATAGGTTTTGTCAAGGAGCAGTGAGTCGATTGCTTGTATAGGATCCCATTAGCTTCCAAGGGTTCGTCTTCGTTCGCTTGGAATACGCTGACGAGTTTGAACATTGCAGATTTGCCCGTTAACTAGCAATTATGAAGTCATTTGATTCGTGAACATAGGGAATGCATCAAGTGACTTTCTTAGTTATGAGAAATACCCTGCTGACTGTTCCGAGAGAGGAAAAGTTAAATCCAAGTACGCAAAAATCTGTCATAGCCTACACCAATTAGTCAAAATGTTTTGATGCACAGACTGAAGCTTAAGAGGCTTTAGTTGACGGCCTCTTAAGAGAAGTCACCAAGGATTTTAGTTTGCAGCGTTTGGGAAGATGGAAGGTTCCACCATGAAGTCGTCCATTTACGCAGTTATACTAATTTGTGAAATCTCTCTTTTTGAACCTGTCAACTATCACTGACTCTCATTATGAAAGTTTCTACAAACTTGTGCCACGATCAGAGATAGACCAAAAAAGCAGCCAAAACCTGTCGTTTAGATGGCCGCTTGTACACTAATTACCCAATCCCTCTCCGATTACTTGTTCAATTTTCTCTCTATCTCTGGACATCTAACTCCCTGACTTCCATAATTTTAAGTAACCTATGAAGCACGACTGTTTCACATAGGGTGCCTTACTGGTACCATATACTTGTCCAGTATACGGCTAATGTGATGCATTCATATATGTATCAGGTAAGATATGTGAAATTAATTCGTGCCGGATACCTTAAGATATATATGGAATCAAGGATATCCAGGTTACTATATAGATAATGTCTATGATACATTTCCTATATGGCAGGCTTTAATGTTTAGGTTTATTCGTTGACATTTCACACCAATCCTATGCACACCCAAAGCAATTCTTTGACGGATTGAGGCATACTTCAGTGCAGCTCCTATCATGGTAGAAAGGTCGAGAGTGAGATTCCAAACTCTTGTGCCTTTGGACAATGAAGTAAGAAATGGCCTGTCAGTTGGCCATCAACTTTACATGCTTCTTGGCCTATGAAAAGTAAAAATGGCCCGCGAGTTGTTCTCCAAGCAAAGGGGCCATCTTCCTGATTGCTCCACCCCTCCACATTATCCTCAATGGAAAAGCAACATGGTCCCTATTCATCCAATGCCCTGTGCCCCTATAGTAGACCGAACTAACAACGAATGCACCCAAAAGGCGTGGATATGTTGTAACTTCTAAGCTCCCAAACATGATAGTCGCATCTGAGGATTCCACACCCCTCCCAACCCAACCTCTACAGTAATCTAGAGACCTAAGTGTCAACTGCCAAATGGAAGAGACATGGAAAACTCACATATGCCGGCTCCTCTGTGCACTAGCACTGCTTTCGTAAACCCAACCCATGAGGTCCCCTTGAGAACTGAGAGGTCAAGCCTGAGTGTTCCACTCCATCCACCACGACATTGGCCATCCTTCTCCAAAAGGTTCCTTCTCACTACTTCCCCACTTGAACACTCTAAAGTCTGTTTATGCCTACGCACCTCTGAACACTTATCTTGTTATTTAAATTTAGTAGCTAGTTCTGTGTTACTTCCGCGAGTGATATTACTGCTTCTCTTGCTGGTTGAAGTACTTTTTCTGGACATCTTATTGTGTAGATTGTTTTCTAGTTCTTACATTCTAACAATTTATTGTCTTTAACTATTGTGTAGATGAATGGTCTTTATGACTCTATGGAGGGACGCATCTGTGCCCTGGAGAAGTTCAAAGAAGTTGAAGCGCCAGGACAGACGGAGGCTGCGGAGTAGATTTGTGAAACCTTACTTTTGAGCAAGGGTAGGGTTTTTTGTGGATTCTTAAACAGGGTTGTCCTCTTCAAGTCATATGCAGGTTTAGTTCCTAGCCGTAGTTATAATATAGATGATACTCGAGTGTTGTACTCAACTTTCAACTGCCTTGTTTGTTGCTATCATGTTTCATCTTGATTTTCTGTGTGGAAACATAATTTCCTCCAAACTTAAAGGAAGACTAAAATACAAAGTCTTCCTCCCTCTTTAGTTCTTTGCATGACTCTCTTTTCTAGTTTACGATTCATATTTAATGTACATCTCTTTTTCGGGATACAAAAGAAAGGTTGTTTCTTTCCCTTGAGGGATGGGAACTACAAAGGACTAATTTTGTTTTCAGTTCTTTTATCCCGTCAAAGGGTTTTCTGCTGCTGAACTTTGCAGCAACATACACCCATTCAATTGATATTCGTATACTTAATTATCTAAAATTATGCTTCTCACTTGTCAGTTGAACACTACTAGCAGAAACATTAACAAACGAGACCGTGCATTCTTGCTAATCAGTTTCATTGTACTGGTGAAACTCGGAGATTGTTTTCCTGCTCCGCGTGGTCGGGAAGTATGAGATAAGTAATAGAAGGCAAGCAAGCATGACAAACAAGCCCTAAAAGGTTCGGACTCAGGAGTTTGAAAGGCTTGAGAGATTTATACAAAAGCATCAAACAGGGATGTTGGTAGTCCGGGCACAGTCCTAGCTGGGCTTATCTAACCGAATTGCACTGTGCATTAGATGGTGTCACGAAAGGAGGTACTTGATCTTAACAAGCTCAAACTCAAGTGAGCTTAGTAAAGAAAACTTAGATTTTAGGCCCGTACTTTTATCGTTTTCATTTCCTGTTTTTTGCAATGATAATAAAAAAAATTCTTTTTTGGTGTACTTTTATCATTTTCTATTTTCGTTTTGGGTAAATTTACTCAAACAGTGACACCCAAATTTAACCTAATGTCAAAAAAGGTAGTTAATTTTTTTTTGTAAAAATGATAAAAGCACCTGAGCGTATTTTCTAACTGAATACGAAAATCATGAAAATAAAAATACAAAACAAATATGCTAAACATACGGCCCCGCTTTGCTGGATCCGTGATGGCACTTCAGACTATACTTTCTGAATTGTGAAGCAGTGAGCACACGCCTAAAAGATGTACATGTCAAAAGATGGACCAAGTTGTTGCCTTGCTAGCATGGTTGTAGTTCACAACTCAAGGCGTGGCATCCTTTTCAGCCTCAATATCTATTCGCGTTTTGCAGAAATATATGGTCCCGCAAATGTCTCACACACTAATTTATCGAAAAGATAAAGGAAAAAGATTAGGGTCACAATAATTATTTTAATTAAGAGGCAAACAAGCTGCACCAGGATATGGTATGTGTATGGCCACCATTTTTCAAGTGAAAAAATTGGAAGCAAAGCTCAACCAACCATGTACCTTTTTAGGCCTTTCTCGAGTGATCATGTATTGTGCTTCTGGGATTATCGCCAGTAGTATAACAGATCTAAGCTTACAACATGCTCATCTTCTTTCTGTTATGAGTCAATACTACATATATTACACGACAGAAGGACAGAGACATTCTGAGGTCCTCTAATGGTGGTTCTCAGCTTCCTATCTCTCCAGTTCCCAACTCTTAACCAGTGTTCCGTAAGGAGGTATCGGAGTACTAATGCCGGTGGTGTTCAAGTAGTCCGGTGTGGCATCGCGGAGCCGTTAGGAGAGCCGGCACCAATGGGTCAGAAGACAAAATATAACGATGGGTTCTTTGAAAAGGCGTTCATGACTCTGTTTGCTCGCAAGATGGGGAAGTTTGTTGGTAAAAGTAGTGGGAAGGAGAAGGGCTGGTTTGATTACGACTATGAAAGCTTTGTGGATGTATCAAGGAGAGTAATGCAGGGAAGGAATCGGATACAGCAGCAGCAAGTTGTTCGAGAGGTGCTCTTTTCTATGCTGCCTCCTGGTGCCCCTGCTCAGGTTCGTAGCACATACATCCTTCCCTATCCTCTTTCTTTGAACATTCATTGTTTTGTTATTTTTGGCATAAAAAAGGGAGACAAGTGGTGTTCAAAGGCAAATTTGCTGGCTATGGGGTTCGAACCCATGCGCACTTATGTGCAGAAGATCTTAAGTCTTCCCCCTTAACCTCTCGGGCAAACCAGCTCTATTCCCTTTCTTCTTACATATGTTTCTACTTCACTTGCTATATTTCCTTAATAATGTCAACCTTCCCAGAAAGTTGTGATTCTCGGATGGCAGTTTTTAATATATTGTTATTCGCATTGGGGAACAAGATTAATTTCGTTATCAGCCCATGTTATTTCACCCCATGGTTGGAATGGCAGTGACTTAACACATAGTTTTATGGATTTTGGAACGAAAACTGGACCAAATTGTTAGTACGGCCAAGCCAAATACTCGTCCAAAGTTGATACTTCGTTCCGAGTATGACTTAAATGAGATTTGTAAATATGTAATTACACTATGAATCGTTGTCCCCTTGTGACATCACAAATATCTAGGCATAATGTAGGGAGCAACTTGTGTGTGATGAGAATATCAGCTGTGGAACGAACCTTTCGATTCCTTGGTTTAGTGAAAGACAGCTTACATGCCCAAGTGTTTGTTTTTGTTGCAGTTTAGGAAGTTGTTTCCACCAACAAAGTGGGCTGCAGAGTTCAATGCTGTTCTAACAGTACCTTTCTTCCACTGGTTGGTTGGGCCTGCTGAGGTAATAATAAGCATGTCACAACCTCCACAGTTGACAGACTTGTGTACAGTTCCTTTAGACTGGGATCAAATATAACATTCAATTCTTCTTCAACCTTGAAAGTTGCATTCCTGTACCTCTATAAAATAACTGATGATGGGGCATGTAGTAGGTTGTTGAAGTGGAGGTGAATGGGGTGAAGCAAAGAAGTGGAGTCCATATAAAGAAGTGCAGGTACAATTTGTTGGTTGATGCTTTGAGATTATAGGCCGAACAAATCACAATTCTGCTTATTTCAATAGAATCTTAGAAAAAAAAGTTGGTTTTATGAACTACAACTGCACAACTAGTTATTATACATGAAAGTGAATGGGGCTCGTCTTACTTTGGCTTTTTCAATGAGAGGGTTCTCTACTGGAGGAATTTCTGTGCATTGCAATAATGTCAAAGGACTGATGTCTAACATTCACTTTTTTGGATACAGATACTTGGAGAATAGTGGGTGTGTAGGAATGTGTGTTAATATGTGCAAAATTCCTACTCAAGATTTCTTCACGAACGAATTTGGGCTTCCGTTAACCATGATTCCAAGTACGCCCTAAATTCAATTTTGCTATATTCCCGAAAACCATTTTTATGATTGAAATCTCAGCGCTCACGTTCATTTTTTTTGTGTGTGTGTGCAGATTTTGAAGATATGAGCTGTGAGATGGTGTATGGCCAAGCTCCACCCCCGTTTGAAGAGGACCCAGTGGCCAAACAACCATGTTATGCAGATATCTGTGAGTTCATTATTGCTGGACTTTGGAATACTGAGCAGTAGACTACTAAATCATTCCTGTACTTATAAATTCTGATTGTGTATGCAGGTTCCGTGGCAAATACTAACATTAGTGTATGTCCTAAATTACAAGCATGAGAAGATCTTCCTGCTCAAATGGATTCAAGTTTAGCAGCGATCCAAATTCTCGTGCCATTTGACACAATCAGTCATTTTATGAGAAGTCGGCATACTAGAAATCCACTCTCGTCGAGATATCCTAGGTCATGTTTATTCCACAAGGGTACATACACACTTTTAGCGCGGGCTTGAAAATTGCGCTATTCACAAGTTTTGTTCCTACATAGGTACCTAATTCAGCATGTAAACCTCGTTTGTTATGACAATTGCGGGCTACTAGTCCTTAATAATATATCTGCAACAGTTTGGGAATATATTGTGGGAACAGCCAATGAGGTGCAACAGTAAAGGGGCATGACTGCACACAATGCTCTGTTATGAACTTATGCAGCAATGTCTACATTCATATTTTCTGATTGAAAAGAACTAGACCATTTTGTGATGACATTGATTTCAGATCACCATCTTCTCTCTGATCAACTCTTTGGGTGCTTTACTTCATAAGCATGAATTTTCCTCGTTTTCTTGGGCTTTTATTGACCACCCATGTGAATCCCCAGGGAATGCATAATGCAACTTCTTTTAGGTCTTGATCACATGATTTGTGTATGCACTTGGAAAGAAGAAAAAGAAAAGGGGAAGAAACAGTACTCCCAACTGATTAAGCGGTTCATGCAAGTTGCAGTCTTTTCAGAGTTTTCCGTTTTGGCTTTCTGGTGTTCCTAAGCCGCAATCCCCTGTTACTGTTGGGCCTCAACTTTCTCTGCGAGATTGCAGGCACACGTGACCTTCTTTAATCCGTGACTTTCCAATGGTTTTAGGATAACACGATTGTAATACTACCAACGCAAGCGCCAATTCAAGATTCCACCCCTCAATCTGACAGTTTGTCGTGGACTTTACACACACTCCTCTTGCCCTTCAATCACGCCTATTACGTACATAATAATAATAATGTAGGCATCGATTTAACTAGCACTAATAAAATATATTGCGAGAACTACGCGTTAAAAAGGAATATTGCATGTATGGTACTGTATTCCTGTTGCACCAAATTCCAACCAGCGACTCCTCAAAGGTGGCAAGTGAGTGAGTTGTAGCTAGCGCGAATGGCGGTGGCCTCGAACAAATATTTAGCCCGCCGCCCAGATTGTGAATTATAAGCTTCATGAATATTAGTATAGGGGGAAAGTACAAGCTTTGCGGTTGTAAATTTGTGTGAAGCTAATAATATTAAGGCAATTTCATCAACTTTTTACAAATAGTTGTCCAAGATTATGACTACACGTGAATCTTCAATGTCGTTCAACTACACGTATAATGTATTGTTTATTCTTACTTGTCTCTCATAATTGTTGACTAGCGGTGAAACTTTAAAAAAAAAGAAATAGAAAAGGAAAACCAATATAATTACTTGACCATTTTTCTATCAATTTGTATGTGGAGACAAACAAGATACGTACCTTCTTCCCATCTAAGATATTGATTATCTTCTTTCCCAGAGATGATTTTGTGACACGAGATCTAACAGTGAGAATGAGCCTCTATTCTACTAGTCTCCTTGTCTCAATCCATGTCTTCAATTGGTTGACACCTCCCACCGTTGGGATAACTTTTTGTTTGTTGCAGAACGTCCGTTTGGCACAGTTGATCCCGTGATTGACATGACTCCTTCCCTCACTATAACTACCAACGAACCCGCCGACTTCCATCTACAAAAGGGGCACTTCTCTTCAAAGAAGCATCAACGAAACCAATCTGACCAGGGCTCCCCCTATACCTAGTTCTTGTCTCCTTCGTAAAAGGAGGAAAAAGAGAGAAAAAATGGCCTACCTTGCTACGTTCTGCTTGACAATGCAGATATTGTGCTTAACCCTTTGTGCCCTCTGCTTATCTTCCTCTGCCTTCACTTCTCAAGATTATTCTGATGCCCTTGAAAAGTCTTTGCTCTTCTTTGAAGGACAGAGGTCGGGAAAATTACCGTCGAGCCAACGCCTCACATGGAGGGCCGACTCTGGGTTGTCCGATGGCTCTTCTAGTCATGTAAAAAAAATTACCTCGTTTTGTTTAACTTTGTCACGTATTTTATTGAAGGCACTCGTTAATTTGGTTCCGGTGGATTTCAGGTGAACCTTGTCGGAGGATATTACGACGCAGGTGATAATGTCAAGTTTGGTCTGCCAATGGCCTTCACTACCACGCTATTAGCGTGGGGCGTAATCGAGTTTGGTGGCTCCATGCAGACTCAAACTCTACAGAATGCCAAATCTGCCGTTCGTTGGAGTACGGATTACCTATTAAAAGCAGCCACCGCCACCCCTAATACTTTATATGTCCAAGTGAGCAAAGACTACTGCTTAGTACCAAGAGAAACCTTCCCACTACATTTAAGAATAAACTTATTTATGTTTATTTACTTTAGGGTGGTGATTAGTAAGATAATAGTGCGTCATTAATTTGGTGTGTTAGTGGTCGTGTTAGTGCAAGTTACGAATACATTAGCGTCATGTGTGCTTAGCGAAAGTAGTGAGTTAATAAGTTTTAAGTAGTGGTTTAGTGATAGTTGTATTACAGAGTAACACTTTAAAGCTATAAAACTCTATCTAGTCTAGTCATTTGTGAAAGTGGTAGAGATGAAGTTTTAAAGTTGTATAGTTCTCTTCAAGATCTTCTTAATTTGTGAGTCTAGTTTATAATTGAGTGGCCTCGTCTCCAACAATAGTATAGGCTAAGTTGCGCTATAGTTAACTACATTAAGGCAGCGTCTTTGAACATGAGCAAGTAGCATGTATATCAGCTGTACAATGGGGGAAGGGGAATTATCCACAGTACATGCACTTTGCAGCCAATAATTTAAGGGCTTACATTCTGGTTTTCACGGAGCAGGTAGGAGAGCCAAACGCTGATCATCAATGCTGGGAGAGACCTGAAGACATGGACACCCCCCGCAATGTGTACAAGGTGTCCTCTCAAAACCCAGGATCTGATGTAGCAGCAGAGACAGCGGCTGCATTAGCAGCCGCTTCAATTGTGTTTCAACACTCTGATCCTTCTTATGCTGCCAAATTGCTTCAAACTGCCATGAAAGTAAACACCATAACACAAGCTGCATCATTTGTGTCCTACCCTTTAATCTGTATCCTTTCTATTAATGATAAACCTGTCGCATTTCATTTTGCAGGTGTTTGATTTTGCAGACAGGTACAGAGGCTCTTACAGCGACTCTCTTGGTTCAGTGGTCTGCCCATTTTACTGCTCTTACTCAGGATATCAGGTACGATAAACCGTGTGCTCTCTAGCTTCACTTCATCATGTATGGTTCTTTGACTTGGGTGATTGAAATTAGGATGAGCTCTTATGGGGAGCATCGTGGATTCATAGAGCTTCACAGAATGCATCATATTTGGCATACATCCAATCAAACGGCCACACAATGGGTGCAGACGACGATGACTACTCCTTCAGCTGGGACGACAAGCGAGCTGGAACAAAAGTTCTTCTTGCCAAGGTTTCATCCTCAAACTAAGCACAATTCTGATAGAAGTCTCGTAAGTTGGAAGTGATAAGATTTTCACATCCTTCTGAACTCTACTGCAGGGCTTCTTAGAGAAGAGTATTGAAGAATTTCAGCCGTATAAACGGCATTCAGATAATTATATATGCTCTCTAGTTCCTGGCTCGCCTAATTTCCAAGCGCAATATACACCAGGTCGGCTACTGGACCAACCTTACGCCTTCCTTTATATTTGACAGAAGCCAAGTTAATTTGAAGATTCTTCATCTTGTACATGATTTACAGGCGGGCTTTTCTACGTACGAAGTGGGAGCAATCTCCAGTATGTTACTACCTCGTCCTTCCTCCTCCTGACATACGCCAAGTACCTAAGCTCTAATGGGGGAGTTGCCACATGTGGGAGTTCTACTGTCACAGCTGACAAGCTCATTGCACTGGCAAAGAAACAGGTCGACTACATATTAGGGGACAATCCAGCAAAAATGTCATACATGGTGGGGTTTGGGAACAGGTATCCACAGCACATCCACCACAGAGGATCCTCCCTACCATCTGTACATGCACATCCCGATCGCATCAGCTGCGGTGATGGATTCCAGTACCTTTACTCCGGATCACCCAATCCAAATGTCCTTGTTGGAGCCATCTTGGGTGGTCCTGATAATAATGACAAGTTCTCTGATGACCGGAACAATTATCAGCAATCCGAGCCAGCTACATACATTAATGCACCATTCGTCGGGGCTCTGGCTTTCTTCTCAGCAACCCAGTAACTGCAAGACACTGGATTAGGAGATAGATAGGTTTCCTCAGAAAGAATCAAATTTGATGTCACAATTAGTATGTCGCTCTCTTCCGTTCCTTCAATCCTAGAGTATGTCACAATTTCTTCAGTTGCAACAGAAGTAATATAATTAAGCAACTTAGATCAACATTTACAACTAATTGTGTTGCTAGCGGTATAGTGCATTAGATGATGAACATATTAGCCTCGTCATTCAATTCCTGGTTTTGTTTTTGGGTAAAATGTCCTTTTATTCCAAAATATGCATATACATAATTTAAAAATGGGTTATCCCTATTGAAAAATCACAAAGTCGCCTGCGTAAAAAACTTGGTTTTAAAAATTAATTATGATTTAATAGTAATATGATTTACTCAAAAAAATTAGATGAACCCCCTTTAAATCACAATGGTCGTAACATGCGGACCACGTTGAAGAAACAGTTTGGTAGCAGAACTTTAATTAGTTCCAACAACCAAAGGAAAACTCACAATCTAATCCAAAAAGAAGACGAGGAAACTCCTGTTTTTTTAAGTTAGGGTAAGTTACTCTTTTGGTCCTTTGAGTTGGGCTCTCCCGTTTTGAAATTCGAATCAGCGTTGAACCAATCATCTATTTAATAGTTTAATCTTTCGACCTGGTTGGGGCTACTATTTGATAAGATTGAGTTTTGTTCATGGCGTTACCGTAGAACTCATTGTGCAGTTTCCATGGCAAATCAGATTGTTTTCATGCCTCGGTTTCCGTTCCATTGTACTGTAAATCTGTGAATATTTCTTGCAAATTTCCGTGCCGTTCAGTGGAGCCGTCCACCTGGTTTTGCCGTCGATTCGTCCCTGTCTGCTGTCAATTAGCAGCATATCCAACGTTGTATTTTGACTTCGTTTTGCGTGTCAACTTGAGAGACTTGATATGAGGCTTGTCCTGTTTTGTCACAGCCACATAGGGTAATACTTCTGTTGTTTCTTTTTTTTCTTCAGCAATAATTCTTCCTCAAATTAATTGAATTGGGTTCGATGCTTTGAGTCTTTTTCTCTTACCTTAATGGGAAAAGTGCAAAAAACACACTCGTGGTTTGGGTCAGTTGTAAAAAGACTTCTGCTGTTACAAAAGTTGTAAATGAACACCGGTGGTCGCAAAAGTGTTGCAACCCACTGTTTCCCACGGTTTCTGTTACGAAATAAAAAATTTGTCCAAAATACCCCTGTAAATTGTCCAAATGAAAAAATTGCCCTTCATTCTTCACCACAAGCCCAAGCCCTAATTAGGGTTGGTGTGAGCAAGCAGGTGAGGCAACAAGAAGGGAGCGGGATGGAAGGGGAAAGGGGAACACTGGTCACCGGCGAGGGCCGAAGCTACAGACGGACAGAAGAAACGGTCGAAGCTACGGCCGACCAAAGCTAACCGGAGGGAGGAAAAGCACGATCGAGACTATCGATGTTAGCGACCGAGACTGCCGATGTGTAGACCGTAGATCCCTACACTCCGGCCTTTCACCACCACGACGTCAAACGAAAAACAAACGGTGGAACCCAAAATCGACGGACAGATCCGGGTGGAGCAGGCGCAGGCGCCGCCGGCGATTGTGATGAGGCAGGCTGCGGCGATTAGGGTTTGGCTGATTGGAGTAGGAAAAAAAATCAAGATTTGGAGGTGGTGAGTGATTGGGGCTAGTTGAATCAATTTTCAAATTGGAGATTGAATCAATTTTCATCTCCATTTCCATTTTCATTGCTCCGGTGGATCAAATCGTGACTTCCAAATTGGGATTTTTTGTTTGAATGGTGGACAGGGTAGGAATGTGGTGGGTGATTGAGGCTGGTTACGGTGGCGCAAGTGTCGAGGCGAAGAAGGGGCTTTCGCCGGCAGTGCTGGCGATGAAGGGGCTTTCGCCGGCAACGGGGATTTGGAGAGGAAAGAAATAAAGGGCATTTTTGTCATTTCGTTAGAATAATCTCTACCAAACGCACTATTCAGGAGCGTGAACATCACTTGCCGTTAGTTTGAACAATTTTTTTAACGGTTGTAACACTTTTGCAACCGCAGGTGTTCATTTGCAACTTTTGTAACAGCAGGGGTCTTTTTGCAACTGACCCAAACCACAAGGGTGTTTTTTGCACTTTTCCCTACCTTAATACCATAATAATTGATGTGCCCTCCATTTCTCTTACTTCCTTCATTTCTCCTTAGAAAGGAACAATCAGACACATGTTTTGTTTTTATCGTTGCCTTTATACGTGTAACTCATGTGATAGCTTGTCACATGTCAATTTTCAACACACTATAATCTTTTGTACGTTGTGTTTTTTTTTTTACTTCAAGCTATCAATATCGAATTATATGAACTCATATTCAGATAATTATGTTGAACTCGTACTCTTGTCCTCTTCGGTTGAAGAAATCTTTCAATACTCTTTTTGTTGTTAAAATTACTCGAGTTACCCCTTTGATTTGCGTAGGAGGTGGTTGTTGTGTTTATGCCACATGACTTTATGTAACCTATGGTGTCAATTGGCTTGAATGTAGATTGTAAAGTGTATACAGTCATTTCTTATCTACGTAAAGATAACCTTGTGAGCCATGTTACTGTGTAAGTGACGTTTCCGTTCTGACTTACCCACATGGATCGGAACGTGGGCTAACTCAGTGAAATGAGCTAGAGATCGCGATCTTATTTTCTGAACCTTGTCCCACGTGTCAGTGATTGCATGTGTGACCTTATTCTGAATGGCTTTCTAGTGTCTGTCTCTTTAAAAAGATATATTTAGGCATTTTGAAATTCAGTTTGATATTTGTTCCGTTAAAATTCTGTACCTCTGTAATCTCGCTCTCTCAGATGTTTTTGTATTCTTTTTTATTGGTCCGTTGAGCGATCTTACTAGGCATTTGGCTCACTCCTTTATTATTTTCCTTTCAGGTGATCAATATGTGAGATTGGATTACAGGACTAGCCGTTAGCCGTGTGACTGAAAGCTAGCATTTTATTTTCATAGTTAGTGAGACTATTTTTAGAAAGATATAGTAAGTGAGATTAATTATGATTGTGATTTTATTTCGGAACTTCATGTAGGAGTTATTACGTACATGTTTTATATCGGTGAGACATTTAATTACATAACTTGATGATTTTATTTTTAGATATTCTGAATAACCAATTTGAGAGACTTTTGGATATTTGAGGTTTTCTGTCTTTGTTTATTTAAAATTAATGCTCCGAAAATTCGGGGCGTTACACCTCGCCTCTTACACGTGTATTCCATGATCCGTGAGATCTCGAGATCTTTGTAAGTTTCGTTTCCCTAGATTTTCTCTATTGTTTTCTGTCAAAAAATCTTTGCGACCAAATTTGTCGTAACAACGACTAAGGTGACGGATACTTTGCATGGCCATTTTTTCACAATGTTGGTTTTGGGTTCAATGAATGTGCATATGAATGGTTATGCTATAGAACTTCAAGTATGTATGACATGATATTAAGAGAAATTTGGTTGGTGACATAAGATAAATCGTGAATTGCTATAAAGGAGGAACAATGGATGAAAGTGGTGAGTCAAAAAGTAAGTTGACTCATCTACTGAGTGACTCAATAAATGAATCATGTAGTTGACTCATGTATGTTCTTGACTAGGCAAAATGACATATTTGGCATTTAAAAATAGGTCACATGTTTATCATCTAACAACTTAACGAGGTTTAGGCGGATGTAAAGACCATATTGATAATCGCAGTGGAGATCAGAACAAATTTGGAACAGATCAAAGGACAAGTACCATTCATTAAACATTTACCTCAAGTGACTAAAAAGTATAATTTCACATTGGTTTTTTTTTTATAATTTTGCCCCTAAGATATCACATGTCAGGCTTGTATCCACTTAGCCAGATGGAAGGCAAGCTTTAGACAGAGGTCAAGATAAAATAACGAACTTGTAATAAATCAAAGGACGGAAATGATCTAAACATTTATCCCAAACTTAAAGACCAAAAGTATAATTTACCCTTTAAGTTGTGCTCACGTCATTTTTTTATCATTTCAATGGCTGAAGTAAAACCACAACTTCAGCATATTAGGATCTTTAGCTATACAGTAGAGGTATTGTATCAAAAAATAAATAAAAAATAGCGACGATAAATTGTCATTATAAATTTTAATAATAACGACAAAACACTTTCAGTAAAAAAAATTTGTCGTCAAATGTTGTACAGCACCTCCGCTGAATCCCATATTTCGCGCTAGCAAGTAGGTTCTCCTACCGTAAATGCAGCTTGGCTTTGATTCCATAAAAATTAATTTCATTGGGTGTTTCTTGATTTTAGAGTTCAATACCGATTTTTAATAATTGAAGCAAACGAATACATGTTACTTTATGGTGGATGGAAGAGACTCTGTGCAAGGAACCCACTTATTTTTTTTTAGCTTGACGTTCACGACCGAAAAATTTTCAGAACGTGAAAGAGCGTACTCTTTATAAGCGATAATCTAATTAATGAAGCATGTATCATCGCGGTTGATTTTCATTACAATTGTCGTCTTCCCTGAGTTATCAAGTCCCCTGCATCCACAACTATCAACAATTTATAAAACCATGAACGCTTTTGCTGCAGCACTAATGTGGCACACCTCATTTTTGTATTAACTGATTCATCATTTAATAGTAATTCTAACCATTTCAAAGGGAAAAAAATGCGTCTCCACAATTATTATTCATTAATCTCCGGATTGGCCTTAAATTCTGACCAGCCTTGCCACATATGGCAGTTATGGCCGGTACCCAGTAGGGCCGGTAATGGCCCTTTTAGTTGTGGTGAAATTACTATTAAGTCCTAAAATTTATTTTCATTATGTTTCGCTTCTATATTACTTTAAAGAGGTTTCGTGAATGTCGTTGTCTTCTTGAAGTTTTGTTGGTTTCTTTTCGAAGGGATTGTTTGCATTTTGCAAATCCTTTTTTGAGTAAAGATGGGCATGTAAAAGACATACGGATGAAATCTCCATCCGATAAAAATTACAAATAAAAAGCCTACAACAATAGTAACAAAATTAAGAAAACAAACTATAAAAATACATTAAAAAAAAAACCTACAACTAATAAGACTTTTTTTTTTATTTGGAGGTGCACAAAGCAGATAGATATAACCAAATAATACAAGAGTAAACTAACTAAAACAAGATAACTATAGCCTAGAATATGATAAAACTAAATAAAAATATCAAATCAAAAGACAACAATCTGCCGGCCACAAGCCCAAATGCCAGAGACCTATCGCTGTCGCTGCTACATGTCCTTAATCTCTGTGAACCATTTCGGGACCCAAAAACCCACCTTCTCTGACCATCATTATGTGGTCGATCCCTAGGAAATACCACAGCAAAACCCAGCGGGCGCCCCTCAAACCCATTGAATTCACTGTAGCTAAACCCTTCAGTAGCCCCTTACAACCACTGATGACCACCGTGGCTCAACAAAACACCGACGAAACCTGTAGAGACACCAACCCTCACCAATGGCAATCCGAGCCCCTCACGAACAATTTTAATCAGGAAAAAATCAACTCTAAACCCTCATTACGACCAAGACCCCCTTACCACTGGAATCATCGATCGAAGCTACCTTGACCCATCAGCAGCCAAAACCAACTTAAATCAAGCAAAGAACAAACATCGCAGAAAGCACACCACCTTCCAACACAGTCAAACAAACTTTTCTAGATCAAGGGAGAATGGGGATCGACTAAGGGGAAGGGAGAAAATAAACTCTTGAAGAAAGAACCTTAACCTAGACTCCCCTTCTTTCTCTACCCTGTGGAAGCACGAGACACACAAATCCCGTCGGCAAATTCAACCGGCACCCCATGACCCACCACAAGCCAAATCATGGAAATAGCCCAGGAACCCAACAGCTTAAACCCCGCGTCAACACCCCAACCGATCTCTGGCGCTAGAAAGACTTGATCGAGCTAACCATCTGAGACGGATTGTCCAGCTCACCTCAACCGGCTAGATCCCACATGAGCCTTAACTAAACAAAGAGCTAATCTACCACATCATTACTCGTCGCGCGAGAAAACTGACAGTAGTAACAGAATCGGGACTAGGAAAGAGAGGGTTTTCCGAGAGGAGGTGTTACGACAAGAATTCTTCGACCAAAAGACACGCCCACGCAACCCGTTTTTGCAAATTCTATAGATGTATATTGTTGCGTGGGAAAAATAAAAAAGGAAAAGAATACTATTGCAACGAGCCTTGCCGCTTATGGCAGTTAAGGTCGGTACCAGTAGGGCCGGTAATGTCCTTTTTCAGTTTTTGTCAAATTACCGTGAAGTCCTAGTTTTGTTTGCGTAATGTTTCTTCGACTTCTCAGGAAGGCTCTCTCTGTCTTCTTATGTCCCTCAAAGTTTAAAAGCCTTCTTCAACTACAAGCTCGTCAATTGACAAATCCACCATAACCAATCGATTCATATTTGGTCACCTCTCACATTCTTTCCTTGTTGATCCGATTCTTTCTCTATACACTTGACAAGATCTATAACTCCAGCTTTCAACCCTAACATTCTTTCGAATTTGATCCGCCATGGCCACCACCTACCTCCGCCTCTTCTCTCTACTGATCCTCCTCTCCGTCGCCGCCGCCGACATCCGCTCCTCGGAGGTCCGATCCGACGACCGCCCCATCATCCCCTTCGACGAGTTCGGCTTCACCCACCGCGGCCGCCTCGAACTCAACGTCTCCCAGATCGCGCTCTCCAACACCAGCCCCGACCTGGACCTCTCCAACGTCGGATTCTTCCTCTGCACGCGCGAGTCTTGGATGCAAGTGCTCCAGCAGATCGAGGACGCCGAGATCACGTGCGCCCTCAAGTCCGACCATATCAAGCCCGTCTACACCTTCCAATCCCTTAACAATGCCCAGAGGTTCGACGCCGTGTATCAGCAATCGGAGGCCGATCAGTACACCCTAGTCTTCGCCAATTGCTTGCAGCAGCTCAAGGTCTCCATGAATGTCAGATCTGCCATGTACAATCTTGATAAATCGGGCCGCCGCGATTACTTGTCCGCCGGTAAAACTATTCTGCCTAGGGTTTATTTCCTGTTCTCGTTAATATATTTTACTCTGGCCGGTGCTTGGATATATCTGTTGTATAAGAAGCGATTGACCGTCTATGGAATTCATTTCTTTATGCTCGCTGTTTTGATCTTGAAAGCGCTGAATTTGTTATGTGAGGCGGAAGATAAGTCGTATATAAAGAGAACCGGCAGTGCGCATGGATGGGATGTCTTGTTCTATATATTTAGCTTTTTGAAGGGGATTACGCTGTTTTCGCTGATTGTGTTGATCGGGACGGGGTGGTCATTCTTGAAGCCCTACTTGCAAGATAAGGAGAAGAAGGTTTTGATGATTGTGATTCCGCTTCAGGTTGTCGCCAACATTGCTCAGGTCGTGATTGACGAGACAGGGCCGTACGGGCAGGATTGGGTCACTTGGAAGCAGATCTTTTTGTTGGTTGACGTTGTGTGCTGCTGCGCGGTTCTGTTCCCCATCGTGTGGTCGATCAAGAACTTGCGGGAGGCAGCACGGACGGACGGGAAGGCGGCTGTTAATCTGTTGAAATTGACACTTTTCCGACAGTATTACATTGTGGTTATCTGCTACATTTACTTTACCCGGGTTGTGGTTTATGCCCTGGAGACAATTACCTCGTACAGGTATCTTTGGACCAGTGTGGTGGCTGGGGAGTTGGCAACACTTGCTTTCTATGTGTTTACAGGTTTGAAGTTCAAGCCAGAGGCGCATAATCCATATTTCGTCGTTGATGATGAAGAGGAAGAAGCTGCAGCTGAAGCATTGAAACTGGAGGATGAATTTGAATTGTGATCGGTTTACGAGGATACGTGATTCCCTGGTCTGATTGATCATTTTTAAGGTAGAATACAAGTTATTCAGTCCATTTTGACTGTTATGACATTACTATATTTCAGATTTTTGTGCATGATGTACTTGTGCCAGTAGTATATGAAGCAGTTTTCGACAAGTGCAAATTGATTCTGAATTAGTTTTTTTTAAATATAAGCTCTTTTTTTTTTTTTGCGTCTTTGGTGTCACTAAATTCCTGCTTGTGGCTATGTATATTTGTAGTTACTTCAATAGATTGCAATTCATTGAACAGTTCTGTGAGCTATCATGTGCTTATGATCTAGATATTAGTGCACTTGGACCTGTATACTTGTAGGCATCTTAAAGTCTTTATGCCCTGTTCTTGGACTGACTCTTTACTAGATGCGAGAAGTTTTATGAGATGGTTTCTTCTTGTGCAGACGGAAATTTTTTTGGAGAGGGTTTATTAAAAACTTGTGACATTTCTAAAGATATCTCCCGCGTAAAAGCATGCAATAACTTGTATATTTAATATCTGGCATTGAAACCAGCATTAAGCCATAACTGCATACAACCAACGTGTAGGAGCAAGCACATAGTGTGTCAGAAGCCAGTAGTATATGAAGGAGGCAAACACTCATTTGTCTATGATCATTTTGTTCCCAAGTTGGAAATTTGGAGAGCAATTGGGCCTGGACATTGTTGCCTAGTGTGCGGCGTTAACAACACATTTATCTTAAGTTGTAAAGAAAAGGAAGTGGTGTCATGCTGTAGTGATAGGTTGAACCCGGGATGGAGCAGTAGGTTACGTACGGCAAGTGATATACGTACATTCAGGTGTGATGATAACATATGTATCCTAGAGTCATGTTCCTAAGTTTTGTTTCCCCCAGTAGTTGATTGATGGGTTTGATTAATTTGGTAATGCGTTGCGTGGTATTTATCAACTACCATTACCATAAGCATTGACTATCATTCCCTGGCCTCTTATGATTCAAATTAGGCCTCGTAGAATGGTTGCTACTTGTATATGATTGTACGCTTTTTTTTTTGCCTCCTAGCCAACTTTTCTTCTGATTGATACCTGTGGGCCAATTTAAACCATGAGGTGAGTAATTGTCACGCCTGCAGGATCTAGCTCGTAAGAGTGAATGTCTCTTATGATTTCGAAGAAGTGACTTAGAAACCATACCATACTTGTCAAAAATGCTGATACTCCTAGTAATTGCATTTTGGTAAACACGTTTTGGGACATGGTACATTTCCTTTCCAGGACTAGTACAAAGAACACGAGGATTGGTAAGTTGAGGGCAACGATAAACAGAGTTGAACGGTAAACTACAAATATTAAGGATGAAAAGAAGATGAGGTTATTGAAACACTAAGATGGTACTTCCTTGAGTTGCAAAATGGATGAATATATTTAATTTAGGAGTACTTCCTGCGGTGGTCCTTATGGGAGGTTTGGTCATAGAATAATAACATCTTAGGTAAAGGAAGCTTCTAAAAGAGGATAATAGAATGGCTATAGGGCCAAACTGGATCCCTTTCAGGTCTGGTCATTTTGATTATCCCCAGAAACATTCAGTTTTACTTATCAGTTGGTTATCAACAGTTATCCTGACGTTGATACTAACAACGAAACTAAAAGTTGCATGAATATTGTACAGTAGTACTCCCTGTGTGACTTTTAGCTGTTAGACGCTGGATGTGCTTCGTAATTGCTAACAGAGAGGTCCAATCTGTATCTAACTTTTGATAGGCTACGAGTTTGCTTGTGTCAAGCTGATGAAAATCTTAATGTGTCTGGAAACATACTAGGTGATGAAATAAACGTTATGATTCTGAGCTCTTGTTATTCGATATATTTCCACTTGTCATTCTCTTAATTTTTCCTGATTATGATGGTTTTTTATCTGTCCACGCTTGTCCTTTCTGATTTCAGCAGGATTGACGTGGTGCCCCTTTTTAAGTTTACATCTATCTTAGAAACTTGTTTAAGACAAGGGACTGCTTCTATATGCTTTTCCTTGAGACCGTATGAATACGAAGTTTAAACTTAGAGGACTTGTACAAGTCAAGGGGATGGTTCAGGATGCATGTTTTTCCGTCCTTTGAATAGATTAGGACTTTCTGTAAAAAATGGATATAGTAGCACAACACTAACTTAATGCTTCTGCATGTATCCCCTTGAGACCATCTGTCTGCGCATATCAATGTTCTGATTTGTTCAGGAGAAGAATGTAACGGAACCATTGAAAAAAATTAACCTTGCTACTATTTTCGGTCAAATGAGGTGTGGAAGATGTTGTCTATAATTCCTCATGTTTGCGCTCTGAGATGGTATCTGCAAAGTTGGCCCTAGACCTGGCAGACGGGTAAACTTGCCGGGTACGGTTAATACCCGGTTGGATCCGGGTAAAAATGGGTCAGGTAAAAATTGCCCAGATTTTTACGGGTAGCCACTTTTTGAACCCGTACCCTACCCAGCCGGTTTGGATTACCCTCGGGTAAACTGATTATTTTCCAAGAAAATAAAAAACTTTTCTTAACATATATTCACTTGCTGATTTTCTTTGGAGTATTTTTTTCCTTCTTTTTGGTTACACAATTATCAGTTCCTAATTTCTATAACTCAGTACAAAACACACAACAAAACCTGACAATCATCTCAAATCTCTATTCTCAGATCCCAACCAATAAGCACATATATCTTTAAAAACCAGAAAATCACCTCAAAATTAGTTCATAAGTCTAAAGTATTATAATTCATACAGAACATTAGTAAACAAATTAACAAAAAGAAATACAAGTAGATCAAATCGATTTGATAGTCTTTGTAGATCTAGGTAGATCTGTCAAGAGATCAGCCTTCATGTAGCGAGGGGTTACTCTATGGTCGGCGAGTGGCGACGGTGAGGGTTTGGCGCTGACGGTGGAAGAGAATCGGGTTTCTGGTTGCAGGATCTAACTTTTGGTTCAAAGATCGAATCAATGGTCAGCCTGTGCTTGAACGACGGCGGTGACGGATTGATGATGACCGACGGCAGAGCTGCGAGGAAGCTATGTCTGAAGACGGCGGTGACGGATTGAGCAATGAGTGACGAACGGTGGAGCGACAATGGCGCCATCGAGTTGACTTGATGTGTAGACTGTAGAGCGATCGGCGGCGGATCTGACTTTGGGGCAAGAGAGAGAGAGATGGGTTGTGAGGTGTGGGTGGATCTGACTTTGGGGGGGAGAGAGAGAGAGAGAGAGACGGGTTGCGTGCGAGTGAGTTTAGAGAGGGAGGGGAGTGACGACAATGATATGAGAGTCTTAAGAGAAAAAGAAATCCTAATGCTTATATACTGAACAAATGCGGGTAGCCCGGGTAACCCGGCCTGGACCGAACCGGAATTTATGGGTCGGTGCGGGTACGTGTAAAATTTTAACGGGTCTATGATTCTTGTACCTGTACCCAGTTTTTTTTACAGGTACGGGTAGGCCCGCAGGTACAAGCCCTTTTTTGCCAGGTCTAGTTGGCCTTGCTCTAAACTTGAGTCGCAAAGAATACGAGATTCTCACTTGCAATGATAAACATGAATGGTGTTCAGAGTTTTGCTTTAAAGTTTGCTCTGCTTTTGGTGTTCCTCTTTTGGTGCTGGTTTTGAGCTCAATTTTCTACCAGGGGGTACGCCCTTCTATTTTTGCTTCAGCATTCTGTTTTCAGTTTTTTAAAAAAAAGTTTCCTTCGAATTTGATGCTAGCATCGGTTCTTTGAAGCTATTATGTTTGGAGAAACTAAAGGAGTCCTATCTGGCTTTTGGCTCGAGTAAAGATGGGCATGTAAAGGGCATGTGATCTTTGAATCCAATGCCTAACCAATCTGCTCAATGAGCAAATGAGCAAGGAATTCGACATAGCTGATAGTTCCATTGGCAGTCTCGAATTTGGTGAAAACGGGACCACCCCTCGTTTTTATCAGATTGAAATACATTCTTAAAAGCCACTAGTCAAACACTGTTACCAAAGAGTGGACGGTCAGGATAGAATCAGCAGGCCTTCCTATCCCTTGTCTTTGCCCGTATTCATCCCTCTCGTTGCTTTCGCTTTCTCTTGTTGATTATGCTATCTTTAAGGGAAGAGTTTTTGAACTGGCGGAGCTACTCTGGTCTTTGTCTTCGTCGGAAGAAGGCAAGGGCAAGGAAGAGTGGAGAAGCAAATCAAGCAAGGTAATGAAATCGGGCGCTGTACTACAAAATCTTCATAAATAGAATTAAGGGGGGCGGGGGTTTAATTTCCCTCTGCTAATATTCCTTTTTCTGTAGTCCATGGATAGTTTGCTAGCATGACTGCATCATGCCATGCAAATAACTTTTGTTGCAGACAACTCTACTAGAACGTGGTTTGATTGAAGAACCTATGCTATGAGTGTTTAACTTGCAATTTTACAAGCAAAAAGTTAGTTTGTGGTTAAAATGCATGACAGGACATACTTCAATGTAGTTACCTCTTCCTTTTCTTTCCTACAGAGGAAGTGTTATATGTAAGTAGGTGGAGAACTGGAATGTTGTTCACTCTGAACGTTCAAAAACCCGATCTATAACCCTCTTTAGTCAATATTATTGCAGCCCCTAAGTTTTTCCCCTAGTAAATAAATAAATTCTACTAATTACACATGCTAGAAGTGTTCTTTGTTGTACAGGGACTTGATGTCAAGTATGAACAGCCAATCGAGAAAGATGGTTTTCTACTTTTCTGGACCCGTCCTCTGAAAGCGTTTCCCTAATTATTTTCTGTTTGTATCCACTATTATATAAGAGGTCGACCTCTCACCAGCTAGCACCCATTATTCCTTGTCTATTCTCTCCACAAGAGAACGTGCATCTTCTCAGGATGGAAGTTTGAGCCTTATATGGTGAACTTTGATGGTGGTAATAACCTGAACTTGCTCCGTAGTGTTCATGAAAGCATCTTGAATATCTCTTGGTGGACTACCAATTCTAGTCCCCGCACCAAAGTCCAACCACCATTACTGTGGGACTGTCTATATATATGAAGCAGTGGTCCAGTTCAGTGGTCCAAACAATCAAGTAAGGCATTTATGAAGCAATTAGGTTTCTGTGCATGATAACCATACGTGCGCATTGCCCTTTCAAAAACTTTGTTTGAGGGTCTTGTACATAGCTTTGGTTTGTTTGCAATCTATATGATTTCTTGGTTTAGTGCTGAAGCGTTAACGTCTGGAAATGGCAATTAGGGTATGGTTTAGGCAGCCAGTGGAGGGGACCCTGGTGGGAGACCATCCATGTGGAGCTTGTGAAATGAGTAGAGAACATTTGGGACACAAATGGTAGGCTATGTGGTGCCATCTTTTGTTAAATCTTTGAAGGACAGAGCACTCTGAGTTGGATAACAAAAGTAGATTTTGACAGGCGTGCACCCGATGCACGTCTTGCGGAATCCAATCATACGGTAGAAGACCACAGTATACATGAGCTATTTGTTGCTTCGATCCTTTTCATCGGTAGAGTAAATAATAACCATATGAATGACGTATTTGTTTGCTTTGTTATAGCTGCAAATAGCATATCATGTGAATACGATTGTAACGTGGAAGGAGAAGTTTTGCGACTCCGCTGAGAAAATCTACAGTTGTGTTATGATGGCTCTTGTATTTTATGAACCCCAATCGCTGCTGCGGTGTTTCCCTGATGAATGGTTTTGTTTTGTCTTTACATTTTTCCTGGTTGAGTTTGATGAATGATTTATTGAAAACGGTTGATGAGTGGCCCCTTGCTTGTAGTGGCCCCTTGCTTGTAAAATTCTTTAGACGTGATTAGGGGTGACAAAGTAGGTGGGTGGGTTGGGTGGGTTGGGTTTGGGTGTGAGTTAAACGGGTTTGGTTTAAATGGATGACTGACCCATTTCTATCCATTTATTAGTGGGTCAATTGGGTCATTTTTTAAATGGGTTGGTTTCACCCATCAAACCAATAACGACCCATTTAATTGGTATAATATACTGAACTTACAAAATTCTCTCTCTCTCTCTCTCTCCTTCATCTTCTTTAACGAGCAACTGCCGCCGGTCACCCACCGTCGCCCCTGCCATTCCACACTCACCACCATCACAGCTAAAATCGCAAGCACAACCACCAAACGCCACCGCTGCCACACCCAAATCCCAGTTACCCACGACAGCGATTGAGATGGTGGTGTACCCAAATCCCAGTTACCCACGCCGCTGCAGCGCTGCCATCTTCTCATCTCCCTCTCTGCGGGTTACCGACTCTGCCGCCGCTGCCTCCTTCTTCTCTTCCTCTACACCGCACCTTCGGCGGGCAGTCAGCCCCCACGGCCACGGCTCTACCTCACCACCACCTAACCGGCCACCCACCACTGTCACAACCACCTAACAAATGACAAAAGCACCAAACCCGTCCACCTCCACCTTCAGCGATTTTCTCCTGTTACGGATTCAAAATTTTCAGATCCCATTCCGAAGTTCACGAATGGGTTTTTCAATTTCCATCTTGAATGGATTTGGTTTTCCGAAGTACAGTGAGGAGACGGCGGCGACATCGTGACAAGACGATAGTGATGGGCAGATCTGAGCACCATCGATCGTGACGGGACGGGCAGCGATGAGCAGATCTGAGCAACACCATGACGGACGACAGCGATTGAAACGGTGAAGACAGCGGCGATGTCGACGACGATTGGAGGAGGTGACAATGTGGCAGTGGCGCCGACAGCAGCTTGGCCTCGTGTCTGGCCGTGGCTGTGTAAAAATTGGTTGTGGTCTGTAAAAAAATTAGGTTTTAAAATTTTGAAGTGTTAAGACTAATGGGTTGATGGGCACCAAATTAAAACCCACTTAAACCAGTGGGTTATTGGGTTCAGTATTTACTGACCCATTTATTTAATGAGTGGGTTTGGGTGGATTTTAAGTGGGCGAATCTGGGCGGGTAAATGGGTTTGGGTTATCATTGCCACCCCTAGACGTGATGAATGGTATGTAATGGAAAATAATAATTACCAAAACCGTAACATAAAAAGATAAGTGCAAAAATATTTGGATACAAAGTTTAACGTGATTCGGTTATAACGTGTCTACTTTCACGAGACGTGCAAACTATTTCGTACAATAAGAATATCAAGACTAACTATTTCGTACTATGAGAATATCGAGACAAGTAATGTTCAAGAGTTATTAATTGACTCCAAAAGTCAATAACCATTTTTGTTATAGTGTAATTAATTGATTTTTCATACCAACAACAATGCAATATCAACAATTCTACAATCTTAAAATGTTCGAATACCATTGTTTGGACCTGGTAGCTCTGTTAGGTGGCAAAGGAGTCACAACAGAAAGGATTGGTAGTATATTCCTAAGTGAATGGTGAAGTAGATTAAGATGACATATATAGGCGAGGATCCTTGGACATACCAAAACCGAGCAGTTACACAAAAGATGAGGAAGAGAGAGAACCAGAGATGTGGACGGATGAAAGGAGTGATTGAGAGTGTAATGGCTACCTCCACCATGGTTGTTATTATTAGGAGGAGGTGCATGTGATGTATCTTCCCCTTTTCACAATCCACATCTACAAAGCAGGTTACACAATACATCGAATGGTCCTACCCCCGTTTTGAAACCGCAACGCCAAAAGCAAAAGCGAGAAAATTAAAGCTTTCTTCCAAAGAAAAGGCACCCCACTCCCCCCATAGAAAAGCATAAGAAGAAAGAAAGCCAAATGGAAGAGATGATGATGGTGATGATGGTGATCAGAAGCACAGAAAATCTCAGAAATGAGTCCATTTTCGATCCCCCCATCAGCACCTCCACTTGCCCAACCTGGAAACTGTACGAGAACCCATTTTATTATCCTCCACAGCAGCCACCACCACATATAGCAGAAGCAGAAGCAGAAGCAAATCAAGATTGTAAGGACAGTATTACTGCTCAGAAGCAAATTCATCGTCTTCACCTCCCCGCATCGGCACGTAAAATTGCGGCTTCTTTCTGGGATCTGACCTTCATCAAACCCTTCATGGAGTCCGAGCTAGACATTGCTCGAGCAAAGATTGTTGAACTCAAGGCAGAGCTCGAACAAGAACGCAGCGCGCGGAAGAAGATAGAGTCGAGGAATAAAAGGCTAGCCAAAGAGATATCTGAAGAGAAAAAAGGGAGAGAAGCCCTGGAGCGAGTGTGTGAAGAGCTTGCGAAAGAAATATCATCAGATAAGACCGAGCTCAATCGGATGAAGAAGGAGATGGAGGAGGAGAGAAAGATGTTACGTGTGGCGGAGGTAATAAGAGAAGAGCGTGTTCAAATGAAGCTCAATGAGGCAAAACTTGTGTTGGAAGAAAAACTGTTAGAACTGGAAGACACTAAACAAGTACGACAATCTGAGTCAACCGAATCAGCAATGTGCAGGACAGAATCCAAGAAACAGCACGATTTGACAACTAGAAAGTGGGTTATAGGTGAGAAGTCAGCTGAGAGCAATGGCACTGTGCATTCTGTGTCAATTCAGCGAAGAGCCTCGCCACCGGAGGCTGAAAATCCTCATATCAAACGAGGGATCAAAGGGTTTGTTGAATTTCCGAAAGTTGTTCGAGCAATTGGGTCTAAAAGTAGGCATTTGGGCACCAAGTTGGAATGTCAAAAGGCTCAGCTGATGATACTACTAAAACACAGGAGTCCCATCCGATCCAATAACCTTATCATGAGTTAAGATTTTTCACGTTTTCTTGAATATGCATAAATGTCTAGTCCTCATCTATATCTGCGAAAGGATCGCTACCTAGTAGATAAGGAGTATATATGAATCTTTTCCGGGTTTTTTTTTTGTTTTTCTTTTTTTGGATCTAGTGTGCAATTTTTGAGTTTGCTGTAAGATACATGAATTGGTGTTTCTTGGTATTTGAACTAGATTTGTTGTTCATGACATGTGATTGAGTTCAGAAGACTATAGATCACCTGCACATGCTTGACTTTTATCGCAACAAGAAGTGGATCTTTGGGATAAATGAGAAGTACAAGCAGTGGTTTTATGGTGGGGAACACATCGGAGAAGGTAACTTAAAAGATGAGGAAGATAGATATGTACAATCTCGGGTGGCAAATTACTTCAACTAGGCTCGAGAGAAAAGTATCCTTTTAGCCCTCTGAAAAGGACCATAGATGCTGGCCCGTGCAGGCATGAGGCATGCAACTTGGTCTCTTGGAGTAAAAAGTAAACTTATTGCAGCTCATACCTTGCATTGAATTGAAACTGGCACACGCACACAGAGACAAGAAGGCCATAGGTTAGCCTTAACCATAGCTTTTACAATGAATTCTTGTCCTAGGCTTTTGTTTTTTTTTTTGTAACAGAATATGTGCTTTAATATCAGTTGTAAGGTCTAAATCTCTGTTTTACGTCTACTCTAGACTAGAATTTGGCCAGTTCCTGAGTGACTGACTAACTCACTTTGTCCATTAGCCATTTAGTCCAAGATGTGGACTTGGGGATTTAATCAACCTCCAAAAAGGAGGTTCCTAAAATGGGATGGAAATTGTGGTTCGTGATGTTGTTCAGAAAAAGCAAAACCGAAAGATCGTATTTGTATAGCTGAATTATACCTATTCATTTCTAGGATCATCAGGTATACAGCAGGGCATAATACCTATTTGTGCCCCAAGTATTGCAAGTTGGAACCCCATACCGCTTCACTTTTTGGCTAGGGATATATATTACTCTCCCACATTCTTCAAGTGCAGTGCTTGTTGAATTGACGACATCATCATGTGAAAGAGCACAGCTGAACAATTCAACTCTAGGTCTCTACAAAGTTGTCTATCTCAGCTTTATTGGTAGCATACGACGTTGAATCTGATGAGGCTTTTTAGACGTAGAAAGGGAAAGTCACAAGTACTCCAAAACAAAGGATGGGTTATTATTCTATATACCCCTCTGTCCGTATCAAGACTTCTATCTAAGTACTGCACACCCTGGCACCTTGTTCTTTCCATAAAGTAGCTGAGCTTTCCGGGAGATTGATTGGACAGAAGATTAGCTATATGGTCTTGTCAAGTCATTGTGGTTTTGCCATTCCATTAAGGGTTAAATTGGACGCCTCAATGGGTATGTATTTAAGGTGATTTTCAAAAATGAACTGTGAAAGGTGAACGTGCTCATTAGGATCAGGCGTATTATAAACTTTGCCTAGAATTACGCTGATAAGGTTTTCAATTAGAGAGACTGCATAGTGTGCTTTCATGAGTATTCCCGGAAAAACTATGGCTTGATTAGTAGCTCAGCCATGAGGAGCACACAAAACTCTTCATCAAAGTCTTCTTAAATACACTTAGAGCTTACACAAAGAGCTACAAAATATTGTATGGTCTGAAACGATAATCACAACAATTTAAGACTGCTAGATATATTGTATAATAATTCTACGTCTCTTTTAAGCCCTCCTTTAATATGACGGTTTTAAATAATCAGGATCATACAATATTACTCGCAAGCAGTAATAAACTCTGAAATCTGTTTTAATAGATCCCTTTTGGAATTTTAACTCTAATTTATATATTGAGTCTATGATTTTATGGAAGATCCATTGAATCTTTTTTTTTTTTTTTTTTTTTTTAATATAATTGCATTTCATGAAGAAAAAAAAAACTAATACAGAATATCAAGTACAAGAGTAAGAAACCCAAAGGTTCCCCTATTTTACAACAATCCTGCAAAACTATAAAGAAAGTAAACATTTAAGCCTTTACATGCCGTGATAAAGTACATTTAAGCCTTTACATGCCGTGATAAAGTACTAGCAACGAAAGTAAAACTCAAGGGACTCAAGGGCCAAGAAGATCGCATTGTCCACTTGTGAAATTTTTTGGAGCAATTAGTAGAATTAGCAGGGGTCCTTGCAGAGCAAGCAACTAGCACTTCTGAAAGGAACTGCATACGATCTTGCCGTAAAAAAATGGATCGGATTATGTGACAAAAACTCGTGGATATATATTACTCGTATGCATCAGCTAAATGACGTAATAAGAAAGTTGTATCTCTTTTTCTTTTCTTTTTTCTCTCTTTTTTTTTTGTTGTCTTTTATCTTTTTCCTTCTCTGTTCTCACTCGTCGTAACCATCATAACAATAAGGAACCAAACTTTCTCTAGTAGACACTTGCATCGATTTGATTCACTACTCCAACATGCCAACTCCAGAGCTCCAAAATATGCAATCGCCCAAGCATTCAAAACCAATCTCGAAGACACAAACAGACCAGTCACACCATAATCAATGCTTAGACAAGCTAATTCATTATTATGAAAAAGATTTGATTAGTTGTAAGATCGTTGCTAAAGAGGTAGGTACTATATAATCCCAGTTAAGGTACCCAATAAAGATCGAGATCGCATGATAAAATTGAAGTTTAATGGCTAGAGATTTACTTACAAAAATGGAATCTTAGACATAGACATTGTATAAGAACCCATCAATATGTACCACCAAGGTATGAAAACAAAGAAGACAACATTAAAATCAAAAGACCCTCCTATATATCAGCAGTTTAGAGTGAAGAATGACCCAAGCAATTCTACCATAAGCCCTAGCCCCAGAGCTAACACCTCTCCCTCCCCCCGCCCCGCCCCCCCCCCCCCACCAAAAGTCATTACACAGAACCCAAGGACTACTAGATTATAACAGAGGTCAGACACTACAAACACATTTCGACTCTATGATATCGGATGAGGGTAAGGTTACGGGTACAATATAATCAATGATAATCACTAACTAAACTAATTTTCAATTGAGAAGAGACCAAAAAAAATCTTTTTTTAAAGGGTAACGGGCCAAGAAAGCACAAAGGCAAGGGTTCATCTAGCCCTCATGAAGTCACATACCTAATGAAATAGAATGAACCGCGACGGTGCGAAACTGGGATCCTGCATACTGGACCTAATATGATCCCAACCCCAACAAGGATATTATCATGCAAGTAAACAAACGAAAAAAAGAAATTGGATTGGTCTCAGAAGATGCGTGGCTTAAAATTTTACCATTAAAAAAACACTGCGCGCAGAAGCCATACGTGTCGACGACGTTAATATCAATATAAACAACAACACTAGTTAATTCGTGCATATCTAAGTGGACAACCCAGAATCAAGTAAACCAAGAATCTTAAGAAAACCACCCTTTAACGAAGGAAGGAAGGAGGTCGACAATAGCCACAGCGAAATAAGATGCAAAGTGGTACCGGAGAAGAATACTTGGCATCTGATATGATAGTGAAAAAAGTTGGTGACAATACGCAATTTTGCTGTCAAAATAAAGCATTCATTTGCTAAAAACTTTGATTGTGTCGATAACAAGATAAAGTGTTGATTTGAGATAAATAGGACTTGAAAATTATAAATGAGATTGGAAAGGGGCATAAAGTGAGCCAAGGAGAATAAGGGGAAATGAGGAAAGAGAAAGGGACTTATGAACCTCTATAGAAAGCAAAAGAGGCGTGGGGAAGAGCCTATCTCTGGTGAGAGGAATCCTCCTCGGCGGCATGTCTTTTTTGGGGCTGTTCTGTTGGGGAGGGAGTGTAATTCTTTATCCTTACTTTAGGAATATAAATTATTATCATTCATTTGATGATAAATAAAAAGGAATATTGAAAATTCAAGTGACTGAAGCTAAAGTAGCAACTTTTGAAGTAACAAAAAAGAAAAGTCACAATGGGAACGTTCGCAATGACTGAGGGGGGTAAAAGAGCTTTCTCCTTGTTAAATGAGCCCTCCTTTTGGGTGAACTTGAAAAAGACTGCATGGAATGAGTTTGAAATGTAGTGCACTTGATTAGTTTAGCAAGACTAACAAGGATAGATCTTAATTTGATCAAAAGTTTGTTAAAATAGTGTTGAAAAAGTTAAAAGGACTTAGATTTCAATAGAGAGCCGATTGGGTGCATCCCCAACTTTGGAAAATGAAACCGGTAAATATACATGTTATCGAGACCTAGAGCGTTGTAGACTGTTATTGCCCGAAAAGACCTTTCATTATGCACAAAATTCTCTAGCAAATGTAGTATTAAATAATTGCATACTACACTAGAAGTTTTCATAACCGGTGACTATTTAGAAACTAAGTTTCTCTCCCCTTTAGCATTACTTCTATCAAACCATTCGCATTTCAACGACTTTAAATAGTAGGGGTTTGAGATTCAAAATTACTCAATATTTTAAGGGTGTTTGAGATTGATTATAGAATGATTAAATATAGATTAAATCAATTTTGAAATGTTTAGTAAAAAACGATAAACTTATTAAATGCACTTCAATGTGCTCAAAACGGATTAAATAAAAAAAATCTAAATTTCTTAAATTTTGATCTAACAGTTTTAAAGAATCAGATTTGACCAAAAGAGTTGTTAAAATATGCTCACATACAAATAGACATTAATTGCCCCCTTTAGATATGAATATGCTATATGATAATTCTGTCACATTAAACCTACTTTTATTCTTTTTTTATTCAAATACCTGCAACGATCTTTAAATTCTAAACAAAATTTAATTTAAAAATTAATTTTAATTTAATTAAAATCTACTTTTAAAAATCCATCACAAACGATCTCTTATACGATTCGTTAGAATCCCGAGGAACGGAGGGCGTAGATCTTGTTAGGTTGAGCAGAGAGGATACAACGAGAACCAAACCAAACACACACAAGTGTAGCCCAGCAGCATCGGTCCCCGCTCATCCCCTCCCCGAAAGCCCAGTGGGTCTCGTGATTACGATTCCCAATGCCCAAAATAGCAAACGGCGTGCAGGTCTGAAAACGACGGCTCTTAACGGAGTCCCCCGTCCCCCCGAATACCTAGTCAGAGCGCTGAGAGTGTGACAGCTATACTTTTCCTCTAAACAGACAGCTGCTGTGACTTCCTGCCGTTTCACAGCCAATAAAGTTCCTCCCTTTGCATATGAAAGAAAAACGTAAAGTAAAAGTGAGTCTTCTTCGTTGTAATCTTGCCGTTTCGGCAATCATATCAAAGCCCAGTAGTCATTTACTCGCACTCCTCTGCGTTGACCGTGAGTGGGTAAAGTTCTCTGAATAGGGCAGGTCCGACCATGTTATTAATGCTATCAAACAATTTAATGTAGCACACAAAAAGAAATTCTAAGATTGTTTGACACTTTTTCGAACAATGTAATGTGATTCAGCTTTGGAAATTTCTAAGACTGTTTGACACTTTTTGGATTCAAGTGTCCTAATTTTTTTAGAATCCAGTGATACACAGTCACACAGACACAAATTGATCTGCACGCATCGACACACAGATGTAATGAGGGCGGGGGCAAGGAAGGTGAGGAAGCTAAATAGCGTAGCGGCAGCGGCACTACCTTTGCCAGAGGGGAAATGGGCGGCGAATGGCGACCGGTAGGAGATCGCGATGAAGGGGTGCAAGCAGTCTTGGAAGGCGGGTGAATTTTCGCGTGTTTGAATATGGGTATCCACTTTGCAAAAATTGACCTTGAGTGTAATTTATACTTAAATTCAAGAAGTTCAGTGATATATTTTTAAAAAATGAATTGCTATCGCTTGTCATAAAATTCATAGTTCACTAATACTCATAAAGAAATCTTGTTAGGATCAAGCCCTTACCACTGCACCAAAAGCAATTGCTGTTAATAAAGGCGTAACTTTATTTCCTTATAGTCCTAACACAGCAGCCAGCGCACACGGTCGAGTACACAAGAGAATAGATGGACGCGGCCAAACTCCGATCTGCCAACATATCTTACATAAGAATTAGATTTAGGTGAATGATATTAAGAATACGCTCGTTCAGAAAAGAAATAATATTTATAGACATGCAAATGATTTCCTGTTACTGACCAAATTTAAACGTAAAATTTCAAAACTCAACGTTATTATGAATTGACGAGCTCACATTAATTATTGTCATGGGTGATGTGGCAGTACTTGCCAACATCCCGTCTAAGATATGTATAAGGTTTTGACACTGTTAAGTTAAACGTTTAAAGAAAGCTGGATGCGTATATGGAGACAGGAAGCGGGGGGGACCAAATAATTTTAGTGCTGTGTCCGTATTCCGTAACGGGGCGAATGTTGGAAGCATAGGAAGCAACCACCAAAACCCAGTTCCAAAAGGCGGCAGCACCGTAATCCCCAAATCACAACCCCCTCTTCGTTTCCATTTTGCCTCTAGTGTAGTAGGCTTAGCTTTAAAAGAGGCCCGAAGGAGCTATAGTTTGGTTCTTGGGCTGCTGCTGATTTTAGCAGGTGTTTTTGAGATTCGATTTTGGGTTTGGGTGGATGGGGAGCGGAGACAGAAGTTGGGGGTCAGAGAAAGGAGCAGCAGCAGCATCATTAGAGTACTGTGATGTTGGGCTGGGTTTGAAGATGCAGCAAAATGACTTGTACAACGGTTGCAGCAGCAGCAGCAGCAACAGTGGTAGAAAGATGATGGCGATGCCTCATCTACCTTACCATCATCATTTTTCTTCTGGTGACAGTGGTTTTGGTGATGGCCCGAATGGTAATGGCAGTGGTAGTGGCGGTGGGCCCTTGTTTTCCAACACGAGTAATAATCAGGTGGCGTTTCTGAGCGGCTTATACGATGCTGTCGGTGCTGCTCCTGCTCCTGGTGGTGCTGCAGTTTTGTCAAGGACTTTGCACCCTTTTCCCCCTGATACTTCCTTCAGATCTTCATCAGGTCATTTCTCCTTTTCTCTTTCTCTGTCTTTGTAATATTGTAATATATTTTCTGTGTACCGGGAAAAAAAGAGAGAGTTAAAATTAAATGATGATATGTAAAGGAATGGATGTGGGTTTGTGTGGTGTTTGGTTGCAGAGGGAGGAATGGCAGCATCTGGGAAAGTTGTTTTTACAGCTTCACAGAGACAGGAGCTTGAGAGACAGAACAGGATCTATGAGTACATGATGGCATCTATCCCTGTTCCTCCTCAACTCCTCATTCCTATTACCAAAAGTCCCTCACATGTTCCTGTCTCCCAATCTAACAGTAATTCCTATGTCTCTTTTCCTTCATCATATGTATATTCCATTCTTCCATTGTCAACCATTTTTTAATATGCCTGACACACAATCTCTTTGGTCTGCTTTCACTAATCTATTATTCATTTGTTAGAAGAAACTATTGAAATTGAATTGGGTACATTCTTTCTCCTAGGCATGGTTACATATTCTTTCATAATGTTTGGTAAATGTGTTGGAATAATACCAGAAATGTGTTGTTGTTTGAAGCATCTGGGTTAGATTTGAGGTTCTCGAATGGGTCGGGTCCAGAGCCATGGAGGTGTAGAAGGACAGATGGGAAGAAATGGCGGTGCTCGAGGGATGTAGCACCTGATCAGAAGTACTGTGAGCGACATGCCCACAAAAGCAGATCCCGTTCAAGAAAGCCTGTGGAAATTCAATCCCACAACACCACCAACGTTACAAACAACAACAATCTTTTTCTTCCAGCTTATACCACTTCGGCTGCCCAGTCCTTTCAAAAGCCTTGTTCGCAATTCTCAACCTTGGTCTCCGCCTCTTCATATGACCAACCTTCCAGGTTTGTTAGGATTTCAGTTTATCTCTTATTGAATCCTAATACCCAAAATGGTTATTTTACTTTCTGTGGCAATGTTCTTGCAGTTCTTAAGTTTCAATTGATTTCTTGTACTTATCTATTAAAGTACAGTAAGAAAGTAGCTCTTACTAGTTCCCTACACCCCTGTCCTTTTGTTTTGTGCAAATAAATGTGGGGTTTTTTGAATTGTGTGTATGTGTTTTCTTGTCATCAATGAAGGTGCATTGAGTGGTTGATGAAAGGTGGTACCATCCCTGTCTCCACTTCAAACCATCAATGGCAGCAACTAATGCCACCATCATCATCGTCGTCCAGAGTAGTAGGAACAAAGAGAGGCAACACAGACCATAGCAAAAGCGTGTCATGCTTCCGACAGCACTACGGGGAAGAACACGAACCTATGAACTCGAATCTCTATGGTTGTAGTGGTCAAAGATCGGGAAATCAAGTGCCGGATCATTGCTCCTTAATTCATCACCCCAAACTAGCCTGTTTACAAGGAAGTGCGGATGGTAACGGAACACAGACAAGGCACTTCATTGATGGTTGGTCAGCAGGAGCCAGAGAGGATGTGAATGAAATCAGCAACAAGTGCTCCCTTACTCTGTCAATGTCCGGCGGTAATGATGAGGATAATGAGGAGCATGATGCCCCACTGAGTGTTGGGATGATGAATTCAGAGAGGGGAAGTGGTGGGGCTTTGAAATCTCCCCAGTGGCTGAACCCCGTTCCCTGGATGGATTCACCGCCCGGTGGACCACTGGGTGAAGCCTTGTGTCTCGGCATTGCTAGTACCGCAAAGGCGCCTTCTAATTTACCATCACCCCATGGTTATAGCAACAGCAACAGCACCACTACTAGCAGCTGCAGCAAAAGCTCATGCGAGGATGGTGGCCATGGGCATAATTTCATTAGGTGACACAATCTTGCAAACGCAACCCACCAAGTTGCAGCTCCAATGGTAAAGCAATTAGAAGAGCTTATAGCAGAAAGTTAAAATGTTCTGTCTTTTGGTTTTTTTTTGTTGTTGTTGACTATCTGGTTCATTTGCTGACTATAGGGGTTTTTCTTGCTAACACTTGCCCATTCATCTGCCTCATTTGCTTGTGCTGCATATAAACTCTATATTTATGGAAGGGGTACATGCAACAAGAAACAATCTAGAATCAAGATATTCTGTCCGAGAAAATTGCCCTCGTGTAATTTTTATCCTTTACCTTCTTTTGTTACTTCCATCAATCAATTTGTCACTGGTATCTAGTTTAATACAACTTTCATGGGCTTATGGTACTGTTATCGGTGTTGTCCTTGCTAAGTTTGAAATATTGGGGAGATTATTGACCAGACTGAAATCGTCCCAATGGTCAGAGATCATTAGATTGGCAAGCAAGTCCATGTGTATATAGGGGCAGTGGACATTGAAATAGCGACAATTTCTGTGGCTGTATGACTTATCTATGGATTGACAAACTCATAAAATAGCGACAATTTGTCAATAGCAACACATGATCTTTGACCCGAGTACTTTTGGATTAATTTTCACCATATTCAATCGTACAAAAGGAAGCCGGATCATGTGACATATGGTGTTACAGGTTTCTTTACCAATTTAGATTCCTAGGTCAGTAAAAATATTGAAGTTTGTCACGTACCTGACTTGCCAGAGTGCAGGCCAGCGTTTGGAACAATTTCTGATATCCTCAACTGTTGCTGTATACTCGTAGTTTCAAGGGTCCCTGTACATCTACTTTTATGCGATAAGTAATCAGGTGAAAAGCTTAGGGTTTCCTTTAGGTTGAGACATTTAGGCATCTCAATATTCCAGCTTTTATTTCCTGTTTTTCATATTGTGTGTTGTTGTCTGTAGCTTTTTTTACATAATCTTGTTCGTTTATACTTTTTATTTCGTTTTACTTTACTTTTTTACCCATATTTTCTGTAAATAGACCTACTTTTGACAGTGTTTTACGATGATGCGCTTAAAATGCCTTCTTATTTCTAAGGTCCGACACAAGGTGGCCTAAAGTTCAGACCTGTTGTCAGCTCTGACCCTAGTTCCCAAGTCATCTCAACCATTCTTTTCAACAATTATTAAATTTGGGCCGTCCAAGCCCACCACCATCACCACCCTTGATCTTGTCGCTGAATTAATCCTGCCAATCCACACACTCAAACACGAGTGCGTGCATACACGTACAAAGTGAGGCCATTCAGGTGGTTGTTGGCGTTCACGATAGTTGTTGCGAGTCGCGATCTGATGGGCAACTATTGTTGTGGGTCGCCGTCCAAAGTTTGTTAGGGTTCGGGGATAGTTGTTCTGGGTCGCGATCCAGTGGGCAACGACTATTGTGCGCCGCGATCTGTTGATTGTTCCTTTTCGGCGACGACTGTTATGGGTCGTGATCCGGTGGTTGTTGTTTGACGGCGATTTTATGGTAGGTGTGAGTGGCAATGAGTGGTGGTGATAATGACTTACGGTGGTGCTGGTGCGTTTGAAATGACGAGAGGAAAGAGATAAGATGGGGAAAGATGACTTGACAAGGTGTCAGAAAAGTCTTGGAAAAAGAATGAACCATGTTCTTTTTCTCCTTTTTTCAAACATAAAGTTACTACTAGTTGAAAAAATGTGAAAACACATTAGAGGTATTTTAGTACGTCAGTTTCCTAATATATTGATAGTTTTTACATTGATATGTTAATTTCCTATTCCTTATTATTCTAAAGGGTTGATTACAAGCATGTCCTTGAGGTTATAGTGAAATTACACGCATGTCCATTAGTTTGGACAAATAACACTTATATTCCCATGAATTAGGAATCTAAAATTTCAAATGCCAGTTATCCCTTCCCCCGTCTCTCTCTCTTTCCCCCTGCAACTCCAACCACACCACCACCTCAACACCACCTCTGCATCATCGCAATACCAGTAACCATTTGCCCAAGTCCTTCCCATCACCATCACCTCCACCATTGCAACAATTATCACCACCCACCAAACTAAAAACCCACCACGGCCACAGTCACCAGTCACCACCGTCTACCAAAGCCAACGCAGCCAACACCATCATCAACTAAAGCCAAAACCCACCACAACCAATTGCTAATACCAACTGAAATGTATGAATTCTTAACCTTTTAAAAATTAAATCTACAAAAAAAAAAAAAAAAAACTCAGATCTTCAAGGCTTGCAACAGTTGTCACAGCCGGAATTAATTACAGTTATGTCACAACTGGGTAGGGAGAGTGTGGGGCGGCAGTGGGGTGGAGGGAAGGTGGGGGCAGCAGTGAGTTAGGCGGATGGTGGGGGCAGCGACGTGGTGGAGGGAGGGTGGGGGCGACGGTGACGGGGTGTGGGGAGGCGACGGGATAAAGGGTGGGGGTGGGGGGGGGGGGGGAAGGGAGAGGGAGAGAGAGAGAGGGTCAAACACTAGTTTGAAAAAAAAAAGGGTTTAAATCTGTAACAAGGATAGTATTGGTATTTTAAAAATACGTAGAGGATGACATCAGTAAAATGTACGATTATTTAACAGACCGACGGAAGGACACGGCTAATGCCTTCAGAAACGTTGTGTCATTAACTGTAATTTCACTCTAAGCTCATGAAAATGGCTGTAATTAAGCCTATTCTTTAGATTATTCTATTGCTCTTCTAATCCCTGTAGAAACCTTTTTATTTTTTATAGGATAGTCTTTCAATGACTAAAGACTTTGTTGGCAGATCGGAAGTTGGCCACGTCCATCTACTCCATTGTGTACTCGACCGTGTGCGTTGGCTGCTGTACCAGGACTATAAGAAAATAAAGTTGCGCCCTTACTAACAACAATCGCTTTTGGTGCAGTGGTAAGCGTTTGATCCTAACAATTGGTATCACGAGTTCGAGTCCCCCGGGGTGTATCTGAGGAAGGGATTGTTGGCAGATCAAAGTTTGGCCGTGTCCATTTACTCCCTTGTGTACTCGACCGTGTGCGTTGGCTGCTGTACCAGGACTATAAGGAAATAAAGTTGCGCCCTTACTAACAGCAATCGCTTTTGGTGCAGTGGTAAGCGTTTGATCCTAACAATTGGTATCACGAGTTCGAGTCCCCCGGGGTGTATCTGGGGAAGGGATTGTTGGCAGATCAAAGTTTGGCCGTGTCCATTTACTCCCTTGTGTACTCGAACGTGTACGCTGGCTGCTGTGCCAGGACTATAAGGAAATAAAGTTGCGCCCTAACTAACGACAATTGCTTTTGGTACAGTAGTAAGCGCTTGATCCTAACAGACTTCATTGCACTCAATTTTGTGATCCTTAGTAAGTCAATTATGTCTTCCTTTTCCTGTATGGGTAGTGATCCATATTGTCTCTCAATGCCATTTTTTTCACCGTCCGCTACATAATGTAGCGGACGGTAAATTATCGTCCGCTACATAATGTAGGGGACGACCAGATCGCGCTGGCAACTTGCTAGCGCTAGCAATGGATCACGACTCTTCCTATATTATTATGGTATCTAAGCGGTACAACTACCATTTTGAGAGTCTTTTACCGTTTTTGCAAATTCCGGTGAATGGTTCGTCATTCGCCATGCCAACTTATGTGTTTTGGTTTCTTTTCGTGTTCTTCTTTATTTTTCTTGGGTTCAACTTATGTGTTTTGCTTCCGTTGAAATCCTAGTGATTATTCAGTTCCACACGTGCCATTTTATCGACGCTAGTTGTTTTTTCCTCTTTTTCTTTGCAATATCTGCACTCATAAGCTATTGGGATTCTGCTTTGACGGGAAGCTTTATTGTAAAATTTTCAATTGACGCATACCACATGCCAAACTCGTATTCTCGTAGTAACTCCATTTCATATGTCAGTTTTTTACTCTTCTTTGTTTTCACTACCTTTCTCTATATCACCATAACCTGTTTTTTTTTATTTATAAAAAAAGTCACCACCGGTCTAACACCTTCCTCCACCCCACTAAAAACCACCATAGCACCATCCCAACATTACACCACCAGCCACCAATCCACCCCAAACACCTCTCTCTCTCTCTCTCACACACACACGCGCGCGCGCACCCACACAGTCCATTCCCCCTCCCTCTCTCTCACATACAAATGCTCACACACAGTGCGAAGCACAAGCACGAACCCACAAATCGATGCGTGCGCACACACGTAATCCAGCACACACATACAGTCCTAGCACACAAACAGATCAACACACATGGTTAAATAAAGGTTGTGCTTGTGTCTCGTGTGTGTGCGCGCTCGCGCATGGTTGGGTGGGAGGATGGCGACGGGAGGTGGGCGGTGTGGTGCCGAACCTTGGGATAGAAGGGGAGAGGTTAAGGGGGGGGGGGGGGGAAGTTGTGGAAGAAGAAGGAGAAGGAGAAGAGAGAGAGAGATGCATAAGATATGTATTTAGGTTCCGTTTGGAAACATTTATTTTTCTAGTTTTGTAAACTGAAGAAAATAAACGCGTTTGGCACACAGTTTTTCGATTTTTTTTTCTTTTCAGTTTTTAAAATAGGGCTGTTTTTGAAAACTTCAAACATGAGTTTTTGGTTTTCAGTTTTGGTTTAGATTTTGAGACCATCACCACCAACCTTGCCACCGCCGGCAGCCACTGGCGACCACCGCCGGCAGCCGGCCACCACCACCGTCGGCCATTGCCACGCCCACCACCGCAAACCACCACCAAAGAAAAAACTCAAAATAAAAACTGGGTAATTAAACACCCAAAAGAAAAAACTCAAAATAAAAACTGGGTAATCAAACACTCCTTTGTTTTTGTAAAAAAAAAAAAAATCTAAACTGATTTTAGTTTTTATTTTTTTGGAATCAGAAAATCAAAACTGGAAGAGTTACCAAACGCTACCTTAATGTCATGAGGGTAAAATTGGCATTTTCAAAGCACGAAATTGTCAATTCATTTAAAATCATTATTTAGGATTACGAAACTACAAAGTTGAGCAAATTTTATACAAATGATTCACATTTTGAATTCATATTTTCACTCTATAAAAATTATGTCGTTGACCGTAAATTTATTCTCAACTCAGGAAAATTATTGATATTATGCCATCAAATTACCAAGAAGGTTGCCCTTACCGCAGTAGGGGATATATGGTAAAATTTAATCTCAGAGCTATTTATTGCTGGTCTTGCGGTGGTTAACCTCCTCCTGAGTGATGACTACTAGTTCTCTCGTTTATCGAACTACCACCTGGTGTTTTGGTTCTCAGAAGGAACAGGAAAATTGTCTTTTAACAAATTAGCTCAACCTGCTCCAACCTAATCAGTTTGTCCATAAAGTAAAGCATGGCAAGAAGAGTTAATCCTATCCTGCCGCCTAAAAAACAAAAAAGTTCATCAGAGAAGAGAAGACGATAAATTGACAAGGACAAGAAAGTGATGTTTTCAGTCTGTTCTGCACCACACTGGGTTCAACCTTTAGGCTAGAAACTGATCAGATCAGGGATAGAATTGTCAACTTACACATCATGTGGCATTCTCTGGACAATGCCCATCAAAACTTCTCTGTTGCTCTACTATCTAGCTCAAGGAAAAGAATGAGTTATGAGTAGGCTTATCATTGACATCTTCTTTGGTCTGCTCATCTTAACCACCTTCTTAAATCAGTGGTAGAACATGGAGAAATTTCTCCACCAATGCTGTCTGTATAACAGGACTGATTTGACTGTTGCCCCATTCCCACAAGGCATACCTGAAGACTCTTGAAGCTAGGGCTTTTTAAGTTCTGGCTGAAACCAGTGCGGCAAATGCCAGCACTTTCATAGGGATCGGGAGCTGATGGGTATGACAGGCGTTTCTTTGCCGATCCACCTCGTTCCCTTTCTGGTGTCGGGGGCCTCTGTCTTGGTGCACTTTGTGACCTACTACGAGCTTTTGCTGACTCCGTGGCAGCCATGTAGTTGGGTATTGCAGCGGCTACAGCACCCTCATTTACACCACTCCTAGAGCGACAAACACCGCCGTTGATGCGGTTTGTAAAGCGTAGGCTTGGGGTGTTTGCTGTAGAGGAACTTTTCTCTTCTCGTAGACATCGGGGGCTTGCAGAACGCACTTGCAGTTGTTTTGGTCTAGACGGAGAAGGCGTGACGGGTGGTTGATGTAGAGAGTGACTGCAGGATGATCGGTGGCGGGGTGAAGCAACAGAACGTGGACTGGGTAATTGCTTTTGGTTATGGCTTTGATAATGAGAAATTGGGACATAGTTGGAAGCTGAGTAAGGTTTCAATGTGTCAATTTCGACGGTCTTTATAGCTTCTCTTCTATCAATCGACTCTCTGTTACTGTTCTCCCATTGTTTTGTTGCCATCCAACGATCAAGCCAATTGGCTTGATCATCTAACTCTTCTTCATCCCCAACAGATGGGTGCCTTTCAGATTTCCACATCTTCATGCACCATTAAAAATGTTGCGAGTTAGTCAAGAGTTTCGTTCAAGAGCAGTTCGGATAGTTTGCCAGGACATTGAATTCGTAACTTACCTGCTGGGAGAAAGCATGGCCCAGGGAATTTTCGCGCTTAAGAGCAGCTTCCTTTTTGCTCTGCAAAATAGCTTCAAGCTCTTCAAGTGCATGTGGTCTCTCATCCCAATCTTGTGCAATATTGCAATTCCCATCCCTGGACTGTAATACAAGACTTCTAGATGTAAAAAATGAAGGGAAGTGTGCTCTAATTGTGTGCATGCTATGAAGATATATACTAGTTAGTCATTAGGAAGCCTAGAAGTTCATGTATGAGATTTTTCGGCATTTGAAGTACGGTTGGGCATCTCGTTTTCCTTTATATGTAAGTAGTAATACTATTATCTGGTAGGAATCTTGCCTATTCCCTCGCTGCTTTGAAGTATTCAGATTGGGAGGATGACTTACTAATGACTTTCTCTCTCGGATGTCTTGAAGGTATTTGGACTCCCAAATGTTGTTGGATTGGGCAAACATAGACTTTCTGCCTCCCTCGTGTGAATGCCTCCCATGGTGATCCCGGACCCGAGCCTGCACTCGTAGTAGAGCTTGCATACATTTTAGTGTCATCTTTGCCTGCTTCCGAACGTTCTGTCCTCTAACTAAAGCTTGAAGCTTCACAATCCCCTTGAGTGCACGAAGAGCTCGTCTTGCCTTAAACCAATCAAACACTTCTACTTTAGAAACAGCGAATGTTAATGGAAATGAAACGCTCCCCCTCCCCACATTACGGGTGATGAACTATTTGAGAGTTAGGCTTCTCCAAGTACAACTGTTTATACTGGTTACATTGTTATCAAGAGTTTGTGACCCCAAAACGTTAACCATTACGTTTGCATATAGAAGTCTCGTTAACTACATGTATCTAATATTCTAACATTCAACTATATATACATCAAGAATTAAGCTTCAAAGAGGTTACACTTGACTTTAAAGTTTCTTTAACTTAAGCTGTGAAAACTATCCAAATATTGCATGGACTCACCAGGTAGCCTCTGAAAGCTGTTTGAATGACTCTGGCGGCAAAGTGTTCTCTAACCGGAACAGAAGGCCTAGTCAGTCTAATGATCTCCGCAGCTGCTTGAGCCGTCGCCACAGCAGCTTCACCCGCTGCTGCTGTGGCTGCCGCCACGGCAATGGCATGCTTTTGCTCTGAAGCCAAGGTCGGAACAGACTTCGGAGTTATCACCTTTGCTTCACTTGGTTGAGCATTGCTTGACGGTTTTCGGAACAGCCATCTCCGCTTTTCTCTCTTCTGCAAAAACCCAAATTGAAATGCAAGTCCAAGATATGAAGCATATGAAGCATATCAGTTTCAAGCAACACAATGTACCTTTTCTTCGTCTTCTTGAAGATCCTGTTCTTCTCTCTTCCTGCTGCTACTCTTCTTCTCATTGTCCTTGGTTGGAGACCTGAAGGCCCTCTTAACTGCTGTCAACCATGAACCACCTGATCCCTTCTTTCCCATTGGAAAGAGAGAGATAGTTGCTAGTAACTGACTGAAGTTGCTACATTTGCAGCATACCAACTATATAAGAGAGAAGTGCATGTTATGTTATCCAGTGTGTTTGATTCCTTTGGCCCTCTAACTATAAAGGTGACAATTGAATACTCAAAAAGAGAGATGGGGTTGTGTTATTATGTGTGCAGCATCTACACAGAGTACGAGCGCTGCAATATATGTGGTAAAACCCTAGGTGTTTTCTAGTGGCATGGGGGAAGGAAAACTGAATGGTGGGGGGGTGTCAGAGATTGCTCATAATGAAACTGGCACATGAAATGGAGTTACTACAAGAAGAGGACATAAATAATACGAGAGAGAGAAAGAGTTACATAAGAATCCAAAGTGTCTTAATAATAGTTGGGCTTAGAGACCTAACATTACTTTATTTTGCTAGTATTGAATACCAGCTGACTGACTTCACGTGTTATGTGCAGCCAAGGACACCAAAGAGCTCAGAATTGGCAAAGGCATGTATTTATGCATCTGGCCTTGGATTTGGCAAGTTATCTCTCTGTGTCTTGCTTTCTATCTGGAAGATCGCCAACCAACCAACCGACTAAAAGCCAGCTGAAGGGGAATCTAGTCGTTGCTGTGTAACAAATTGACTGGGTGGACTGGTCAAAGCTACTGTGATCTTCCTTAAGATCGATCTTCCCTCTCCAAATTTTTTGGGTATGATATATCTGTTTCCATCGACCGAAATTGATCCTTTTAAGTTACGTTCATTCTAGAAGATGAATTCATGGCGATGTTGCGTTATGCAAATAGAGTGGGAGAGATGGTTGCAACTTTCTTTTCTTTCTCTTTTTTTGGGAGCATGCGCTATGACCATTAATGTTGTTATCCCGGTGAACTATAACCACTTCAGATGCTCTTCTCGCTTGAAGTTTGCGGTTTTTACAAGAGGACATTCAATCCATAATCTATTAACCGATGAAGAAGAAAGAGGACCACATTGTTAGGTGCTAATTTGTGTCTCTGCAATATGATTCTCAAATATATTGATGAACTCTATGAAATATGGAGAGTGCCAGGGGATGAAAGACCAATCTCACCCTTGAAAGACTTTGAGAGTGGACTATGAGAGTCCAATTACATGCTTAATTAGCTCCTAGGCAGAGGTACGTAGACTAGACGAAATGACAAGGCAAGTCAAAAAGAAATTGAGCTTAAGCTTAATAATTTGAGCTTAATAATTTGGGGTTATATTCCCATCTAGATTCCTTGATGTTAGGGAAGTAACAGCATTTTCGTTGTAGCTCGAACCGAGGCTAGTGAGCGATGTCTAAAGAAGGCCTGGCTTCGTTAGGTGAAACTCAATTCAAGCCCCAAAGGCTAGGGTGTGAAGATATTCCACACATCTTAAGGGGGTGAGAAAAATGATCGGTATTGTGATTGATTTCATCTCAACTCGTGATATGATAGAATCCATTTTTCCTTTTCGGGTTTTCCCCTCTAGTTGTTAACATCACAAGTGATATGAGCACGTTGGACTCCAACTTTGGTCGTAGTAGTAACGATATACAACTCTCTCGTAGTAACAACCAACATCTACATAATTTAATTGCTGGCATCATCGGTTGACGCTAAAAAGATGTTAGCAAGTTTTGTCGTTGAAGGTTCTCTTGTGTTATAATCATCTTGTCTACCAAGCAGCAACTCGAAGATAATTTGGGCCTTCATTTATTTATCCCATGCTTGGTCCTCGAGAAGCTCAAATGGAGACGCAAAAGGCTCCTCTTTACTACTCTACTGTACGCCGGTACTGCCCTGGCTACTGTGACTTTCAAATAAACTTGAATTTGGAGCGCTAAAGCTATACCTGCCCTCTGGATCCCCCCAAAAGTTTGAAAATTGAAATCAAACCAACTGCACTGCAATTCTTTTACCACATTTTCCCCCAACTACCTCCATCTCAAACGAGTCCTCTCCTAAATCTCCAAGTTTTGGTCCTCACTCCTCAGTCACACGCAGACACTTTGATCTTCTCTTCCGATTCCGAGTCATGGGTTGCGTTTCGTCGGCATTGCTCAACCACGACGACGACTTCGCCCAGATTACCGGGTCGGGTCTGGGTCACCACATTGTCTCACTCACCTCCACCACCTACGGCCTGCTGACCCTCGACCCGCCTTCGGATCACACACCCACCACCCCTCCTCCCCGCTTCACCCTCGGATCCATCTTCCCAAGCCCACTCTCCGAGCCCAGGTCGACCCGGCCCGACCCTCCCGAAGTCATCAACTCTTGGGAACTGATGGCCGGACTCGACCCCACCACCGACAGCTTCCGCTTCTCCCCCCTCCCACCGCCACAACCCTCAAAACCCTTCTTTATCAGCGACGATTGCCTCAAAGAAAACGCAAACCCTAACTTTCGACAACCCCGCAATGTCGCCCGAAACGATGTTGTTTTGAGGCCATTTTCTGTTAAGAAGTGCTTGCTTGATGGGTTTGAGGTTTTGTGCCCACCCAAAGGAGAAAATCGGGTGGTAGTGTATACAACGACGTTGAGGGGTGTGAGGAAGACCTTCGAAGCTTGTAATGCAGTTAGGGCGGCAATTGAGGGAGTTGGGGTGTCGGTATGTGAGAGGGACATATCTATGGACAGAGGGTTTAAAGAAGAGCTGAGGGAGCTAATGAAGGGGAAAGAAAGTGGCGAATTGATGCCGCCTCGGGTGTTTGTGGAGGGGAGATATGTGGGTGGAGCTGAGGAGGTAATGAGGATTGTGGAAGAGGGGTATTTAGGTGATTTGCTGCAAGGACTGCCTAGATTGAGGGCTGGGTATGTGTGTGAGGGGTGTGGGGGTGCTAGGTTCCTGCCATGTTTTAGGTGTAATGGTAGTTGCAAGATGGTGGTGGACCAAAAGGAAGGTGGTCGGAGTGTTGTGGCAAGGTGTAGCGAGTGTAATGAGAATGGACTAGTGCTGTGTCCTATTTGTAGCTGATAAAATCAACTTCTATTTTGATCATCAACATCTGGTTGGTATTCGAAAATCCTTTCTGTTTACTATAGTTTTGTTGTAAAATATTTGCACATCCTTGATCTATGTAATGTTTGCATTTTGCTAAATGGTAGTAATACGGTACTTCAAAATCATGAGAGGAGTCATAGGAGATTGGTGTTTTCTTTTGATCATAGTTATCTGAATTAGCAATCAATGTCTGCTCCCTCTTAATGTTTCCCTTTGAAAATTTGGTATCTCAAAATGACGAGAAGAAAGGACAATGGGTTCACTATAAAGCAATTAGTATGTTTTACTTTGTAATTCGGCCACTTTTAGCTTTCTGTACTAAGAGTTATAGATTGCGAGTTGGTGATGCATGAAAGTGAGATAAGTTCGTTGCTAGGTTTTGCCTTTCAAGATTGGGATTTTACATGCATTAATTGTATGACAATATAGCTCATGAGATGCAGGAATCTTTTTTGTCAAACTTGAGAAGAATGAGCTTAGATTCAATTATTCATTTAATGAGCTAGTTATTAGTTACAAATAACAGAACTCTAAATATTGGGCTTTGTTAGTTTTCAAACTCGAGTGATGTAGGTTTCTGAGCCTTGAATTTGTTGGCCATAGATATACTCGAGAAATTTACAACTTAGAGTCATCTCTGTGTCCTTTAATCCAAGTAGGTGCTTTAAAGATGCAGTTCTTGTGCTGATTATGCCACTGGTCTAATATCGTATAGCTTTCTGCTGTGAGTGAAGAAGTAACTTCGACAGGACACAAGACCGTCGGCAATCTCTATAGTTCTTAGCCGACACTTATGAGTGTGATACAAATCAGCAAGCTGTATGATTCTCTAAACTTGATCGGTCGCCTAGACTCGTACATGTTGATTATCCTAAACCCTTAACAGAAACATATAAGGGCCCAAAAGGCCTAAGAGTATTTCTAAAGAAAGTGACTACAATGGGCCTAGCAAAGTAATATTCTAGCTGCTTCTGATAGCAGCAGGTATCTCTTTCTTAATTTTCTTAGAGGTCACAAACTGAGAACCTATCTTAAAATGTCCTAAATAATCATGTGAAAGAATCATTTCCCAGGCCCTTGTTTCTTCTTAATACTATGCAACACATAATCCGGATAAAATTGCAATTTCTCTACACTGAAGTAAAGCATATGAATGCACCCACATTGATTTCATTAATTTGCGATTGAATGTGTTCCAAAATTGCTATGATACGCACAGAGAGATAGCACTTTCTAATTGAGAAGTGCCTCGATTCTATAGACTCAAAGGAAAGGTTGAACTTCCCTTACAGAGGTAATCATTCAGTACATGCTTGTTTCCTCTTACATGTTACTCTTACTCTAGCACCTGGAGTAATTAAGTGTTAGCCTAGAGATAACCGTTTTCAAAACCTGTTCATGCACCTTCCTCAGTTACTACAAAGATGCAACTGTAGTCTGCCTTCTACAAGGCTTTGACCAGTTAGATCGGGTCATACCTTTCCATTTGCTGCAATGGTGCCTCTCTTGTCAGGTTTAACATTCTTTGAGGAGTTTTAACCATTGTATTGGAGATATCATGAACGATTAAACCTTCTCCCCTTTCCTATATTGGTTTCATTGTAATCTTAACCTTCTTCCCTTTCCTGTATTGGTATCATTGTAGGCTTATCTTGTCCTCTTTTGATTTTTGACAATCATAAAAGATATCAACCCAATATTTAAATGGATTTTACCTTTGCCAATTGCTATTAATTACTTTTATTATTGTTCTTTGAGAAACTTCTTTTCAATGAAGTCTTACCATTACATGTTGATATGGCAGCACCTTGTCAAACATCTAGTACCTTTTCATTTGTCCATCCTTCTTTTCTCATTATTTTCGTCCCTCTTAAACTGCATGTATTATGTTCAAAGTAAGTTGTTCGGAACTTTAATCTCTTCCCAGTGAATAAGTTTTAGGCTGTCTTTTAGTCAAAAGGCAGCTTCATAGTAAATGGATAGCACTAATACGTGGCTTCTTATGTTCTGTTTTCATTTCTTTTGGGACTGCAAGTGCGATTTTGATCTAGGTAATATGATAAACATCAATATATTAAGGCATTGTGGATTTGATTTCACATAGTAATTAGAATTACACTTGCCGTTCTTCATGCAGAAGCAAGTTATTTCACATTATTCGGAACATCAAAAACCACTTCTGTAATGCTACAAGAACCATTTAAACACGCGTTGCATGTTGTGTTATTTTCACGAGGGACTTGATACTTTAATTTCAGTGTAGACAAGTCCACTCTCCCTCCCTCTCTTGGAAAACACGTTATGTACGTGAGCTTTGTTTCTGCTATGTATATTTCATAGGAAATCTTGTTACAAAAGTCCACATGATATTGATTTATTTTCAAACAATTAGGAGTTCACTTGGCTACCGGCTACCAACCAGTGCGAATTTGAGCCTATAAGATTGCAGCATCTTTTGCATCCCAACAACATGTTGACAATCGTATACATAGGATGATGACTTGATGGCTTTATTTCTTCCTTGTTTTGTTGTTCTTGGTGTGCATAATTGTCACAGGGTACAAAAGTATCATCACCTCATGAATGTTCTACTTACTGGTTTAAGAAAAAACATTCGTAAGCAGGCCCAACCTTATCACTGAATAGTTTCCTGATGGAAACCGATTCGTGGTTAGTCCTTGTGCTTTGCACGAGCATGTGTGCATCTATATGGATATATATTGATTTCAAGATGGTCACTTGGACTTCATCTGGAGTTTATTTTCTTTTCTATCATGTTATATGTTTTGCTGTAATGTACAACAGAGTTGGGAGATTATATCATTCTGCAGAGTTGTGAATTTTTCATTTATATACAGATCGAATCTATCACCCGTGATGTGGCAGATCAAGAATGGCACCACAGTTTAGACCAACTTTGCTTGGAAGAATAAAATTGGATCCAAAGTGGCTTATATACTGTAGTTTGAATTCTTTGGAATTTTGAAGTTGGCTTCCTAAACAGAAATTAGCATGTATCTGTAATGTGGTTCGTCGCCTTGGTCCTCCTTATTTGTGCGTCTATGTTTGAAAGAGTATATAGCGTAATTGAGAGTCAAGACCGGATATAGATGGTTTGAAGGATAGTAAGTTCATACTCAATACTTTTATCACATCAAGGATCAAATTGGAGATTTTGTTCCTTTGCCTTTGTATTCAAACGAGGATTTAGTTCTCTCGGTCACTTCACTCCAAAATCCATGTACGGAACTTGTTTTATGATGCCTCTATTTTCATTCCTGGATGTTACATTGCGCCTCTAATTTGACCCCACGTACTTGAATGGATGTAGTCCTTTGGTGAGGAGTCCTTGTGCCAGCCCCACACTCGAAACAATACTAATTGGAGTGAAGCAAGTAGGGTTTGGGTTGTTGAAGGCTATAGTCTATTGTACTGATCCGCAGCTGAAGTTCGTTCTTGCATTGCTCTCATAAGTGTTTTAATAAGCTTTTTTGAGCACACTGTGGAGGCATTTGTACTCCTTGGCGAGTGGTGACCGAGAGCAATTTTGAGAACGTTCAGTGCTAATGTTCCATTTTTGTTGTCTTGTCCAAAATTCCACATCCCACCTGTGTGGATGCTATTTTAGAAGCAAATATTTAGTGGTTTAGGACCGTCACACGGGGTATGATTGCAATGCTCTAAGATCGCTAAATTAGCTGGCAAATGCATGGACAGAGGGTAGGAGACAAGCACACGCGGTATGATGACCATGGAATTAGGGGCGGATCTAGAAAATCTAATCGAGGGGGGCCAAAAATTCGTAAATTTTTTTTTATCATATTATAATTAGCGTCACTTCTTGAATACGTTAAATGCATAATAAATTATTCAATTGATTACTAATCATTTTAATTTAGTATTTATAATGATTTATTTAACTTGGTAAGATGAATTAACAACGAATTATTAATGTTGCATGAGTGAAGCTTAACGCTTACTATATAGATGTATTATTAATGTGGTTATTATTTATATAAGTACACTATTGCATGTATAAGTTAACATTTTACAATAATTTAAACTAAAAAAAAAAAAAGCATTGACCTTGATCATTCGTATTTTTTCGTAATCTGAAAATTTAAAATTTGAAAGAATGAAGATGGAACAAAAGAATGAGAAAGAAGAAGATTATGACGGCCGATGACACAAAGAGTTAGAAATACAATAAAACAAAATCCAAATTAATTACTTTTACGATATAATGGTATTTTTGTAAATATGAATATCATTTATATAGAAAACTAAGAAAAAAAATCCCAAAACCCCCTTCCCGTTAGGTGAAAGTTCTGCCCCTGCATGGAATGCTTGTCTTCGAAGATTGCGTAGTTAAATGTCAACGCTTACGTGATTTCATATCCATTCTGGTGTAGAAATATCGGTCTGGGAGCTGGTACTAGACTCAGTCCCTCTAGAAGGTCTTGATTTTCCCTGATGAGGACATTTCTTCCTTGCTGTATTAACGATTCATAGACTGCCTCAACAGCTTGTGCACCGTGGCGTATTGGAGATTTTGCTCATTTGCACGTATGAGAGTGTCTATTTTTTCTTTTTCCTTTACTTCTTTTGGGGTAGAATGACGAAAGGGAGAAAGGAATTGAATTTGTATCGGAGGAGCGAGGAATAAACATCTCACAACTGGTTGATTAAACTGAGCGAGCCATGAGATTTCTTCAAATTCGTTGAGATCATGGCATGGTGGCTACATTATCAACATCCCGGATTTTTTATTTGTTTGGCAAATTTAATCTCTCGCGTACCCTTTATATTTTTCTTTTTATTGTTATCTTAGAATTAAGGCGTCTGCACCCAAAATAGATTGGTTGATGTTGATTACTACAAGTCCAAAAAAAAAAAGATAATTGAGATTAATATGCCTCTTATGCTCAACAGGAAGGATACTGTAATAGTTTAGTGACAAAATATTAACACTTGAAATAGTTGTGACACTTGCTAAAATTTATAGTGACAAATTTATGTCGCTAAAGATATATTTAACGGTATTCTTCTCTTACCGTATAAGTAGTGTTCGTCGTCCCGGTGAGAGTGCATATCGGTGTAGTTGGAGAATGACCCGAGAATAAGGCACGGCTCAAGTGTCGAAAAACCCATGATTAGATGCGACGGTCACTGTCCAAATTCATGACCAACCTCACTGGAGAAGTTATGGATGATAGGCAAAGCAGCCAATCCATTCCTTTCTAGGTGGGGTCTGTCGGTAAAACTCTGCCTCATTGTAGCAGTAGGCCCTCCTCCACTCTCATCACTCCCGTTGTCGTAAGCTTCCTGTGGCGTCTGGATGTGGTCTCCTCTAATGCACTCTCGCCCTTCTTCCTCTCTCTCCGGGACACTTTGATGCACTCATTTCACTAACTGGCAAGTTCTTTTTTCTTTGCTTCTCTTTTGGCGAATTAGTTTAATCTCGAGAGTATCGTTTGCACTTTTAAAGTGTGTTAAACTACTCGTGAACTATTCACAGTTACTTGATTGACGAACATTCGAAATCCATTTGCAAGACTAGTAAGTCGGCTTCAAAGTATGTTAGGGTTGGTTTTATGTTGTAAGCTCGACTGAAGAAAGTTTTGACAATATCAAACTCGTTATTATTAAGTTCAATTTTCTGGCTATAAGCAGTATTTGAGGGTGTGAAAAGCTATTCTCCGTTCTCGTTGCTTTTGGTTGAAGTCTTGGAATTTTTTTAAATTTTCTTCCCTCTTGGATACTTTTGCTAGACATGGAGTTTAGCTCGTGCCATTGGAACAATGCACCGTTGCAAGATTATAATTCAATCCTCGTGCGTGCGGAGTGACATACTATCGTATTACTAATATAAAAACACTTTTTTTTTTCTTCCTAGAAACAGTGAAATGATTATTACAGTAATGTCATTTGTATTCTTGACTCCATATTTTTCATTCATGTCTTTTCCAAAGTCAACGACAAAATAATTCCTTGTGAATGAAAAGCATGGTGGTAGTGATTACCTTTGGGGCAGAGGAATAAATATGTATGATTGACACCAAGGAACTTGTGTAAACCTAGCTATATATATGGACGTGTAGTAGACTAAGCTAGTCGTAGATGGGACTCCATCTGATCTGATTGTCACGGAGATACAAAGTTACACTTTTTAATTTTTAGCAACCAATTCTCCCAGTTAAATCTGTTAAATTTGAAAATCAGATTAAAATTTGCATCTTTGCTACATGGGCATCAATTATACATGCAAAGCTCCACTGATAAGCTTTAAGGATGGACTCACTGTTACTCAGAACCTTTTTAGACAAAATAAAGGTGCTGCTGCAGTAGATTTGAATGCTCCAGTAGATTTGAATGCTACATAAAGCGGAGAGAACAGGTTGCAGCCCCTAACCGCATAACTGAGTTGTTTTGCTATCCAACTTTGCACCTTTTACGTAATCTTGTTGAACAAAATAGTAATCAAGGTTACTCTTGACTACCTTAATTAGAAGTAGAAAACAAAAGAATAATACCAAGATTTTGAGCAAAGGCTTGTTTAACATCATCTGTTAAGCCAGAAATAAAAATGGTACTCTTTTGAAGATTCACCTTACGACAGAGAGAGCAAACAACTCATTCAAGGCTTGTTGAACAGTATCTAGAGATTGAGAATCTGCTCCACCCAAGATGAAAAGTTCCTAAACAAAGATTAGGTGATTAATGTCTAGCTTAGCACATTTAGGATGAAAACGAAACCAGGGAAGCCAGTATATTTGTCCATAATCCAAGAAAATGCTTCCATGACTAGAATGAACAAATAAGGTGAGAGTGGGTCACCTTGTCTCAGTCCTCTCTTGCTAGGAAAATAGCCGTGGATAATCTAGGTTTATTAATCCTTAAAGAGAACATAGGTGTGGAAATGTATTCTCTGATCCAATGTACTATCATTTTAAGAAAACACTTAAAAAATTGCCGATTAATGGTGTCATAATCCGTCATGAGATCAAGCTTAAGAGCACACCTTCCAGGGGCTCTATCTTTGTGATAGTTGTGGACTAGCTCTTGCATTAATAGAACATTATCCAAAATTGACCTTCAATGTACAAATGCAGATTGTCTAGCATTTACAAGGCGAGGGATGGCACACTTAAGTCTTTGGACCGTGATCTTAGAAAGGAAGATAAGTTGCAAAGATGTGCACTAATTGCAGATGATCGATAGGTGTGTACTGTGAACACCAAGAATCCCTTAACCACCTTTTCTATCTTTGCTCCTACTCAGCTTTTATTTGAAAAATTATTCTTGCTCACCCATTATGCTCTAAGCCTTGGCCATGGGATACTGAATTGACTCAAATGCCATAAACCTATAGTGGAGCAACTTTCTCAGCTCAGATTAGAAGGCTTGCACTTGCTGCTGCTGTTTACTGCATTTGGCATGACAGAAATAGTTGTATTTTTCGACATACATGTCAAAATACCTAAAGAACTCTTAAAACCTGAGATAAGTAGAAGAGTTTTCAGTATACCATGTAAACAAGCTACAGTAAATAGCTAAGACTAAGGTGTATATACTTGTACATAGCAAAGTGTTTTGAGCTCTCATGGAATAAAAGGACATTTTACCCAAAAAAATATCGTCCAAGCTAAGGTGTTGAAGTGGAAGATACCAACAACGCAAGAACATTGCAACATTTGTGTGGCAGGGGATATATCTGAGGTTATCCTTAGCTAGCTCTGTGTATACTTAGGTTGATATGTGCTAGTGTGAACTGTGAATTAGCAAAGACGAAGAATACTTTTATATTTGTATATTGAGCTTTTGCTCTTGAATGCCCTATAGTACTGTCTTTTACCTAAAAAAAAGTTTCACGTCGACTATACGTGGGGATGAGTTTGTACACCCAATAGGTTTTTCTCTTGTTGAGCGTGCTGTAGAAGTGGACATAGACTTTAATATGGTATCTATCACTGCTCATGTCCCATGATATTTATATTCCATGTTATGCGTGAGGGTCCGCTTAACTCAGATCAAAACTTGGAATCGACTCACAATTTATGCTATGAGTGGGGGAGATGTTAAATAGCCACATCGAGTAGGTTGAGATCGGTTAAAAGTGTGTTAAGCATGATATTGAAATCAGTCTATTTACCCAGGTCAAAACTACTCGGTACTTTCTCAATATTTTCAGAAAATAGCTATGATTATGGCAAAAATGGAAAAACAAATATGTATGGAACTTCCAGTTCTACAGCAAACAGCAGCTTCTATATTTTTCTATTTTCTAGAGCTGTGTACCTCATCGAACACACTTAGTCCATGAAAATGCCTTCGTAGTGCTGTCAATTGACCTTTACATCAGTGATGCTTGATTATTTTCTTGTAATTTTTCGATATGTTTCTTCCTGTAGCTTTGACTTGTGCTTCCAAAGGCTGTGAAAACACGAGTTGGCAAATGTCTGGCAGAGCCTCAATTCCAGCATCAGTGATCCTTCCTAGTTTTCCTTTTAGTAGGACAGTTTCCGTTGTCCTTTAGCTTGAACAGTTAAAGTAGAACTCCTAACTAGAGAAATCTAACTTTGAGTGAAGTTCTGAAGGAGTAAATATCAAGTTGCCTCTAGTATATGAAGCTGATTACTTGGTTTACCCTCAAACAGGCATCATGTGACATGCATGAGAGCGATGAAGCTACGCTATACACCTAGTTCATGCACCATTTCCTGGTACACCATGCTGACGCATATGGTTGTAAAATGACTCGATGATGATTATGCACGAATTTGTGGACGAAGCGCTGGTGATCCCAATTGTATAGTGCACAAGAGAGTGACTACACGTCTACACTACATGAATTCCACCGGAAAGGGACAAAGATTCCAAAGTTTGTTTCTACATTTTTCTCATGCCACCTTAATTTCTAAAAGGTGGTAGACTTTCATGTATCAGAATTGGTACGACGTTAAAGTGGAACTCCATCATATCTTTGTATTCCACATTACCATAACTACTTTAGACTCATGGATATGACTGCTTACCAACAGGGGGCCAAAGCCAGCTTGGTATTGTTGCAAAAAGTAACTGATACACCTCCTGTAAAGCTGAATGCGAATGGTCGTAGCTTTTCTATCAGCATAACGAATTTAGACAATACCAACAACCCTACTATGGATATGATTACAGGTAGAAAGAGCATAACGTGAGATCACAAAAAGCATGTTATACTCGTATACAATTACGTTCAAATGGAAGACAAGGCTATTTTAACAAAGATATCACCTCCCACTTATTTGTTATATAGCTATCACAAATTATTCAACCTTATGATTTATAAGTATGGTATATATGCTACCTCTCTGTGAGTATTCTGTTATACCGACAAGTGGCAAAATGGGTCAGACGATGATGATGGTGATGGCCGAGCAAAGCTCCAGAGGTCTATCTCATTGCCGTAGATTTGAGATGCTTGATTTGGTCTAGCAGAATGTTTGTGCGGTGACTGTACATCATCTTCAAGGGGAAAACAAAAGTGATCCTGGTTGGGATGATCACTATAGCAGGTTAGCGGTTTGGATGATTCCACTTGGCCATTTAGTTGGGAAGCAACGAGCCGGTCGAGCGTAGCCCAATCGTTAAGCCCGTCTTTTATGTGATCATCATCCATGCTTGGGTTGGTGCAAGAAGGTTCAGCCTCGGTGAACATCTCAGTGAATGATGGCATGGCCGAAGTCTCTAACCTTGGAAGATGCACAAATCTGGCGTAGACTTCATCACTTATGGTGTCGTCGGCATATTGAATGTCGCTATTGCTGACTGTTTCACGTTCCTGCTTGCAAGACCTTCCCCCCATGTACGTAAGTATCTGGTCTAGAACTCCTCCATGTTTACTACTAGAATTTTGCATCAGGTTCCTTGAATCCATAGCTATGGATGAGCTCTGGGGACTCTCAAGGACCTTGTGATAGTTCTTCTTTTTGAAAACGCGGCACACCACCCAACCTTCCTCTGACGTCGAATCTCCTATTAAGTTAGAGGCCTGCTTTAATTCATGGAGTTAATCATCCTCATAAACATACATGAGATCAAGCATTTGTAGCGCAAGTCTATTTCACAGTAGTAGTTAAAGTGTAGTGGTGCTTTAAATCTAAAAAGATTGGTCTTCAATGTCTATATTTTAACTCGCAAAATTATTTTCTAGAAAGATGGTTCTTTTAGAAGTACCATTTTTGTCAAAAAAGTCCAAGCAAGGAGTTAATTGCCTGCCTTAAGATTCATGTTAAACGCTTGCTCTCTTAATAACTTTGGGTTGAATGGTCTTCAAAAATTGTGAGAACATGCATGCATGCTTACATTGCAGTCGGGGCTAATGGTGTTATCATCCAGTCTATATTCATGCATAATCCAGTCGGATTTTTGTCCATGCGGAGCTCGTCCTTTGTAAAAGACCAGTGTCTTCCTCATGCCAATTCTTCTAAAACTGCTGTAGATGACCTTGTCGCGACCTGTGGCCTTCCAGAACCCAGCTGCAGTTGCACGATTCGTCCGAGTCCCCGTGGGATACTTCTTGTCTTTGTGACTGAAAAAGTACCAATCATTTTGCGGCGTGGATCCTATTCTGCACTTTTCTGGTTAGGAAACCAAAGCGCACTAAATTAGTATTCACAAAGTTCAGGCACTAACAATTGAGTAAACTAAAGGCTGATGGGATGTTACCTTGAATATCCCAAGGTTCTAGCTTATTAAGATCGACATCACGAATAACATCGAGATCTATCTTCTCAGAGGCCACCTTCTTCCTCAAGTAGTAGTGCAAGAGCTCCTCTTCTGTTGGATGAAAACGGAAACCAGGAGGGACCTGAGACTGGCCATTCACAGAGAGGTTCATGCCTGCTTACCTCAGCTGGAAATGAACTATAAATCAGCAAAACATCCTCTTCGGTAATACTAACAAGACATCCTTAATCAATCTTCCCAAGATCCAAATACAGGCCGGGAACCAAATATAGTTCGCGACGTACTAAAATAGCAAGAGGAGGGTTGGAAAGGGATGGTAGTGAGGATAATTTCAAAGGAGCGAGATGGTGTACGTAAGGAGCAGTGGGGAGATGGTTATATAAGGATGGTTAGACATGAAGGGCCCAAAAATGCATGAAAATTAGTGTACCTAGGAGTGGGATCTAGACCACTAAGAAAATAACCTACCACCTAAATCTAGAGAGAGGGAGAGAGAAAGGGAGGAGAGAAGGGAAGTTGAGCCCACAATGGTTGTGGGCTCTACGTGTGGGGTGTTAGATCGAGGATACCATAGTCCAAGCGGGAGGCACGCCTCCATCTCAACTGTGACCTCCGACCTTAAAATCTCTCAGAAAATCACATTCGAAACAAACCCCAGAAGAATCTTTCTCTGTGTGTGTGTGTGTGTCTCTCTCTCTCTCTCTCTCTCTCATTTTACTCGTGCAACCACCTCCAACGACACGATCGAGGGAAAGAGAGAGGGAGATGGGGTCGGAGGGATTGAGCTTTCATTGGGACAAAAGCTATGATGATGGGGGAGTAACCGAAGGGGTGCATTTTGTGTATCCTGTTCTCATCCTACTTCCACTTTTCTTCTATGATCATTGCAGTACCACCTACTGTAAGGCACTAAATCATCACATATTGAATCAGTCCAAGGCTTTAAGCCTTTTCTCAGATCGAGAGGTACTACACTACAAGATGCATGAGGCATACCATACATGTCGATCGTTTTCAGCTACAAACGGTAGTAAGGTCACTGGACCGCATCCCTTATCTGGAAACGGAAACTAGCGTCAGCTTCTCAGAACTGGCATGTATTTCCCTTTTGCACAATGATGTGCATGTTCCTTAGAAACAGAACTGTTAGCTAGTCCTGGAAAGCATGAATTATTGGCTTCCAAGATTACAGTGATCGAGGCTTGAACTTTTTGGAAGTGAAGCCACCAACAACAACAGAGGATACAGGGATAGCAAATTAATGCAAGAATTTCAAGAAAACTCAATGTTTCAATTAAAGAAAATGCTGCAAATATACCCTCCTCCTATCATATGCAGCTAGCTCGGAATCTATTGTGTCACGGTGATACCCTTTACAATTTCTCTACTAATTTGTCCTTTTTAGACTGTTGTTTCCACTTTCCACCTTATGTATACTGGTTACTATTACTTCTTTAAAGGAACTTGGCCTTTTCCGCTGCATAAATAGTACACACAGAAACGTTAAAATACTTTGGAACTTTGAGAGATCTGTTTGATGAGTTCTATGTAATTCCTTTCTAAACCTAAGAAGCTGAAGTGCCATTTGATAACTCCTTTGCACTTCAGTCCCTTTCATTTTACATAACATGTACCCTTAATTTGTCGTACTTCTTTTACTTTGTACGTGCATGGAATATTGCTAAATTTCCCAAAGTTTTTAAACCGCAATACTAGCACGTAATAGAGCTGATGATTGCTCTCTCTCTCTCTCTCTCTCTCTCTAGATGTACACACACATATATACACACACATATACACATATATATGTATGTGTGTCACCATAATAGAGCACTAGATAATGTGATTCCGTTATGAGGCCATTCCGTCTTAACTCTAATGATGAATGTTATTGTTCCAAATTTCTTGTCATAATCATGATCTTTAGCCAACAATTGACGAAGCAACCACTTGTTTTACTAACCAGCACTGATCGAATGCCTCACCTCCACATCACTTGTTCGTTGGTTCTTAGTGTGGAATTTGTTTATCAATTTTCTGCTCGCTGCTGCTGCTCTTCATTATATTTTCCATAACCCCCTGCACCCAGAAGACTTTTGAGTACTCCGTACTCAATTACTTGATACATGCGACCATCTGACGTGGTCTGACGGCAGACCATATTTGCTCCTTTTTATGTATAATAATAATAATAATATACGCAATTTAATTTGCTTGGGAACCCACCGAACACCAAACGAGGTCGTGTCGTTCCGTAAGCTTCATTGCCAACTTCTACCTCACTCCCCATCTTAGTTATACGTCTCATCGATCTGGCCTTGGCGGCAGGCTAGCTATTCGTATGGCAAGTTTGGCCTCGATCTTAGCCCAATTACAATTTCCTTATCTCATCTTCTACCATCAAAGCTTATGTGACAAGAAAGCATACTTCAAGCCTTAAAAGGGTGAAAAAAGGACAGGTGAAACTTTTGCTTAGTATGATGCTGAATTGATGGTAAGTGTGAATTGGAAATAGGACGAGACTCACGAACCTGTTAGTAAGCTCCGGTTATAATTCCGATCGTAGGAAAAACCTACAACCTTTCATATATATAGTGATCATTAACGTTCGATGAATTTACTTTGTGACATGTCGCTATATAAAAAATTATAAGCTCTTCCTACTACTCTTGTCGCAGCCAGTATTTTTTGTCAGGAAGATATGATTAGCTGCAGAACAAGAACCCGGAAGCACACATGGAAATTAAAGCTCTAATCTGGGCCTGGCCCATTAAAAGACTGACTGGCAATCTATCTAAAGGTGTCCCTACCAGAGCATTAGTTTCAAAGATCTAAAATATCATGGATACTCCGCAAATTAAATAACTTAACACATTATGTACAGAGCAAGGCACAAAATTAACCTGGCACGTAAAATGAACCATAGAGGTGTTGAAGACGTCATGGCCGAGGAGTTTTGTGATCCATCCAACATTAAGGGTTCGTTTGACAAAAAAAAAATTTGGTTTTCAGTTTTAAATAGCAGCTTAATTTTTTTTTTTTACAAAAACAAGTGAGTGTTTGATAACCCTTTTTTTTTTTTTGGTAACCCTTTTTATTTTGACTTTTTTTTTTGTGGTTTGCGGTGGTGGGGCGTAGCGGTGGTCGACGGTGGTGGTGGCCGGAGGTGGCTGCCGGCAGTCTCCGGCGGTGGTCGCCTGAGGTGGCTGTCGGCGGTGGTGGTCTCAAAAAAAAAATCAGTTTTTGGAGTTTTTTTTTTTTACTCTTCAGTTTAAAAACTGGTTTTTTAAATTGGAGAAGGAAAAAAAAATGGTTACCAAACGCACCTTTTTTTTCCAATTTTCAAAACTGAAAAAAAAGAGGAAAAAAAACCCGCGTCAAACGTGGCCTAAATGTTCTAGCTAGCTCATTTAAGGAACTGTTTCTACCAACCAACGTTACATTATATGTTCTTGCTGTGTCCTCTACATTCTTTGGCCTGGACCAGAAGACAGATTTTTTTTTATACAGTGTTAAGCCCCGCATCAAATGAGTTGTCTCGCATATATACTCAATGTTGTTATTCTTCGTACTTGGAAGAAAAAAGCAATGCGGGGTAACATTTTATCTCAAAAGATCCTATTGATATCCTCCATTCCTTCCGGAAGTCTGGCCTGCTATGGCCTTTCACTGGACTATACAATAAAGTTGATTATGAACATGGAACTCCTTTTGGCAATTTAACAGTAACGTAAAGCCAAAATATCTTAAACGGCTGTACCATAAATGTCATCACATATTTCTAAGAAGAATCTTAATAATGCAGCTTTACCCAAAAGTGCTCATTATGCAATTAGTAGGAAACAAGTTAAGAGTTGTTCTTGATTTATGCATCTTTAGGGGACATGTACAGAGTTGATTTCTGAGGAGCGTTTCCGGGGCGAGTGCAGATGCTATGCAAAGTGTACTGAATTACAGTGTTCTATGAGACCGAGCTAGTCACGTTTTTATATATAGTCATAATTTGCCCCTGTGAGATTGCTTTCAAAGCACTGAAACAAGGAAATATTTACTTACGTTAAACTTTTTGCTCTCTTATCAAGCTTTTTTAAAGATGGGATTAGAAAAAGGGCTAGGAGGAGTATTAGCAACTCCAAAGCGACTGATTTAATCCAAAGAAAGAACAACTGTGAAACGGCATGCGCGCAAGAAGTTCTCCTAAATTTGAATAGACGTTATCAGAAAGATCTGAATAAGAGTTAGCTTGTGCATAAAAATTGTGGGCAACTGAGCCGCCTATCTATGTGCAAGTCCCATTTTTCTTCATTGACTGACTAGAGAACTTAACATTTGGAAAATAAAGTTGATTTAATTCTTTAAAGTGGTGATTAATATGACATGTTAGTGGGAAATTAAATTGTGTGTTAGTGGTGCATAAGTTTCAAGTGCATTGGTGATATATGTTTAGTGCAAGTAGCGGGCTAATACGTTATTGAAGTAGTGAGTTAGTGGTAGGTTAATTGCATGTCTAAGAGTTATTCAGAAGTACGGTAAAAAGGTGTGAGAATGGTGTAAGTGTAGGAAGAACTATAAGAGAATATTTTTTAAGGTACATAGTGTATTCTCTTTAAGATCTTTCTATGTCCTCCTCATATAAGTGAGTTTACGAGTTTGAATGACATTTTGTCTCCAACAAAGTGATATCAGAGCCACAACGGACTACTAGATGTTGTGGCGTTAACATTACAGTCACTACTTGCAATGTTTGACACCCCGAACTTCCGGAGCGTTAAAACAATCACTCAGTTAATGCAATAAAAATCTCGATTCAAATAACCAACTCTCAGTTTATATATCAGAGCTTCTAATCAGTATAATACTTCAATTTATTTAAATCAAATACTCATAAACGAAAAGACCAAATTTAAGTTCTCTGCAGAAATAAACTACACAAAGTTTGCCTACACACAGGGGTTCCACTAATAAAAACAATGATAAACTACTCCAATCTCTCACTCAGGCTCTAACTCATTCCCAAGCAATCTACTGATGAACATTACCTGCAGAAGGAAATAATCAAATTGAGCTTTTGAGATATCAGTAACGTCGCCCAAGGACCAAGCGAATGAATTTTACAAAACGATTCACAGATTCAATTTGATGATGATTTCCAAAGAGTTTCAAATGATCACAAATAGTTCAATAACAATATGGGGAAGACCTTCAACTCAATCCCTTCGATCAGATATCACAACAATCACTTGCAGATACAAAGTAAACAGATTCAGATGATATTGAACATTAGCACAGGCAAAGCCACTCGGGCAGTACACAATATTACAAACTACATATGCATATGAACGATAACTAGTCCATCAAAGTACAGTAAACACACAAATACACACCAACCCCCCCTCCCCCCTCTCTCCCCCTCAATACACACCAACTCCCTCCAATACACACCAATACAGACTCTCGTGTCAATATTCAGAAGAATAATATGCGTAAATCAACATGCAAATCAATGCTCGAACATACAACAACAGATGAGCATCAATAAGAGTTACAAAAATAGCTTAAGGTTCAAAGTAGGGTTTCCGTGGCAATTAATACAGATGTCAATTCAGAATTGAGAATTCAGTGACGACCATGAATAATCGAAAGAGTAAAAACGAGTAAAAGTTGATGATTCTAAGGTTTGGATAGAAATCTATTACCTCGGTCCAAATGAAGCTATGCCAAGCTAATCAACCTCAATTAGAAATCCTTTGAATTTTACCTAAGTTGGGCAAGGAATACAATCTACGCTACAATACTATAAGCTCAATATCAACTACCAATGCTCACTCGTACTTTCGACATAACACAAACAAAGCGGAGTTTGTGTCTCGATGTTGTGTGTGTTAGCAGATAAAGCTGAACATCAGAAGCCAACAAGAACTGCATAGTCACTGGAGATTCTCAAATAGAAGTAGGAGCATGCTACTATAAATTTTACGAGCGGTTTGCCCAAGATGGTTCGGGGTTATGATATGATTCGGGTTGTGGTGGACCGGCTTACCAAATCAACACACTTTTTACCTTTTCGAGCTAGAGGATACCATGAGCAACGTATATCCTTATCTTTTCGATACCGCAGGTATGTTGAATTTTGAGGATGAATTTTTTATATGGTGGAGAGAATATAATACCCGTCACTTTTTTTTTCAAATAATTTAATTTGTAGTACATAGTTTTGGGCCTTTTCGTAATAAAAAAAAGTTTTTGGTGAATTTTGAAGAAGTATCTAAAGTTGGAGGGATTTTTGGTAATTTTTCCTTTTAAGGTAAATATAAGCTTGGCTAGGGTTTAGCCGACCCATATTTTTCTTACTCTTATTACGAGAGAGAGAGAGAGACCGAATCGGTGGAATTCCAGCGATTGCGTTGAGTTTTTTGGTAAGACTTCTACTTTTTTTTTTCTCCCTCAAATTGATTCATTATTTTATGGGTGTAAAGGTATGCATGAAGGTGTGTGGGCAGCCATGATGGCCGTGAGTGTGTGTTTTTTGTGTGTGTGTGTGCAAGGGAAAAAGACTGTCGTGAGGTAGTGTGTAAGGGGTGTGTGGGTGTGTATTGTGCATGTAGTGTGTATGTGTAGGTATGTGTAAGGTGTCTATAATGTGTTTGTGTGCCGAGTATATCATGGGGGTGTGTGCAGATGGGAGGAGAAGAAGAAGAAGAAGAAAGAAGTGTGTATGTGCTATTGGGTGGTACTCTGTGCTTGTACAGATGTACCACGGGCTCGTGTTATGTTCAGTGCGGGCATGAGAAGATGCAAAGTGACTAGCTTGTAAAATTTTGTAGTAGGGTACCTTAGGTTGTGTTAGAATTTTTGGCAAAATTTCGTATTTTTCTGAAATCGTTTAGTTTTTTTAATATTCTCCACAAGTTTATTATTCTAAAAATTGTTTTGAATATATATATATACTACTTATTAAGCCAAAACATGGTTTAGTGTAACATCTTTTTGGTGTTACATAACTACCAATCTACAATTGTGACAAATGGCATTCCAAGAAGTTTTTAAAAAGTGACCATAATAAAAAAAATTATTTGGTAAATAACTACCTATAAAAAAATGTTTAGCTTTCACAAATTAAAACTTATTAAAAAATATAGTTAAAAAAAAATTTTGGACAAATTTGATATGATAGTAATTTGCTAACTTATTTCTGGATAATATGGCTAACTTATATTTATGTAATTTAAGATTTATTTTACATAATATGACAATAGACACGTATACGTGATGCTTGATTTTTTTTTTTAAGATTCAAATTCTAGAAAAAGTATATTAATGATTTTATGATACAGAGAAATCGTTGTTTAAATTTGATAAATTTTAGAGTTGATTTGATATCTTAACCCGTATCACATTTTATTTAGCAAAATAAATCATTTAAAAATAGTTTTAGTACTTTTTAAATTATGATTTTAAATTCTAAAATTAATGTTGGAATCTCTGCGAAATGAAAACTAAATAGTTTTTTATTTTTGACAAAAAAAATGATAGAAAATGTGAAGAGAAAGATAATTATATTAGAGAGTATTATAAAACTGAGTACAATAAGGTATTTATATAGGTAAGAGAAAACTATCTTACCAGAAATAGAAAAAAGAATCCTATATAAATTAGGAGAACTCTAAAATATTCTAAACATAGGACAATAGGGAAAAGGTTAATTGTCATATTAATATATATTATCTAACAAAAAAAAAAGAATAGATTCGGAGGATTTACTATTTGCATTATTTTTATTAACACTTAGGGGCGATATTTTAATTGCACAGTTAGAATGTCATTGATTTAATATAATTAACTATATCTTAATGACTATTATTTGTCGCTATATGGGGCTTGTAACGCTCTTCCGAGGCTTTCATGCTCCTGGCTCAGAGGTAGGGCTGGCAAAAATATGATCCAACCCATACAAACTAACCCATCTCCAGCAGAGCCTTTTTCCCATCACCCGAGCGGCATTCCCCACCGCCGGCAGTCCTCTCTCCATTGTCGGCAACTCCTCTCTTCATCGCCGGCACGCTCGATGGTTTTATATCCAAGCGACTCCTTTGACCGTGACAACCACCACCATCTACAAAGCCTTTCTTTGTCGGTGACAGTCCCTCTCTCCGTAGCCGGCAGCCTTCATCCCAATTTTTTCAGTTTTTATATCCTAGTCTTTCTCTTCTACGAGGTATTATTTAGGGCTAATTACACCTATGTCCATGAGGTTAGGGGTTAATTACAGTCAAGGACACAAAGTTTCAAAATGTAACATTCCGTGACCAAAAGTGTTTCAAATGTATCACCCGTGTCCATCCGTCAGGGTTCCGTCCAAAAAGTGTACTTTTTTTATGATGTCATCAATACGTATTTTTAAAAGGACGATACTACCCCTTGTACTTTATATACATAATATTTTAAAATTTTAATCTACCAATTAGGGTTTCAAAACCCTAATTTTCAAAACCAATTAGGGCTTCAATTCAATCTGCAATTCAATTCAATCTTCAATTCAATCTGCAATTCAATTCAATCTTCAATTCAATTCAACATGCGCCGGGGACGGGGGAGGAAGGTCGGGGTGCAGCGCAGGGGATGGGGGATGAAGATGGGTTACAGGGCAGACGGGGAAGGGGAGGAAGATGCTTCATCGAGCCTCTGCGAGCATCGCGCCGAAGCCACCGTGCTGCTACACCACTGCAACCGTCCGATCGATGTTGCCGACAGACCTGTCGACGGCCAACAACTCCGGTCAGCAGCCCCATCACCGGCGCTTCTTCACCGAGCGCCATCACCAACGCCTCCGCAACCATCGCGCCGCTGCCACCACCGCCCGGGATTTATCACCGGCGCCATCTCGAGGTCAACCACCCCTCATTTTCCGATCGACCAGTGAAGGCGACGCCGACGATGGGGAAGGGTGGGGGCGACGGGGAAGGGGAATGGGTAGGGTGGGGGCGACAGGGAAGGGGAATGGGTAGGGTGGGGGCGACGGGGAAGGGGTAGGGGGAGGCACAGGCAAAGGGGTGTTGCGGGAAGGGGGGGGTGGGTGGGGAAGACAATGAAAATTAGGGTTTCATGTGGTCCTAGGGGCAAATCAGGATTTCAACTTTTATTTAGGGGCAACTTGGTCTATTTGTTAGAACCGTTAAGTAATTTTTGTATTCCGTTTGTCAACGGACATAAGTGTTACATTTTGAAACTTTGTGTCCTCGCGTGTAATTATCCCCAAAACTCAGGGACATAGGTGTAATTAGCCCTATTATTTATCTCTTCTGGCAGTTAATGGTGTTTGGTGCTTAGTTTTTCCATTTCAATCCTGTTGACCAATCTGAGTTATATATTTATTTAATTAGAGAGTAGTTGAAGTCTTGATTATAGACCATGTTTACCACCTAGTTGCACAGCCTGCTTGCTTTTGGAGTTTAATGCAATATATGTTACTGGAGCTAGTGTTCCATATTATTCCATATTCGCAATGCTCAGTGGACATTACCAGTATCAAGATCACAATGCACAGTGGCAGCAGCAGCTACAGGTAGAAAAGCTCAGTTATATGTTCACTGATTTACTCTAAAGATATGCTTGATCACCATAATACTGTAATTTTCTGCATGTGTTTCTAGTGTTGCTTTAATTTGTGGTAATTGTTGAACATGTCCTTGTTTTAACATTTTTGTTTCTGTGCGTTAATTGATGAATCTGTCATTGGAAATTTTGGAGTGTCTTCTAATTGTTGGAGATGTTATTCGTTGAAAATTTTGTGGTGGTGGGATTATAGCTCACGTTGAAGGCAAGGGCGTTGAAGGCAAGGGCGTTGAAGGAGGTGTGGAATATAGCCGTCGTGATTCAGGTGGAGATAGGCGCAAGAGTTGGTGGTGGCGGTGGCAGCAATGAGGGTAGTAATGGTAGCTCGAATAGCAGCTTCAGCGGTGAGCTTGTGCCTGAAGAGAACTTCCTTGGCAATTGTAGTCGAGAATTACTTGCTAGAGGCTGTGAGCTTCTCAAGCGCACGCGCAAAGGTAGTTAATTTTCTTTCCCTCTTTGGTTGATGGTAAATACTTGGAAACAAAATGATCTCAAGGGTTCACATCCTGCATTTCTCCCTGTTGGACCACCTGAAACAATGGAAGCTGTTGTGGCCAAAAATTGACCGGGACCGAACGAGCGTCGGTTGGGACCAAACGAGCACGCGAGCAGACCTGCAAAGCACAACACGAGCAAACGGTGACGCGCCGGGACCCCCGGAGGGGGCTCCGGCGGGGAGCCTCCAATGCTTAAGTCAGTCCATCATTTTGAGAGAGTATCTGATAACATTATAAAGTGTCAGAACTTACCATCTTCCTCCCTTTCACTTTCATTTTATAGGAAAGTATTAGATGGTCGGTTACGTCCCCTTAATGGGGAGTTAACAAAATTGATGGGTAGTTATTTACCCATAATGGGAGAGTGGGAGAGTGGGTAAATGCCACTTCCTACCTCTCCAAGAGTCATGGGACAGTTTCAGAGCTCTCTGGTTGCGACACGTGTCGCTCTCCCACGGATGTATATTTTTACCCATATCAAAAGCCAACAGTGAATTAAGCCTTTCTGCAACCCAACTAATTGGCTCAGATGGGGTGTCTCTTCTGCAGAAGCCAAGCCAACAGACATAATCTACCAGCATTCACTTTTTATCTCAACTTTTTGCACTAACCAAGTATGGCAACTTTCCCTCTCCTAATTGAAGTTGCCATAGAGGCCGGAGCTTGACATTTTTGTTGCTATGAATAATGCAGGTGATCTTCACTGGAAAACAGTCTCTGTTTATATCAACAGAATTGGTCAGGTGGATTTACAACCCCTCCATTGAGCATTAGTCCATTATTTGTCGTAAGGTCTAAAACCATTACGTACCAGAAAAAAGTCGTTGCGTCCTGGAGCTCAAATGGCTGCATTCCCTAGATAATCATACCAACTATGAACATCACCTTTGTACTTCTGTGCACTGATGATATGATTTGGATTAGAACGTTGGGGCATTGAGGAAAAGTTAAGCGTCTACTTTTGTCATACAATTCTTTTGCTAGCAGGCAATGCTGAAGATGAAGAGCAGGCATGTTACGCATGTAGCTGGGACCATCACCGAAAAGAATAGGAGCAAGTTCTCATTGCATTCGTCTTTCCTTCGTGATGTGAACCGAAATGAAGGTGGTGGGTCTTTCCTTACATTTGGGAGTTTGAGAAAGCAGTATGCAGCATAGAGGAAAAGATGCTAAAAAAAAGCTGTCATCTTCAATTTCTCTTTTGAATTTTGTCCATATGGTTTGGAGGTGCTGGAAGATATTTTGGCTTGCCTCGGGCCGCGAGTATCGGCGGTACTTTACGCTAAAGACGGTACTGCACGGAGTCGTTGATTTTGAGCGAGAAAATATAATATATGAGCTCAAGGCTGCTCGTTGTTGTTTCCGAAAGAAATAGTAACATAGCATGTGAAGTTATAGTGATTTACTAGAAGCAAGGTTAGAATCGGCAGATGGAGAATTTGTGGACCCGTTGTGAATATAGATTTAATTCTTAATATGATGGGTATGAGAAATGTTCTCAGTGTTTACAATAAATGCATTTTTTTAAAAAGAAGAAAAGAAACAAAAAGGGAAACCCCAAAAAAAAAAAAAAGGGGGAAATTTTATGGGCCAAGTCCTGTCTTGCTATTTAACCCGTTTTCGACACGATCCGTACCAACCCAAGTCTCGTCGGGTCAGATCTGGGTTGGACCCGTTTTTAACCCCCAATTTTTCAACCAACCCAACCCGCCCATTGCCACCCTTACCTCCAAGGCTGCCAGGCTGCTGGCCTAACTGGTTGATGTGTAGAAGGCCTAGAGATGTCAAAAGGGTCAGGCCAGCCCGGCCCTAGGCATGAATAGTGACAGCCCTGGTCTATAGGGCCAGGCCAAATAATTGGAGGAAAAAGCCTGGCCCGCCCCGACCCTACAAAGGTCTGGGTCAAGCCCGACCCAAGCCCTAAATGGCCTAGCCCCGCCCTTTTTTTACCCGAAAATTTAATTTTTTGGGTTTGGCTTTTGTGATTAATATCTTGGGCTTAGGTTATTTGGACTTGGCTTTTGAAGTTATCTAGATTTAGGCCTTATAATTTTCTTGACAATTATGTACATAGTCCAAATTTAACATAAAAACTCTATATAAAAATTCCATGCTTAACGAGTCGTTCGCGAGCATCTTTATGAACACTTTTATATGTTCATGCTCTCGTTTATGTACAAAAAACAATTTTAAATGTGACAAAATGATCAATAATTTAGCATTCGAATAACATATGTTAAACGTCTGTATAATTAATTAGGATAATATGGTAGTTTAATTGGTCAAACCCGACCGTAAGTTGTTCTTAAATAAACTTCTATCATCCTTATAAAGCTTTAGAAACAGGCTATTATGCATGTATCCATCTTATTCTGATAATTTTTAGTCAGTGTTATTTCAAGCTTCTGGAGTCTACCACAGCAAACTAGAACATGAAAATCATGACAGAGATTAATCTGAGATGGCCAGTTGGTTACAAGAAACATGCATTTTATCATAACAAAGGCAAGTAATTTTTTAATAGACTTGATAATTAAGCAAAATGAGGAGGACCTATGAACAAATTTATCCAAAATTTAATTTTTTTCGCACCATAAAACATGAATAGAAATAATTTTTTTTTAAAAAGGCCCTAAGGTTAGGGCCTTGGGCTTGGACCGGGCCTTGGTATCCTCAAAGTGGGCCCGGCCCGGGCCCCCACTGCCGAAGCCCGAACCCATCCCGTTTTCTCTTCTGGCCCGCTGGGCCGGCCTTTATTGACCAAGTAAATATTTTACTTTGGTCAGCTTTAGGCTTAACCGTTTATGATGAAGCTACCCATGTTAGAAGATGGTCGTAAATTAGAATCAGCCCGCTATGAGGGTAGGCCTAATGGGCTAAGTTTAGCAATTGGGGATTCATGTAAACTTTTTAGCCGAAGCCCACGCCCACAAACATTACCCTGTTTAACTGTAAGCCTACAAGAATTTGAAGCCCAATTTGGGTCACAGCCCAACTTTCTTTATTTTCTGATTTAATGTGGAGAAAACAGTTTCTCCAAGTATAATTTTCAATTTTTTATTAGGTGACATACTGCCTTACTTTAGGAACGGAGAAACAATTTAACATCTACTGACAAATTTTAAATAAGCTACTTTTCATATCTTAAAACTATAGCAATCGTCTCTAAATGTTTCTAGTAACTTTTATTTAGTGACGCTAAAAAAGTACTGTTAACAATTGTCGCTAAAAGTGTTAGAAAAAAAGTCATTAAAAATATTTAGCGACTATTAATTGTCGTTATATACAGGGTTGGAGGAAGATTTCTACAACCTGAGTAGGAGCCAAAGTTTGTTCGTTAAACAATCCCCTCCCCTATATATACATATCATCATTCTCATGTATAACTTAAAAAAGAATGATTAAACAGGAGGAGAAAGAAAAAAAGAAAAAAAAGAGCAAAAGAAACGCGATAAAGGGTAATATACTTTTCTTTCACTAAACCTCTACCAAACCATCTTTCTCAGAGTAAGCATTTCTACTGCTGGTAAGACTCCACTGATCTGAGAAGGACGCCACCGATGAGACTCCGTTCCCACATTTAGCGACGGTTCTAACATTCTCGATCAACTCCTGAGTCCGAACCTCTTGCGACAAAATCTCCAACAGCCGTTCTGGGCTGATGACCAGCTTCACCTTCCAAACCCCACTGCTACTGCTGTTGAACCTCGAGTGCCACCCATCTGTATACGATCTCTTCAGCATCCTTTTGCCGTCGAACGACATCCTATACGGCGCAAAGATGGACGTGGGGGTACTGTTCGACCTCACGTGGCCGAGTTGAGCGATTTGGCCGCCTAAACTTGGCTTGTGACCGAGTGGGAGGAGATAGTATGACTCACCTGCTAGTAACATCTCAGTGTGAGGAATTGGTTTCCAGAACAGGTCATGGCTTCGGAAAAGGCCGTGACCTCTGAATTCTTCGGTGATGCTCTCTACAGTTATGGGGGCATAAAACTCCATGACGCCACCACTTGATGTGATCACTTTGATTGCTCCATGATTGTCTTCATGGTCCCCCATGCCTCCAAACAGGCAATTCCCCATTGAACCTGTGCCTTTGGGTTCTTGCGCTCAGCACCTCTTTGGTGTTGTTGGTTTTGGAGGGTAATAAAAAGGGAGGGAAACCGTCGGTGGGATTCTTCTTTTGAGCTTTTTCTCAGCCGGACCAGCCCAAAGGAACAGAGTTGGAAAAGAAAGGAAAAGAAGAATGGCCACGATAAGCATTTACATTACTGTATGTGTCTTTGTGTTGGCAAAAATAATAAAGTGCGGTCCAACTTGCTAACATTTCACATTCTCTGGGACCCTTGTGTAGCCGGACAATCAGAGCATTTCTACACTTTTCCCAAGTAATTCTGATATGATTGTCATGATTATGACAAAAATTATCATCTTATTGAATGGTTACTTGGCCGTTGTATGATAATACTCCAGTTTATAGAGTGTAATATGTTTGCATGAAAGTACTGTTTTACGAAATACACAATCAATGCATATTTACCCTGCAATGCAGTGACACGCAATGATCTTTAGCATTTATAAGTTGTCGAGATTTATTGTTCAAAGAATGTTTTGTCGGTTATAAACCATGAAGTGACATATTCAATTAAGGGATCGATCCACATCTAGCACGGAAAAAAGTCCTATTTTTCCAGTTGTTATACGACCGTCCATTATATTCCAAATTTGCCCTCTCTTTTTCCGTCTTTCTAACGGGTCTATCTCCTTTCTCCCCATCCTCCTGTTATGAATGCACACACAACCCACCTTCCACCACCGAACTAGAAACCCACTTTCAACCACCGTGCCCACAACTCACCATTCCTACCCGCCACTATCACTCATACCACAATCATTACGGCATCACCATCATTGTCAATTGTACCACGTTCATGTACCAAACAACGTCATCAACCCACAACAGCTCACTGTCACCACACCCACCAAACCCACTACCGCCATCAACTAATAACTGCCCGCTGCCACCACATCCACCAAACCCATCATTGCCATCAAACCAACAACAATCCATTACCGCCAGTCCACCAAACCCACCACCACCATCAGGCATCAACCAACAACCACCACCGCCAACTACCATCATGTTGCTATTACATCTTGCCCATCATTCCCATTATATCCACCATTCTCGCCGCCACCAAAAAATGACATTGCATTGGGAGAGAGAGGGGGGGTGTCGATTTGGAATCGAATAAAAGTATAAGGGGTATTTTGGGGCAAATTTAGAGTTGGAACTAACTGACCCCTCTTTAGAGCAGTTAGTCGAGATGACTTTAGAAAAAAGGATCTCAGACGTTCACGTAGTGGTGTGGACAGACCGATGATTAGAATATGTTCAGTTTAGTGAAGCTTATACCGCAGGCTTAACTCAAGCAATGCGCTTATTTCACACATAGCGAATCATGTATATTGGAAGGAGAGAAACTGATTACATTGACTATTCTTAGCCAACTTTAACACTTCAAGTGGCAGACCCCGAAAAACTGGAGAACAGGTTTCTGGTGGCACACTAGGAATTGTGCTTCCAGGCCATTGGTTGGAGTTTGCATCTTCTTCTTTTTTTTTGGAAGGAATTAGAACTGCATATATGGGTAACCCTTGGGGGAGGGAAGAATCGAACACGGGAGTTTGCATCTTTATATGGCTAAATATCTTTCATTTTCTATTTTATTATTGATAAAAACGACATAATTTTGATTGCGATTAACATTTTTAGGGATGAATGACAGAACAAGCAGGTTGTGTTCCTTCCGTCTGTAGTAACAAATGAGGAACAAGTTTGGCATGTTTTGCAGGGCCATGTTTGTTGTGCCGCGCTATTTCTTGTACTCTGTACTAGTAAAATCTCAGAGAATTGTTTAACTAGTTTCTATGTATCCTCAACTATTTTCCTTTTTTTCATCCGTCAACAAGGCTGAAATCACGTTGGTATCGTAACATTCGAATTCAACATCCCAACAGCCCCATGCAAATCTTGCACCTGTAAACTTAGTTTCTTAGCAACGGCCATTTACCAGTCAAGAATCGATCTGCCAAAGTTTCTTTCGGAGTATTCACAAACTTCTAGGTTCCCCAGAGCCCATACATGTGTGGCCAACGAGAAATCGTTATGAACGTGATAAATTTTTTCATTATTTTGTTTACATAAATAGCAAAAAGGTTCTTACAGCATAGCACGATAACATGTAAGCACATTATATCAGAGTTGTTCCCGCTCAAGGTTTTGGGTTCAGTTTTTTCGCTTGCATATTTACTCTATCCCCTGATAATAGTACAATTTGCACTCCGTTAAATATTTTTGCAATTGGTGGTGATGCACATTGATTTAGTTCCAAAAATTAAAATGTCTCCCCACATTCATTCACGAGCTTGCACGAGAAAGAGAGTGTTGGACTCTTTTTCTAACAATCCAAAACTCTAGATTGGATGATAACTCAACATTGTTGAGTCTATTCGTAGCATATATAATGCCACATCAACTTAACCCCATCGTGCATTCTTAAGCAGCCAATCCCGGGTCAGAAACGGTTTAGAGAATTTGTTATGCATTTGGACCCAAACTATGATTGGAGAGTATCCGTGTTCCCATCATAGAGTTTGCCAACCCAACTTTCTAAATTTTACCAACAGTGTGGTCTTCGGCCTGCAAAGGCCATCGACCCAAGGTCCAGTTTGATGCGATATTGGATCTTTAAGTCCAGTAAAATTCAGGGAAGTTGCTATGAAAACACAGAAAGTACGTTATAAAGAGGTTTTTGAAATAACCCAAAAGGGGTGGTGGAGTTGGCAAGGGGTCTCGAGGAGTGATGTTGAGGTCCCGAGTTCGATTCCTCCCACCCCCTAGATTATATATATGAATTGCAGTTCTAACAAATTTTTTTTAAAAAAAAAAAAAGAGGTTTCGGAAGAACATTTCCGATTTTAATGCTTTTCACACACGTGCCTTGACAAATCATTTTTTCTTCATAGAAAATTGTGTTTACAAGTAGAGTTTTCATCTTTTTATAAAAGGACACCATTTCAACATTTTCAGATTATGAATTGTAAAGCCGAAGCTAAAAGTTATAACATTCTAATTCTTGATTGGCATGTCTATCATCTTATCGTTTGGAGTTCAACCAATCAATTGAGACTTTCGGTGGTGATTGGTGGTTTATTTAGGGGTTGATTGTGGCAACATGGTTGTTTGTGTTGGTAGGAGATGGGTGTGGATGAACTAGTGGCGATGGTAGGTGGTGCATTTTTGTGGTGTTTGTGATGGATGGGTGTGGTGGTTAATTACGGGGAGAGAGAAGACTGGTGTTGATGGTGAACGGCAATGGGTGATGATGGTGTCAGGTGCGCTGTTTGGTGACTTGACCGAGGAGCAGCTATCCTTTCCTCTATATTAGCTATTTATTTACTTCTGTCCTTAATTAGTTATTTGTTTAATTCAACACTAGCTAAAATTCGGTGCTATGCACAAAAAAGATATTAGTTAATTATGAAGTGGGGGATGGAAGGTCATGAGATTGGATGGCTAGAGTTCATAGGGTTGAAGGTTATTTTGTGTTCAATCAAAATTTAACACCTATTAAGCTCTCTATTTTAAAATTATAAGAATTCAAGAAAATAGGATTAGAGTTTTGCAAGGCACAGAAAATGCCAACCAAATCCAAATATATATATGATAGATTTCTCCTTTCCTCTGTTAATCCTAAATTCAAGATTTATAAAATGGAATGCAAATATTGTTCCATAACTACGCAATTCACTCCAAGGTTACAAAGTCACTTCTTAAACTAAAGTTACTTCTTTTTCTTAATTGATTGCGCAAGGCATAGTATTCAAATTTGGCCTTTCCTCTATTTACCGTAATTCAAAGTTTACAATGTTACGTCTTTCTTTGATTAACTATGCATTTTAGTGCAAAATTTGACATTTTCTGTATTACCATAATTCAAAACTTGATATTTTCTCTGTTGACCGTAGTTAGCTATGCTTGAATTCAAAAATGTTGCATCAGTATAGCATGACCGAACTCCTCACAACTTGCCTATACTATGAGCAGGCAGTTGAACTGGACTCATGTACCTTTGTAGCTGGTTGAAAATGTCAATGAAGATATGATAAAACCGGTCATTTTTCTCTCGAAATGATATTACTGTCAGGCTTTTCATTGAAGTGTACATTTGTGGAAACATATGGTATAGTCTTTAATAGGGCAAAAATCCCAATAACCACAAGGGCTTAGTTGCCCCTTGCCCCTAGCCACCCATCATGCATCCTCATCATTATTGAATGAGAAATGTAATCTTGAGGATGATATTCATTATTGGTATTTTGGGTAGTTTCGAAAAATTTGAAGAAAAATTCGGGTGACAATAAATGCAGTGCTCAGTTGGAACATCAAATAATAGATGAGATCGGTTTCTAGTTGGCGTGATATGATTCAGAAATATATCACTTTGAAGCATTGGATAGAACCTTATAAAGTTGGTCCCTCCATCTCTTCCCTATTTATAGGAGTACGTCTTCCCCGGGACAATATATATATATATATATATATTCATATCCAGAGAAAGTTATATACACAACCACGAACTCTGATAGTCTCTCCCAGTTCAGATGACGGGGAAGGTCATAACTTGCAGAGGTAATAAATTCATCTAGCTCATGCATTTCTTATCCCCATATATATTTTTGGTGATTCATTACAGTCTGATATATCAATCTCTCTACTACGTCGCCGGTGAAGCTGCTGTCGCATGGGGTCCAGGACAGCCCTTGGTCATGGAAGAAATTCTCGTCGACCCGCCTCAGAAAATGGAGGTCCGAATCAAGATCCTCTTCACTTCGATTTGCCATACAGATCTCACTGCTTGGAAGGGCGAGGTATGTACCTTGAAAACAGCCGTTTCATGCCTCACAATAAAGATTTATCTTATAGCATCACCCCTGGCTACAATATTCACATTTCCCAGCTTTTCTCTCTATTTTCCCACTTGTAGAATGAAGCTCAGCGCGTGTATCCTCGCATTTTTGGCCATGAAGCTTCCGGGTAATTAAACACTATATATATCCACCATCTTTTGCTTTTGGCATTCTAGTGATATATTGATATCCATGTTAATGAACTGTACGAGGAAAAAGCCAAACATGATAAACAGTCGGAACTGTTCTAAAACATGCTGGAAACAGCCCTTTGAAACGAAGTTTCGGTCCGTTTGAAAGTGTTGAGTCATATTGATTTAATGGCTCTAGCTATGTCGATCGGATATTGTAGAGTTGTTGAGAGCGTAGGAGAAGGTGTGGAGGACATGAAAGAAGGAGATCACGTCGTGCCGATATTCAACGGAGAGTGTGGTGATTGCGTCTACTGCAAGTCTGAGAAGAGTAACCTGTGCGAGAGGTTTCGCGTGAACCCGTTCAAGAGCGTGATGGCCATCGACGGAAACTGCAGGTTTTCCACGAAACAAGGCAACCCCATCTTCCATTTCCTCAACACGTCAACTTTTAGCGAGTACACCGTGCTCGACTCTGCCTGCGTCGTCAAGATTGACTCCCAAGCTCCCCTAAAGGAAATGACCTTGCTCAGCTGTGGCGCTTCTACAGGTGAATATTATGTTACCTTTGATTTCTAGTGCGCTACTTGGCTAGATGTTTCCTTTTCCCGTGTTTTGGATCTCTCATGAATGATTTGAAGGTCTTGGAGCTGCATGGAATACTGCCAATGTGCAGGCGGGGTCAAGTGTCGCTGTTTTTGGTCTTGGCGCGGTGGGGCTTGCGGTGAGACCTGTTACTTGTACTATTACTGCCCTGTCGTTGTTGCCATTATTGGTTGGTTTTAATTGCACAAGACAGGGGATAACCCATCACCATGTGCTATTGACCATATCACTCCAGTCTTCTGTAAATATGTCACTACAAACCCAAAATGGTATTTGACATAATACTTCAATTGCGAGCTTTAGCGACAATTTCGTAAGCAGACTTAAATCTTGTTTCAAGTTGAGTAGCCAAACGCATGGCCGATTTGTTGGTCGTCTGATGGACACCAAACATTGATGGTAAGGAAAGGAGCTATGGACCCAGATCAAGCGCTACAACTAGCCTTGAATCTTGATATTAATGAAGCCAGTTGCGAGAGAATGCGTCATGTTTCACTCTCGGTACGTGGCCGCACACCCACGGCATGAATGAGACCACGTCTTACCCAAATTCAACTGATTGTGGTGTTTGATGTGGGCTCGCAAGTCTAAGACGAGAACTTTATTCTCTTCACTAGCCGTCTTGTCTTTTATTAGACACGACTTTAAGTGAGCAATTTGACCGAAACGAACGAACAAACAGTCAGCTAGTGTTCCGTTGAAATATTGTAAATTCGTTTTCTCATATTGAGGGACAATCTATCAACTCTGCATTCATAATAGCATATTGCTCGCTGTGTTTTTTATATTTTTATTGGTGCAGGTTGTTGAAGGTGCACGAACTAGAGGAGCATCTAAGATCATAGGAATTGACATCAACCCCAACAAGCTACTCAAAGGTGAATGATTAAAAACTTATGCCGGACCAAAAAAATAACAACTTCAAATGTTCAAATTACAAATCTAATATATATATATATATATATATGAAAGCTGAAGCTGAGAGAATATTGTCATGTCAACGCTTACTTGGACACTCTCTTAACTTGTTACATGGACTTTACAATTTTAACTTTAAAAATTATTTTGAATTTACTCAAATTTTTAATTATGATTTGGATTCCTTTTTGTTCTCTCTCTCACCTATTCAATTTGATTTGAATTCAATTTTTTTCCCCCCCCCCCCCCCCTCTCTCTCTCTCTCTCTCACACACACACACACAAATTATGTCAGTTCCTCATATATATCTCTTTTTATCTAATTTTGCAGACATGCATACTTCTTTTATCTCCACTTTACTCTTAAATTTTAGTGACAATATACTTTCATTAATGTCATTTGCATATAACCCAAGCTAATTTGATGGTTTTGATTCAAAGTAGAAAGCCTTACATTCCAGTTTTGTAAACTTATCCGTACTATCTCCAAAGTTTTTGCTTTTTTGTTTTCATTTATGATATAAAATACTTATAAATTTTTATTCTTAAATTTGATATTCAAATTAGAAATTATCTTTTTTTCCTTCCCTGTTCAAATGCGTGTTCTATCTCTTGCTCTATCTTTCTCAACACCTTTTTTTCCCTTATTTTTGGCACAAAAATCTACCCGTTTAAAAAGTTAAATTATCACTTTTGATGTCATTTTAATTTCAAAGAAGAAAAATCCCATATTTCTTTAAAGAATAAATGTTTAGTGGTACTTCTTTTGTATAATTGGTTTAAGAACAATATTATAATACTCTTATCAAGTATTTTAGTTAGAAAATATTGTTTGCATTCTCTCATATATTTTCACATTTTTTACTAAAATATTTTTTTAAGACAGTTGTTAGTTTTTCAGTGGTTAACATGAGACGGAAACAGACTCTCCCAATATAATTTAATACTTTAATAATCATAATATACTGTTTTCGTATGTAACGTACGGGATCAAAACTAGTAAGTCTTTAAGAATGTGCTACTAGAAAGTAACGTGGTATGCAATATAAATATTATGGTATAAATGTATCATTCTAGTTTATTGCACTTTATAGATCACCTGTAAAGACAGGAATACTCTCTTTTTTTATGTTTATTTAGGTTAATTGCATCCGGCATTTTCGAGTATATCCGCGCTAGTGTGATGTTTTATAAGTTTGGCACCAAAACGTGTCAGAGTAATTGCGTGGCGTATTACTGGGGGGGGGGGGGGGGGAAGGGGTGCGCATTTTGGCAAAATCAAGTCCAATTTGGGTAGGGACAGCTGATTGGTGGAGGTCGTAGGTAGTGAGTATGTTGATTGGTGGAGGCAACTGCAGTGGCATTGGCGGCACTAGATTCGAGGCCATTGTCGAGGGCCAAGCCTTTCTCAAGGGAGAAGGAGAGGCCGCCGACGGAGCAGATATTGAGCATCTTCATGACAATGGCGCAATTCCAAAGGGGGTTCTGGCTAAGTTTCTTTGAGGAGTTACCAATGCTGGTGACATCGAAGATAAAGATTTCCCCGGGGTGGACATGGGGATCGACACAGAGAGAGACATAGTCATGGAGGCCGTCAATAACGCAGCCTAAGAAGTCAAAACCGGGGCGAGGTCAGTGACGGTGGTGGGAGCGAAGGACCTAACGGAGGTGAAGACGGGTTCGGTTGGATGGTTAGGGTTTAAGGAGAAGGGGCGGAGAGGTTGCATCTAAGAGATTGGGGAGAAGGTGTGGCGGTGGTGCTGTGGCTGAAGGTGGAAGATGAAGATTGTGCGGAAAAGAAATAGATTTAACAGCCAAAAATGTCCTCCAAAGTTGACCCAAATCAATTCCGACAAGTTTTTTTGTCTCAGAAAATGGTACGAAGGTGTTAGATGCCAACCTTAGCAACTTAGAAAAAATTAAGTTCATGGTTTGAGAGTGTCAGATGTAATTGAACCCTTTATTTTCTTAACACGAGAAAATCTTAATTGGTATGAACCAATAATGAATTGAACCATATGATATGTTACATAACAATTTCTTCCCCCTCCTCCTTGTGAGTCATTGTCACATTGCCTTCCCTCAATCTGACAATCTGGACCAACAGTCCGACATCACTGAAAATGTGCTTGTGTACGCATTCATGCATAGTTTATACATCCTTTTGCGTTGATGTGCACAGGTCAAACGATGGGAATTACCGATTTCTTAAACCCAAAGGATCTCGGAGAGCCCGTCCATGAGGTCATTGCTACTAACTACATCCACTCCACGTTCTTTTTGACTTGATGGCTTGGAATACTGAGTGCATCGATGGTGAAATTGACAATAGAGGTTGGCTTTCAAATTCTCATAAATAGTGGGCTAGTGGTGGGTGCAGAAAATTAGGGAAATGACGAACGGTGGCGTGGATTACAGCTTTGAGTGTGCAGGGAACTTGGAAGTTCTCCGTGAGGCATTTCTGTCTTCCCATGATGTAAGTGTGCACCTCTCTTAGAAATCCCTTTCTTAGAAGATTTGATTAATAATGTTTAGCCGAGATATGAAACAGGGTTGGGGATTGACAGTAGTGTTAGGAATTCATCCTACCCCGAGGATGCTCCCTCTCCATCCAATGGAATTGTTTGACGGCCGGAGAATCATCGGATCGGTATTTGGAGACTTCAAGGGGAAGAGCCAGCTGCCTCACTTTGCCGAGGAATGCAAGCGCCAGGTGAGTCTCCATATCACTACACAGAACATGAGCCATGCGAGTTCGTAATTAAGCGCAGTGGGTGAATAATTCTTTTCAGGAGGTGAAATTGGACGAATTCATAACGCACGAGCTTCCTTTTAGCGAGATAAATGAAGCCTTCCAGTTGCTTGTTGATGGGAAATCCTTGAGATGCCTTCTTCACCTCTGAAGTGCTTCGAGTACATAATGCCGGCTTGCATGACATGCATTTTGGCAAGCATACACACATTTAGACGGTTGGATGTGTGGTACCATATGAATATGCCACCAAGTAGTCTTGTTTGCATTTGGAAGTATTTCAAAACTTTGGCAGGCAATAAATTGCATCTGATAAGAAGTAGATACATATCTGTCTCCTGGCACCCAACCTCCATCTCTCCCATTTGACTTTTCCTCCGCGGAGAAGACTACTAGACAATGTTTTCCGTATTTGCCACCTTATTATAGTTGTTGAGTTATGCTGGCTCCAACCAACAAAAGTGTCTCTGCGTACGATTTCTACCATCAACCTGGCAACTTAAACCGGTGATGTTAAAGTCTATTTTGGTTGACACATGACGCAGCAAAAAGTCAGCCCAGCAAGGTCAAGAAATTCCACCACCCACAGAACACACACACACACACACACAGGCTACGCCCAGCCCCCCACGTAAAAGTTCACAGGGTGGTCCCTCGTGTACCGGCCTCGTTCAAGCTAGCCGCCCTCAATAAGCTCACGGGCTGGTCCAGCCTCACTGAAGCTAGCTGCTAGCAATATAGCTGATCTTTATAGGGTTCCCAACAGATGGCCAAACGAAATGTACATTTTGCGACATTTCCTTGCGGTTATGAAGACGTGCAACTATACGTGATCCTTTCAAAGCCTCAAAGTTTCATCCAACTCTACGTATGCTAGAAGTAAGTAAGTAACCAACCATAACCACGAAGTTAACACTTGTCCCGGGCAAAGAAGCAAAAGACGAAATTGTACATAAAGGTGTGGTAAAAACATCTTTACAGTGGTGCTGCGTATATTCAGAATTAAGTGAAGCGGGGCACGTCATCAGTCTGGAAGCAACAATAGCTGATCAATGTATGGGAAGGCGAGGAGCTCGAGGGCGAACTGGTGTTTTTGATGGGCTAACCCTGATCATACACACAATAACAGAGGATCAATATAAGAGGCAACCAACCCAAAATATAAAGCAAAGCCTTTCAACAGAGCAATTCAAACATCAAATAACAGAGGCAAGCAGTATTGAGCCTAACCGTATTGGAAGTGAACCTAACACCACACCACTACAGTTGAGGGCAGCAATTGCACTTTCAGCCTGCAGGAGGCAAAATTTTGTTACAAATCATTTCCTATGATGAAAGAACCATTAGAATCTACAGGTCAGCAATTGCTCACCAACTCCTAGTATTCCACAGCCAAGTCATAAATTCAAGTCAAGGAACTTATTGATCAGTTATTGTTGCAACTTAAGAAGCATAAAAGTGAGAACATAGCATCACTCCATATTTAACACTCCACTACAACTAACAAAGATCTCTAAAATCCAGAACTTCGATTTAGTTCGTCTAACGCAAAGACGTATAGTGGAAAGATGATAACATTTATAAAGTAATATACGCTGGTTTGCACTGTCAAAAAACGAGAGTAAGCCACTGAGAACCAGCAGACCTGGTAGAAGCCGGCATTTGACTAGACTGAATATAGTCCCGACCTTACCGTACTGTAGCTTTTATCGTACAGAATGTCTATCAAGGAGAAAAAAAGTAACTTCTTCAGCAAGGCCAATCCAATATGAACTACGTAACTTTTTCATGTTTCTCAAACTCCAACTTCCACCTCTTACCACCCCCCCCAAACCAAAAAAAAAAAGGACCCCTCCCACCCCCAAAACCCTCTCAATTTACCTGCAGGATCCAAATGTCCCCATTTCGACACAACCTTGCATCTCCCAGTCTTGGCTAGATTCAGGACAATAGTGTGACCTGTTAAATTACACTTTTTTGATGTGCTACAAGATATTTCTGAATCTTAAAGTGATTTATACAATTTCGAGCGAGTCAAATTTGATTTTATCTTGACCTCTATCGCACCACCTTTGCAATTTTGCAAGTCAGAACGAGACATCTACTTTCACGTAGACAATCACTAGTAGCTCAGATTGAGTTACCTAAGTCTGCCTCCTCTGCAGCTTGATTAAGTACAAGAGTAAGCCCTTCAAGCCTTACATGTAAGTGGCTTTAATATCGACTAACATAGCTTAGTTACCGTTTGACACATGACCAAGATATATTTTGTATCCTCTTTTTGGCTTCTTTGTTTTTGTGTGTGTGTGTGTGGTGGGGGGAAAGGAGGAGGGGAAGAAACCAAAATATTTTGCAAAAGCACCAAGATATCATATACATTATACATTAAGCCGTTAAACAAAAGCCTGTCTACCAGTGAACTGTAGGAAAGCTGCTAAAAAATGTCCAAACAACAGTCAAAAGGCTCCAATGTGTCTAGTAACCACAATAAGAGGATTGACAAAAAGTATTTTGAAGGGTTGAACCTGGTATAGACATTTCGTCTTTACAGAATCTTATAGTACTTCCCCCTTATAAACATAAACTCAACATGAAAGACAGTCTCCAAAGCGGATCCAACCAAAGGTCCAAAAACTCCATATCTTCGAAACCAATAATAGATGGTTGCATCTTCTTGGTTATCTTGCACCTGAAAGTCCTAGTCCCGTACTTTTATTTCACTTGTTACTAATTGGTATGAACCAATAATGAATTGAACCATATGATATGTTACATAACAATTTCTTCCCCCTCCTCCTTGTGAGTCATTGTCACATTGCCTTCCCTCAATCTGACAATCTGGACCAACAGTCCGACATCACTGAAAATGTGCTTGTGTACGCATTCATGCATAGTTTATACATCCTTTTGCGTTGATGTGCACAGGTCAAACGATGGGAATTACCGATTTCTTAAACCCAAAGGATCTCGGAGAGCCCGTCCATGAGGTCATTGCTACTAACTACATCCACTCCACGTTCTTTTTGACTTGATGGCTTGGAATACTGAGTGCATCGATGGTGAAATTGACAATAGAGGTTGGCTTTCAAATTCTCATAAATAGTGGGCTAGTGGTGGGTGCAGAAAATTAGGGAAATGACGAACGGTGGCGTGGATTACAGCTTTGAGTGTGCAGGGAACTTGGAAGTTCTCCGTGAGGCATTTCTGTCTTCCCATGATGTAAGTGTGCACCTCTCTTAGAAATCCCTTTCTTAGAAGATTTGATTAATAATGTTTAGCCGAGATATGAAACAGGGTTGGGGATTGACAGTAGTGTTAGGAATTCATCCTACCCCGAGGATGCTCCCTCTCCATCCAATGGAATTGTTTGACGGCCGGAGAATCATCGGATCGGTATTTGGAGACTTCAAGGGGAAGAGCCAGCTGCCTCACTTTGCCGAGGAATGCAAGCGCCAGGTGAGTCTCCATATCACTACACAGAACATGAGCCATGCGAGTTCGTAATTAAGCGCAGTGGGTGAATAATTCTTTTCAGGAGGTGAAATTGGACGAATTCATAACGCACGAGCTTCCTTTTAGCGAGATAAATGAAGCCTTCCAGTTGCTTGTTGATGGGAAATCCTTGAGATGCCTTCTTCACCTCTGAAGTGCTTCGAGTACATAATGCCGGCTTGCATGACATGCATTTTGGCAAGCATACACACATTTAGACGGTTGGATGTGTGGTACCATATGAATATGCCACCAAGTAGTCTTGTTTGCATTTGGAAGTATTTCAAAACTTTGGCAGGCAATAAATTGCATCTGATAAGAAGTAGATACATATCTGTCTCCTGGCACCCAACCTCCATCTCTCCCATTTGACTTTTCCTCCGCGGAGAAGACTACTAGACAATGTTTTCCGTATTTGCCACCTTATTATAGTTGTTGAGTTATGCTGGCTCCAACCAACAAAAGTGTCTCTGCGTACGATTTCTACCATCAACCTGGCAACTTAAACCGGTGATGTTAAAGTCTATTTTGGTTGACACATGACGCAGCAAAAAGTCAGCCCAGCAAGGTCAAGAAATTCCACCACCCACAGAACACACACACACACACAGGCTACGCCCAGCCCCCCACGTAAAAGTTCACAGGGTGGTCCCTCGTGTACCGGCCTCGTTCAAGCTAGCCGCCCTCAATAAGCTCACGGGCTGGTCCAGCCTCACTGAAGCTAGCTGCTAGCAATATAGCTGATCTTTATAGGGTTCCCAACAGATGGCCAAACGAAATGTACATTTTGCGACATTTCCTTGCGGTTATGAAGACGTGCAACTATACGTGATCCTTTCAAAGCCTCAAAGTTTCATCCAACTCTACGTATGCTAGAAGTAAGTAAGTAACCAACCATAACCACGAAGTTAACACTTGTCCCGGGCAAAGAAGCAAAAGACGAAATTGTACATAAAGGTGTGGTAAAAACATCTTTACAGTGGTGCTGCGTATATTCAGAATTAAGTGAAGCGGGGCACGTCATCAGTCTGGAAGCAACAATAGCTGATCAATGTATGGGAAGGCGAGGAGCTCGAGGGCGAACTGGTGTTTTTGATGGGCTAACCCTGATCATACACACAATAACAGAGGATCAATATAAGAGGCAACCAACCCAAAATATAAAGCAAAGCCTTTCAACAGAGCAATTCAAACATCAAATAACAGAGGCAAGCAGTATTGAGCCTAACCGTATTGGAAGTGAACCTAACACCACACCACTACAGTTGAGGGCAGCAATTGCACTTTCAGCCTGCAGGAGGCAAAATTTTGTTACAAATCATTTCCTATGATGAAAGAACCATTAGAATCTACAGGTCAGCAATTGCTCACCAACTCCTAGTATTCCACAGCCAAGTCATAAATTCAAGTCAAGGAACTTATTGATCAGTTATTGTTGCAACTTAAGAAGCATAAAAGTGAGAACATAGCATCACTCCATATTTAACACTCCACTACAACTAACAAAGATCTCTAAAATCCAGAACTTCGATTTAGTTCGTCTAACGCAAAGACGTATAGTGGACAGATGATAACATTTATAAAGTAATATACGCTGGTTTGCACTGTCAAAAAACGAGAGTAAGCCACTGAGAACCAGCAGACCTGGTAGAAGCCGGCATTTGACTAGACTGAATATAGTCCCGACCTTACCGTTCTGTAGCTTTTATCGTACAGAATGTCTATCAAGGAGAAAAAAAGTAACTTCTTCAGCAAGGCCAATCCAATATGAACTACGTAACTTTTTCATGTTTCTCAAACTCCAACTTCCACCTCTTACCACCCCCCCCAAACCAAAAAAAAAAAAGGACCCCTCCCACCCCCAAAACCCTCTCAATTTACCTGCAGGATCCAAATGTCCCCATTTCGACACAACCTTGCATCTCCCAGTCTTGGCTAGATTCAGGACAATAGTGTGACCTGTTAAATTACACTTTTTTGATGTGCTACAAGATATTTCTGAATCTTAAAGTGATTTATACAATTTCGAGCGAGTCAAATTTGATTTTATCTTGACCTCTATCGCACCACCTTTGCAATTTTGCAAGTCAGAACGAGACATCTACTTTCACGTAGACAATCACTAGTAGCTCAGATTGAGTTACCTAAGTCTGCCTCCTCTGCAGCTTGATTAAGTACAAGAGTAAGCCCTTCAAGCCTTACATGTAAGTGGCTTTAATATCGACTAACATAGCTTAGTTACCGTTTGACACATGACCAAGATATATTTTGTATCCTCTTTTTGGCTTCTTTGTTTTTGTGTGTGTGTGTGTGGTGGGGGGAAAGGAGGAGGGGAAGAAACCAAAATATTTTGCAAAAGCACCAAGATATCATATACATTATACATTAAGCCGTTAAACAAAAGCCTGTCTACCAGTGAACTGTAGGAAAGCTGCTAAAAAATGTCCAAACAACAGTCAAAAGGCTCCAATGTGTCTAGTAACCACAATAAGAGGATTGACAAAAAGTATTTTGAAGGGTTGAACCTGGTATAGACATTTCGTCTTTACAGAATCTTATAGTACTTCCCCCTTATAAACATAAACTCAACATGAAAGACAGTCTCCAAAGCGGATCCAACCAAAGGTCCAAAAACTCCATATCTTCGAAACCAATAATAGATGGTTGCATCTTCTTGGTTATCTTGCACCTGAAAGTCCTAGTCCCGTACTTTTATTTCACTTGTTACTCATGAGAATAGAATCCCAAGCAATGGTAACTTTCTTGGGGAGCATTAATATTATGAAGAAAAGTCTCGTGGAACTTCTTAAATAAGAGGAAAGGCTTTGACGGTAAAGATCCCACCTTCCTACCTTCAAAAACCACAACGAATTAACCACAGCTGACCTTGGCCCCATATCGCCGAGCGAAAATAACTACTCCAATTCAAGCCTGTGGAGCTCTACACAGTGCCCGCCTCCACCAGTGCCACTACCCAAAAGGACAGTACGTTGCTACATAATCCTCTGATCCCTAAGGCAACACTCTTTAAAAGCTCAGAAATAGGTTGCAAAGAGATCCCTCCACACACCAAACTGGTCCATTCCGAAACCTTCTCTTCATGCTAATCCCAACATGAGAAAAACTTCCACCCCTTCTCCTGACGATCATTCTATAAGACAGCCAAAGGTTACAAAAAGACCACTCTATCAATCTGATCTCGTCCTGACGGAAGACTACCCTCTTCCACAGAACCGGAAGAGCTATTTGCAAGGAGATTGACTAAACACTTCCAAATTCAAACTCCCAAAACCCCCACCAGAAATGAAGCACACGTTTTTTTCTTTTCGGTAATCTAGCATTTCAATACAATGGAAAGTGAATGGCATACCCCTGCTCCACACTAGCCAAATGGAAAGTGAATGGCATACCCCTGCTCCACACTAGCCCCAGTCAAGGAAGTTAGCACTACATGTGCTTGGACAAAGTCAAAGCCCCCCTTTACAATAGAATAAACCCGCTTTTTCCATCTACATGCATCATCTTGACGTCTCCACACTGAATCCCAAACCATTGTTGGCTTTAAATGTTGAACTGAGAAAGCGGCCCAGGCTACCAACTTGAAATGAAACAGAGTTTTCCCAGTTTGCTCCCGCACGTCAATTCCTATGAAGCATGTTTTTCCTTATCCACTGTTATTAATCCTCTAATATCTAAAATTCATTAACCATGAATCTAGTTTATTTTCTTTTTCCCTCAAATGTATTGTTAAGCTTTCTGAGAAAGTCTTGGTACCTTTTAACATGTGCAAGAGATAACCCTGGAAATTGATGCCGTCAAAATGTGATACCTGGTTTCTATCTCGTTCATTCACCTAGGGTGTTCTCCATCTCACCACTGACTTCTCCTTTAGGAAGAGAAATACAATCAACTACTTCTTTCTCCTTCTTTCTCCATTTCTAGTTTAGTGAGAAAAGCCCGCCTCAAATTTCTAACTTCTAATGCATTGTTAGAGCCAACCAAACGGACTTCTAGCATATATAACAAGGAAATATGCACACCTTATATATGAAACATATATCAATATTACATTAGGCATATTCTAACCTCTGGTTGTTAAGTCGCAATGTAATTGGAATCTATACGTTACATGGACTTTTCAAATGCATCAAGTTCCGGTGGACATTCGACACTTGGCCAAATCGACTTTTCAAATGCATCAAGTTCCGGTAGGCACCCGACACTTGGCCAAATCTTCAATTATGTGACCAACGCTACTCATGGAATATGCTACTACAGTGCGCATCTACTGAAGTTCAATCCCTTATTCCCCCTTTTTCATAATTTCTCCAGAAAATAATACCGACAAAATAAGGGTTATTTACACCAAGTCCCCTTGAGCTTTCGGTGTATTCCACTCGGCAACAAGATGTTATGTTTTGCCTGAATCTACCCAATTGCCTTTCAATATCATATATACCACTTTCCCCCAAGCAATGGATATTATGGCTTTCTTCTTGAAAGAGCGTTCTCCATTGATGTCAAAGAAAGAATTTGACCTGCAAAGCTGCAAATCTAGCTCTACAATGTAAAACATTCTGGCTAGCAAAAATTGTAGCATAGAGTTGTCCCCTAGAAATTGTGCCTTATAACACAATGCCACCCCCATCTCTCTGCCACTTTATTTCAGGTTGGCATAGTTACGAGAAATAGAAAAACAAACAACTTCAAATAAATTCACAATATACGGCAGTGTACTCATTTTTAACTGTGTCAGGTGTGTGAGCTGAAAGAGGGTACAGTGTAGTTTCTAATACCTCAAGGGCTGAGCGTTATAACCCCAAACCTAAGGCGGCTAAGTGTAATTAATCCAAGACATAACTGCTTTACAATGAGTGAAGCTCAATGAAGGTTGCATGCATCACATTTTTCACAAGATATAAACAAAAGCTAGTATTAAGTATGAATACGTTGTCATGCCTTGCTGGTCTCTCTAACTTATAAATTAAATGAATCTGACACAAACACGCAACTGACACTTGTAAAAGTCTATGTAACATGAGTAGAACACAAAAATAATGCCATGATGGGTATATTTGCGTGTAAAAAAATGACAATCTGACACCGGCAGGATTCGTACCACTGCCCCAACCAAGAAGCACAATTCATATCATATACGACCACAGCTTGCACCCAATTAGCAAGCAAAATGTGTGCTGAGTCTGCTGACATTGATAAAATCTAACCCACTTCAGGCTCTAAGCCTCTGAACAATGCTCAACTGAAAGTCTAAGAGAGAAGTATTAGGATTTGGCAGCGATCTGAACATGTATTTTGCTTGCCTGTGATACTTCCAATATGGAACTTTTTCAAATGAATCTTATGTAGTTCAGTTACTAATACTGCTCCATGATTGAAGGTGTATACTGACAGTCCACATTCTTTGTTTAATCTTTTTCTTCTTTAAACACGCAAAAGAAATATCAAACAGTATCAGCATTCCATGAATTTCAGTTTTTATGTTGGGTCTTCAAATTCTATAGGATCTTTTGGGCCCCAGTATCAACTTATTAAACTAGAAAAGACTGTACGGAAGCAGAAAGTACATGCATGACCCAAAAAGCTTGGGATGCCAGAACCAGTTGACAAAGAGAATCAAGGAAATAGTCTATCTGAAATCAGGCTAAAATGGAGTTTAGTCTGTCAAAAAATAGCTAGTAGAATCCTAGTTTGTGAATCTTTAAGATACCAAATTTTGCATGAATTACATTATCTTAGTTCCAAAATAATGTCTCCACACTCCCAAAACTATTACTACAGTTATTGTTGGAAGAAGACCAACCATAACATGAATATTCCCACAGAGGAAGAAGAAAGGTTATATCAACCATTCGATTAGAAGCAAAATGGCAGTGTTAAAAGGAGAGACCAGTAGACAAATTCCAGTAGACACAATTTAATATCACATAACAAAGATGGAAGCGTGACATGGAAATTTGCCATTTCATGGAATGCTATCAAGTTTCCAAAGGCTGTCCAAGAAATAACCTACACAAACCAGAAAATCACCATATCTATACTACATATAAAAGCGGGGATGAGGTTAAATGGCAAAACCTTTGTTTTTTCCTTAACATGCCCTTTTTATAAGTTAGTGCGTTTTAAATTAAGGGTGCTTTTTCCTTTGAGCATAGTATTATGCCTCTCTCTCTACCCTTTCTGAGTTCTAGAGTTTTATAAAATTAATGGTGTTTTTTACTTTTGATACGGTATTAAGCTTCTTTCATTAAAATACCGTATTTGAATTTTAGTGTTTGTTAAAAGAAAACTATTAATTTCCATCCATACTAAGAAACTTCAACCTTTTTTCGTGCAGAGATTTTTTACAGACAAAAACAACTTGCACACAACTAAGTTACCCAACTTTTACGCGAATCTTTTTTCGGTTTACACCCATTATCTCACTGGCCGACCTTGACCCCTGTTATTTTGAGGTCATATCTAGCGTCCTTTTACGAACCTTAGAACCGGTCGATAGGGGGAACAAGGATCTATGTCTCTCTCATGGCCCAATTCTCATTAAAGCGTTCTCTCGCGGGGCCTGGAACACAAGGAATTCGCCCAATTCAAGCTAGTAACCAATGTCCTCCCCAGTTCTCCTAAGGAAAATTCCGCCCATTCTAGCTCCTGTTACCAGGACCTCCTTCCCTTCTGCCCACTCTCCGTTCGCACGGTATCTTGTTCCTAGAGCTTCCATAGGAATAAATTGCACAACAATTTGCATAGAATCAAGTTACCCTGAGCTTGGGATTATAGATAGTTTTATTTGCATTTGAATAGTTCAATACTTAATAAGCTGAACTTGACAAATTAATATCAAATTTGCAACTGCAATAACTTACTCAACTGCATAAACTTAAGGACACACTAAAAAACCTCTACCTTCCTAGAAACAAACACCGGAAACACGTCCCATAAAGAGCAATACTTATGTAATCATCAAGACCATGTTATTAAGATTTCCTTTTTCACTCACTTATATATCTGAAACCTATTAGAAGATAGAATAATTTAGTAATAGCAATGCCTAAAAACCTATGAAAACAAACAAGGCAATAGGTTCCATTTAGCTCAGAGTCTAAAATGTTTGTTCCTATATCCAAAACATATAAGCAAGTCCGATTAATTACCTACAGACAATGAAAACATATATGGCAACTACTACAAACTTAGCATGAAATCTGAAATGTTAGTTCAGATTTGCTTTTATCCCAATTGTTGCGTCGTTCAGGCATAATCATATATGTATCCATGATTAAACCCCAAAAAAATACATATTGTTTCTAACCGCCTTGCCATGATACTAGACAACTGTAGAGACCTTAAAGTATCTGCTACATGTGGTTTATGGACATAGTGATGTTACTCATTTCTGCAAACTTTTAATTTTGCCGTCGCCTGCTGACTTTGTCAATTTTTCTGCCTTGGTCACCGACTTCAAGAAGCCTTTATCATGTATATACTAGGGAACTGAGAGAGAGAGAGAGAGAGTCGTACTTGAGCAATATTTTATGTGATAGTGGTCATGTTATAGATGTCGGCCATTGTAATGTCAAACTTACAAGAATAACCATTTAGGGTTATTCTGTTGGCTTGTAGGAAACTAAAACAGGGCTAGGCCAAAAGGAAGAGATTGGAAAAAAAGATTGAGAAAAAAGGTCAACACATTAGGATGACATCAGCAAAGCTTAAGAAGAGGTTCAGGGAAAATACTACTAAACAAAAGGCTACCTTTTGCTTATTCTGACAAATATTGTTCTTAGGATAACATTTAATATAGAATTTTGATGAGGGGGGATGCTAAAATTATGTGTTAGGATCCGATTTGTAAAAAACAATCATTTTTTAACCACCTACGTGATTCCAGGTCCAATAGAATTTAACACGTAATTATCAATTCCATATCTTTGATCCATAGGTTTCCTTGTTGCGGGCAAGGGGTTTCCAAGCTAAGCATCTATGATGTATATCTATGTATTATTTGCTTTATCAGATCTTGTTTGCTATAATGGAGATATATTAGTTAGGTTTATAAACTGAATCCTTTTCATATATATATCGATTAATTTGGTTAACAAACTTAGACACTGAATATCAAAACTTTTCATATTACACTCCAATTGAATGAACATATGTATGTTGGTTCTAGAAAAAGATTATATGAAGGCGAAGCAGCTCTTAATCAGTTGTAAATGGTGAATTTGAGGATGAATGAGGTTGTATATTTTCTTAACTAGACATCATATATAACTTTTTTTTCCCATAATTTTGAGAGCTGGCAGAACAAAGTACATATATAACCTTAAGGGTTAAAAACATTTTAGTACCCCGAAATCTCACATGAGGGTCCAAATGTTTATCTTTTACACAAAAGGGTCTATAATTTCACGTTCGCAATAAGTAAGGACTTCCGTCCAAATTCCTAACGATCTAGCCAAAACCGTCAGGGGCAAAATTGTCCGAATAGGTTTAATTTTTCTCTCTTTTTCAATTTTTCACATTCTTCTTCTTCTTACAGATCCACCCACCCCCTCACCTATCACCCACCCACCCACCCCTCCCCTCCCCTCCCAGCCCGCCCCTTACTCAAGACCCACCAACGGCTAAAATACACGACACCAAATCCGCTGCTACCTTCAACGGACAATCACTGCCGCCGGCGCCGGTCTCATCACAGCACCGCCGAAGCCAACATCGTCCACCTAAAACCACCACCAGATCGGCCTCACCACCGCACCACCAGGCATCATAGAAGCGCCACCGGCACCCAGATCAGTATCGTCGACGGCCCAATCAATCACTGATCGATCACCAATAACCACCATCATCAACCCATGCCCAAGGCCCACCCACCATTGCTAACCCCCCCCCCCCCTCTCCTTCAGTATTGACAACCAAACCCGGCCAAAGAACACCATAAATTCGTCGACGGCAACGCCACCAGCCACCAGCCACCCAAGATCTGACCGCCGGTTGGTTTATTTGGCCAGGCGTTTGTTTGGGCAGCGTTTTTCTTATTAGTCGGGTGGTAATCGGGTTGGTTTTTCGGCTAGTTTTGGATCGTCGTCAGACTGGTTCGTGGTGGTGTTCCTGGTTGTCCATTTGATTGGGATTTGACCATCTATTAGTGTTCTTTGGCCGGGATTTGGTTGTGGCAGCTTTTTCGGCCATCTTCCTCCTCTGTTTGTCGCCGTCTGCCGGTTACCCAGTGGCTGGTATGGTCCCCCCCCCCCTCCCCCCAACCTATAGATCCCTTGACGGCACTTGAAAATTGGGATTATCCAGAAGAAATTGGGTAAAGTTTGTGATTTGTGAATTGGGATTAAACGAAGAATGGAAAAAAAAAACAAAGATGGCTTGACAAACTCCTGACGGTTTTGCCTAGAACATTAGGAAATTGGACAGAAGTCCTTACTTATTGCGTAATTGAAAATAAAGACCCTTTTTGTGTTAAAATTAAACATTTGGACCCTCAGGTGAGATTTCGGAGTACTTTCGGGGTACTAAAGTGTATTTTAACCCTAACCTTAATACCAAGAAAAAAACGGCTATGAAGCTGAACCTGATTAAAATTCGTAAATTTTGTGGTGGAAGTAAAGATTGAATAAAAAAATTATGTGGATGACGATTATATGTGCAAAAAGTATAACCTTTTTACTAGCACAAAACAAGCGCATAAGCACACGGCATGAATTCTTATTGCAGAATCATTTATATTATTCATAACATTAGTTCCCTGTGAAATATTCAACAAATAGAATAGTTTTACTCATGCCAATTAACTCACAGATGGTTGACACGCGGCATAATAACAAAGTGGCAATCTTCCATTTTCTCAATAATTAGTATTTCGTGTGCAACGCACGTGAACTTTACTAGTCAAGTCTAAAAATATGGAGTTGAGCCTTCTGAAAGTGTCTTGTTAAATAGGCGGCCAAGTGTCTGCGGTGTAGGATGATCCTTATCCCCAAAGCAAAATATACACAGTGAATTGTATGATTCCAACTTATGAAACATCTAAGCATATATGGAAATCTCTCTTTCACAAAAGCCCATATTAAAATTGGCAATCATACCATGTATTTAGTGCAGCACCCAAGTAAATAGCGCAACTACACTCCGTATAGCATGGACTAGATGATAAATTTTACTATCATTGATGGACCCCACTTATGAAGCGCAAGGCAATGCTTAGCATACTACAGTTTACACCTGTACCATACTAGAGTTTAAACTTGTGCACTCGACTCAATTTCCATGTTTTTACGACTCTTCATCCAGCGAGATTCTCGGTAAGAGATGGCTTATATGCCTTTAGCTCAATTTGTTTACCAATGCAGGATAGTATGAACACGTCACCATCATTATGTTACCATCGTACATGCAACTACAGCTTCACCCATTTGATGTGATTTCTTCATAGAATGGTCATTAATCCCAGATAGAGAATGATTGACTTGAGCTTTACAAAACGATGCCTGTCGTGGCAATCATAGACGAACACTTGAGACTCTAATCCAAATGGTCAAGATACAGAAGGCAACCATGATACCAATTTCTGTGACAAAAGACCATAAGGTTTCTAAATATCTTTTGTATCAACGTGACTCGTGTTCGTTGTACAGGGGCTGCCTATGTCAGGATCCAGCTTATAAAGTAGAAATTGGTGCCCTAGGGTCTCTCCGGCATTTCCAACTTTACATATTCAATAAAAGAGTCTCCAAACCCCTCCAGTTCTGAGGTGTCAGCCATCCAGATTAAGTAACTTTACACAACTATATTCCTCATTCTAGAAAGTCAATGAAGCTCTTAATTTGCATAGATAAGTGAGGACAATATGAATTAGAGCTTTGTTTTTAGCATTTCCTTGGTAGAGATATTGGAGAAGACCAGAAGAGAGACTAGAATGTCATAATTATGTAGAATACTTCTAATAGAAACCAGAAGTTCGACAATGACAAGCATAAAATAGAAGAGCAAGATCAACTACCATTACGAACTCCACAAAAGCAATACGAGTAGAGTGGTGATAGTCTCCAAGCAGCCTCAAGCGATAGACCTACATCATCAACGATTTAATCTTTGGTTAGTAATGGAAATATTTTCAAACAAGTCAGACTTCATGCCTCTAACAAGCATAAAAATATACCTCTCCGCAAACCGATTCGAAAAAGAGTTTCACATCTGCTTGAGTAACCTGCATAATAGAACGGAACATTTTATTCTCTTTTCTTGCTTTTGTCTTTGTCGAGGGAAAGAACGTGCCGTTCTGTTTTACTATCAGGATTGAAGTCAAAACAAAAAATTTTAAACTACCTTCTTGTCAATATTGGTACAATAAATAGTTCTGGCACACATCTCGCGTTCATCTTCGCTCTGCACTCCATAGTACCAAACAATCATCAGGTTGCTAGGAAGCAGAAACATATTAGCAATTTACACGAACTCGTCCAAAAGAACATATGCTCAGGGAGCACTTGATTCTCACCCTAGGCAAAAATGTTGGGTTAACTGGCGCAATGGCTGTTTTAGAAGGCAACACCCTCACAGGGTAGTATCCAAGCATGGTCCCTGCCAAACTTAAAGCAGCTCGTGCACCTTCTGCAGAACCATAGATCACAATACCATTAGCACCTAATATTAAGCAGATGTGCAGACAAAAACAAGGTAATTGATTGTGGCATTACCCTCATCAGTAAATTCAACAAAGGCAAAACGAAGAACAGAATTTGGGTCTCCACATACACGGCAATCAACAACCTTCACAAGTCAGAACACCCCAAAAAAACCTCAGCAACAGCATGGTTTCAGTTCGTAGGTCATCACATTCAAATCAGCACAAGAAAACTCTACTACCTGGCCACAACTGAGAAATAGTGCCGCAAGCTGCTCCTCTGTGATCTGAGTCCAAATTGAAGCAATACATCACTCCAACTGTTTAGTACAAATTAAAACCACCCTTAAACCCTATTAAAACAAGCTGCAATTCATACCTGATGATCAATGTCAGACACATAGACAGTCCTCCGAATAATGTCTTCCCGCTGAGCCATACTCGTTCGGCTATTCACCCTTCGCTTCCCCTGACTGAAAATACTCTTCTTCTAGATACAAACAAGCATCAAGAAAATTTAAACACGAGCAACGCCACGTAACAGAACCGTAAACATAACAAATTATGGAAGCAGAATTAACAAAATACCCGTCGTGCCATGTTCCCATTAACATCTCCATTTCTGGTGTTGTAGTTGATGACGGAGTTGTTAGCAAAATAGCCTCCATTCAGTCCGTTAGTTGACAGTGAAGGTGGCACAAATTCTTCAGCCATAGGGTTTAGCTTTGAAAAAATCTCCTCTAATTCCCTCATGTCCCGGTTAAAACTCTCACCAGCATCGCCATTTATCTGCAAATCCCCACCGTTGGATCGGTGGTGGTTCGCCACCTGTCCAGCCTGCGCACCCATCTTCTGCAAGCCGTCCAGCCCACCATGCTGAACTGGCAACGCCTGCGGTTGCATGAGGTTGCTGCTAACGTGCGCAGGGGGCGCCTGCAGTGGATGCACCTTCATGTAGTGCAAGCTAGGATCAACCGACCGATGGTGACCGTTGCTCGCCGGTTGATCCCGATCGTTGTGACCCTTTGATTCCGGGGAAGCGGGTTCGAAATTGCGACTAATGCCCAAATCAACCCCAGCATTCTCGACAACCGCCATGGCTTGATAAGTAAATTCACCCGATGACGACTACTGTATCTTCACACTAGATCGATCGACGATCGATCCACCAAACAGTAACAAGGTAATTATATAACCTAGAAATTTTGTAAAAGGAACATAATCAGAATGACTTACAGAAACAGAAAGAGTAGTAACATTGATGATCGGAAGTGAAGAATTGTGCGTACCTCGATTGATGTGAGCTAAACTGTTGCCATTAATGGACAAAGAAGGAACAGCTTTACTATAAAATTCTAACGGAGAAAACGAAATGAGGAACAGCTGCCAAGAAGAGAATAAGATAAAAACAAAATTGGTGGAACAGGGAACTATTTCTCTTTACCTTTTTCCTTTTTCGTATTGTTTTCACTTTATTTTTGGCAAATCATTTATTTGTGTTATTGATTTCTTCTGTCAGATTTGAATATGGACCGGAGAAGAGAAGCAGACAATGTTAATCATCGGATTCAAGGGATTCAGGTCTCATGATAATCGTCGTTAGTAAAATCCTAATAGAATCCTTTAACCCACACACACTCGTGTTGTAATCTCAGCTGAATTAATTGTTGCCTTAAATACTTTTGCAGTATTTAGGAGTGAGCAACAAACCGATAAAATCGATCCGAACCGTTCAAACCGTTAAAACCGAACTGATTGAATCCGAACCGTTGATGAGCTTGAATGGTTTGGTTTGAGATTTTGAAACCGAGGCCGGTTTGGTTCGGTTCACGGTTTAGGATTTCAAACTGGCACTAAACCGAACCGAACCGAGGGTTACATTATTATAAAAAATATATATATATACCTTACCCTTATTAACTAATAACCAGGATAGAATAAAACATGCTCACCCTAAATTAGTCTTCTATTCTAATTCTACCATTTTAAAGCCATTACTCACTATATATTACATCATTTACACTATGGCTCTTGTAATGTACATGGAGCCAATAGGCTAGTTATATCCAGTATTACAGTAGAATCAAGAATGATAAAATATGAGTCATGCCTACTTAAATGAAAATCAACTAATAAAAACTTTAGAGAAGTGTAGATTTGTTAGATATTAAGACTTAAGAAATTATTTGTATTTTTTTACTACCATTGTGATGCACACCCTCTTGGTCTAGTTTCATGCTCAACTGTTAAGAAGTAAGTTCTGAAATTGGTGTTATGTTATTCCAGTAGTAATCATGTTGAAAGTCCAAACAATGTAGGAAAGAGAGCAAGTATTCTCATAAACCATGAGCACCCAAAAAATACGGTAGCCGAAAAAAGTTATAAATTAATCTTAAGAAAAGTTGTTATTGGTTATTGTTTTTTTTTCTTGAAAACATAATAACGTTTAAACTACGCTCAAACCGACAAGAACCGTTCAATTTGAACCGTTCGAACCGTTCGAACCGTTCAAACCGAGGTGTCTTGGTTCGGTTTGGTTTAAGAATTTGTGAACCGAGGTTCATTGGTTCGGTTTGCGGTTTGACCCCCAAACCGAACCGTGCTCACCCCTAGCAGTATTTACTCAGACCCGCTGATATGATATACACGGGCGTATTGTAACGTGTGGATGGATGCATGTGTGGCGTGTGACCATTTGAAGGTGAGTCAAGATGGTGGTGCGGCTAATCCCTGTACACTCGCTCGTTATTGGAGTCGCGGCCAGCATGCTCGCTGCGTCTAACGGGAAAATAGTATTGTACTATGTTCCATGATCCCTTTGAGGGCATTTTAGTAACTTGAGTATCGTATGCCCATTGACATTTTCTCCCTCTCACTCCATGCTTATCTAATTCTTTCCTTTCTTTTTTCTTTTTCATAAGCTGAGATCATTTTGTGCATGGTTAATCCGGATAATTTATATTATAAAACTTTGGTTACGCGTGTAATGAAACTACCTTGAATTTGACTGTTAAAAGTCTATTACAGCCGTATCGAATCAAAATAAGGTAGCCTTCAGCACGAGATTACGAGTGATGCCTTGAATTTGACTTGCTGATTACCTTAACTCTTTTCTTTGCTTCCTTGGTTCTGCCCTTTTTACAAAAGTCTAGCCGGAAGGAATGACATTTCTTGAGCAAAATATGGATATCATTTAGGTATTCCACCACGTCGTCTATCTCATATACAGCGTTGTAAGGACAAAAGGAAATATTTATCACTATACAAGTCAATATGAATATAACATAAATCTGATAACAATGTAACGCTGTATAGAAAGCTTGTGAGGTTGGCTTCATGTGCAGAGGTTGCTGGCAATACTTCTTCTAGTTTTATTTATGAAGAGTTCTCCTGACTGCGAGTAGACATCTACAACCCAAAATGAAGTTTCGTACTGTTGAAGTAGCAGCCCAATAAGATTGTAATTGAATGTTTATTTGTGCTTGCATAATTTTGTAAAAGAATAATACGATGATGGACTGACAACTTTTTAACGGAAACATCCTTTAGTTTTGTATATGCATTGTGATAAGGTTGTCACTTGATTATTTCTACTTATGATCCAAAAAAGGCTTAGCATAAATGGAATTTGAAATTGAAGTATAATATAAACCATACATATTTATATGTATGTATATACACGAAGACTAGTCCACATATAGCGCTGAAAAACTCTCTATTTTTTTAGCTGTGATCTTGACGCCCACATTGCAAGGTGGACGGTCTAAATCTAATTGTTCCCTCAAATCTCGCTCCAAGTGCTTTTATTTTAGTTGTTTAGTCTTTCTTGCCAAAATACCATTTGTACTAAAAAAAAGACGTATAATTATGTCATAACCGCTCAAAAGAGGATCGATTAATTGAAAGGCAAAATCTGCCTTTATCCACCACCACCACCACCTCTAAGGATATCGTCGTAATCCAACCGCAATCACAGGACAACCCACCACCACCATCCCACAACCCAACCAGCACCACCCTCCCACGGCTTAATGACCACTAACGTTCCACAACCTAACCACCACAACCGTACATGTAACCCATCGCTCCCCAACACCACCGTAATTGCAACACACCACAATCCCCACCAATGTAGTCACAACCACCACAACTCTGACCACTGCATACCTAACCAATCCACCTCGATACCTCGTGATTTCATGGAAAACCATTAATTTTGGTAAGTACAAATCTAAATGTAAGATTTGGAAAATTACGAGGTGGAGCAGCGACTTTAACGACAAACTTAAATATGAGATTACGAGGTGGAGATTGTACTCGTGCGAGGGCTCGTAGGCGATCTGCTAAACCATTCATGTCGTGGCGCGAAACAGAGGGGATGGAGAGGGGGGGGGGGGGGAGAGAGAGAGAGAGACCCACAATTCAGCTTCTCCCATTATGTCGAGATTGAACTCTAAGAACGAAGAGAAGAACAAATCTAAAGAACATTAAAAAAGAAGAGGGCGATGGGCAAAATTGTCAACACGAACTGATATCCCCTATTTGGGGCGGTTTCCCAAGTTTTTATTAAGAAAAAACATTGATCTTAACTGGGATGGCAAAGTAAGATTTTCCCAGATTCGACGTGGATTAGGGCCCTGTACGTGCGTGTAAAATTCCTCCTCAAACCTGAGCTGGTAGGAATGAACTAGCTTGAGCTTGAATGTTAAGTCAGGAACTATAAAAGCCTTGATCCAAAAGTAGAATCCAAATGGAAGGTCGTGGCGTGATTCTTGGTTTGTAAACTTAAGGTTTTGATATGGTTTCCTGTAATTTTGCTTAAGGTTCGACAGAAAAAAAAACCCCAAGGTTCTTGTGACCTAAGAGAACAATTTATAAGAGCATGTCCGATGACAAAAGAAAATGAGTCATTTGGTGAATTTTGCCAATGCAAAAGAAAATAATCCCAAATTGAAGTTTGATAGTACATGGGAAAATGATTTAAGCGGTTAAGTTTTACAGCACACAATCTCACTCTACCGCAGGTATCAGAGGGTCACATTTAGCTTTGACATGCCGGTGCTGAGACAACCACCAAAGATTAGCCACTCATCTGCTTCATATTTCCAGTTCAAATTATCACTATACACAATTTCCAGCTTGAACCGTAGCCTCGTAAAATATGTTAATTACTTTTGAAGTTAGTTCGTCAAATTAATTCTCGTCTCATGTATCATATCTTCATGAAAGTCACAAATGTGAATTTAGCATAGAAAAAAGAGAGGTTATTAGGCTATGGCCTAATCACTAATCACAAGGTAATAATTGTTGAGGGCCAACTTCTACAGATTACTAGATTAGTACCGACGTTCGGGCTGATACTCCAAGCCCAGCACCAGCTACGGCCTATGGCTAAATGAGCCTTGGACAAATAATGGTGCGTTCGCTGCCCACTAGTTTCCTTCGGGCCGTGACCTTTGGGCCGCCCATTGATAGTATCACGGTTCGAGTCGGACTATCCTACCTAGAAATAGCGGACGCCAAATCAATCCTCAAACCCGCGGATTTCACCACTTTATCCTCCGGTTCAACCCCCTCCCCCTCCCCTTCGTGCACAGCCGAATCCATTTTTACGTCCGGATAGAGAGATCCGCACCCCACCGTGACTGCACCAGTTTCTTCACACTCCAATTCGAAACCACCACAGCAGATTTTGCAGGGAAGATCACCGGTAGCTGCCTCTTCAATCCTGGTATGATCACAATTCACAGAACAATTTTTGAGAATGGATATTTTCCCTACTTAGCTTCTGGTATATCTGAAACTCAGTTTGATGCAACCGTTGAAAACTTTAATTGCGGCTCAGAATTTAACCATTCTAGTTGATATTTTGCTATGAGAATTAGGTGTAGGGTGAGGGAGTGTTGCTTTGTTGGGAATATTTTGCTAGGTTAGGGTTTTTTTGGAACTAGGAAGCATGAAAAGCCGGTCGCATCGCCTTGCGGTGTCGGCCCCGCCTGATGACTGGGTGGACGAGTCATGGACGGTGGATTGCGTTTGCGGGGTGAATTTCGACGATGGGGAAGAGATGGTGAACTGCGACGAGTGCGGCGTGTGGGTGCACACGCGGTGCTCGCGCTACGTCAAAAGCGAGAAATTGTTTGCTTGCGACAAGTGTAAGAGTAAGAACAGTAGGAACGAGAGCGAGGAGACCGAGGTTGCACAGTTGTTGGTGGAGTTGCCTACTAAGACGCTGAGGATGGTTAATGCAAACCCGTCGTTCGCTGCTCCGCCTAGACGTCCTTTTAGGCTTTGGACTGATAAGCCGATGGAGGAGAGGGTACACGTGCAAGGTGTTCCAGGTGGCGACCCTGCCCTTTTTAGTGGCCTGTCGTCAGTTTTCAGTCCGGAGCTGTGGAAGTGTACGGGTTACGTACCCAAAAAATTCAATTCTCAGTACCGAGAGTTTCCTCGTTGGGATGAGAAGCAGGACGATGAGAAGAAACTTGATGAAGGAAATGAAACTCCTGCTGACAAGGGTGCTGGTGTCCTGTGTTCGTTGTCCAACGAAAATGTCTTGCCTAGGCCCCCAGCAACTTTGGGTGGCGTGGAAACTCAATCTGAATTTGGTGTCTCCGACAGATTGGCACCTTTAAATGTTACAAAGAAGCGGCAGGGTGAGGATATAGATGTTGGGCGACCACAGAATGGTGTGAAGAAGGATCGGAGCTTCATTGCACCCGCTATTATCCATCCTGGCAAGCGTAAGAAAGAGGATTTTGGGACTCCCAATGACCAAAGCGGGAAAAAGATGGCTAGAAGTGTTGACAAAGAGGGCGATAAGAAGAGAGGTGCACATACATCCAAATCAGGTGATTTCATGCACCTTTTTAATTGTCAGAATGATATTCATCCTTTCTTATTGTTGCATGACTCAAAAATTAGCTTCCTAGTGCTGGTAGCTTATTGATGTAAACCTTTGTGACGGATCAGTTCTGGCTGTATATTTAAGCAAATGTTAACCTCCAAGTATGTATTTTTAGCGTCCACACTCTCAAGTGATGCACGGCAAAGACATCTCCACGAAGACAGAGGTCCTAAGGTTGTCAAGAGGCTGAAGACTGATACTCAAAGTATCAAACATGGAAATTCGAGGGGCACCATGCTTGCTGATCCTTTATCGAATGGGCATCGTGTAATGGACAATGTTGGCAACCTCAAGGCCAACCTACCTTTGAGCAGGCAGTGCTCAGATCCCTTACCTTCAGTCGTGCCAAGGCACGATTCTTCCATTGAGGCAAAACCGAGTAAAGAGAATGCTATACAACATATATCTGTGAGGAATGAGATTCCTTCCAAATCTGTCGGTGTTGCATCGTCATCGGAACATAATGGGTGTGGCAGCATTCCCATAAAAGAAGAGGTATATTTTAATGACCTCTTAAACTGCAAGTTCTTTTTGCATATCTTGGTTTAACTTTTGTTCTAGATTGGTAGAGCCACATAGCTGGTTCCATGATCATGTACTTAAAGCCTGTAACATGTTACTTTATATTAGGCCAGCACCAGGTTTTGCCTCTGGCATTTTCTCTCAACCTATGTGAAACCTTAGAAAGTAAACTAAGTGTAACTGCTTAATTACCAAAAGGAAAAAAGAAAGAAAGAAAGAAAAAACTTAGTGTACCGCTAACTTGCAATCGAATTTGTTCTTGATCAAACTCCTTCAGGTTCTCCCAAAAGTCCTCATGACATTATATATGACTGGACTGAGCGTTCAATGGGGTTAGGAATCCGATTTCTTTAGGGGTTTTATGCAGTTACAGGGTTAGGTTCGTTTATTCCCTTAGGGGCTTTATACTTGTTTCTCTAAACTGATCCCATAGACTTAGTTTCCACAAGCTTTCATCGTACCTTTTGGTTCATTCCTCCATATAATCCCAGAAACTGTGCTCAAGCCTAAAGGGACCTCATAACGTTCTCACTGATTCTCTCAGATAATTTTCATCCTACTCAGTTTTATCCTTGAAAGATTTGAGAAAAAATCAGAATCTTGGACTATTTTTGGCTTGTTTCCGGCTTATAATTTGAGGATCTGACTTGAATGTATAAGTTTTGAAAAGAATATAGTTATTCCGAGATACAAAGAGGTTGAGATTAAAAATGGCAAAAGGAAGAAATGCAAGATAATCAATGGAGCAGGCATAGGTGGGAAAGAGTATCATTTTGATAACTGTCGATGATAACATTATACACAGATACTGTACGTATTTTATCCATGTCTTTAGTTGCATAACATGGTGTCTAGTATATTATAATTTGTAAGTTACAAGTTGAACATGTAGCCCTTTGGTGTTAGACACACTTATCGTCAAATTGGAATCTTGATTCCTCTGCAAAGTACCCGTGTCAAAATGATACTTCTGTGATATGGGCAGGGGATATGTGTCCGATCCCTGCACCCAGTCATTCTACTTGAAAAATTCGCACCCCAAATTTTGTAACAAGAGGAAAACCTTTTGGCCCTGTCTACAGGAAGAGACAATCCTCGTTTTTATTACAGGTTCAAATGCACTGTCCCCTTTACTGGTACTTACTATGTTTGCACACGTGTGGTAAAATCCGTTCTTTTTCACCGGCATGTAAATCATAGGAACTAATCTAATGCATCACTGGTCATGACCTAATGGTTTGATTTTAATTATATTTTTCCTAACACACTGACCCAGTATAATTTTTGTTGAAGTAGTCCAATGATATACATGTCGTCCATCTCGTGCTTCCATGTCCATATCATGCTGTATTTATGTCCTTTTTCATATTTCTCACCTGCATTATAGATGAAAAGTGAGGGGGGGTGTTGGGGGAAAGAAATCTAAGAAGAGGAACCTCTGAAAGCATAGTGTGGTGCCCAATTTCCTCAAATGGATCATTCTATAACCATGCACTGATGTAAAATATCTTTCAGATAATAGGAAGTGCAAGATCATATCCATCTTTATCCAAGAAATAGTGCATGCTGTTACATGAGCTTGATCACCAAGAAATCCCAACATCTAAAAATTACCAATAGATAATCAATTTCAGACCTAATAATGCATTCAAATGCTGCTTTTTTGGTTTGCTACTACCTATTTCCTTTATACCATGTTTGGATAGCCTTTTCGGCATTCACTTTCGTGTTTTGAGAAAATTGTGGTTATTTACCATGTTTAAATCCATTTTCCCAAAACAGCAAATGTACATCACTGTTCATGACTTCATTTTAGTCATATTATACTACAATGATATGCACATGAAAATGTGTCTACAAAAGGTTATCGGTTGGGTATTTAAATGAAAACCATGAAGAGGGTATTAAACATAGGCTTAATAATGAAAATTGTCATATGCCATTCATCAAAAGCAGAAGTTATCATCTCCTTACTCGCTTGAGCATCCAGCACTCTTGTTTATGTTAATGTACGACCTAGTGTTGTTTTCTTTTTTGTCTATTATTTTTTTTTTGCTTTTACTGGTTTCCTTTTAATCTTTTTTTCCCATTGACAATATTCTTACTTTAGAGTTCGCAATACCATTTATATCCATTTGCTTTTTGGCAGATGGTCTTGTTTGTTAATGGTTGAAGCGACGTGCTATTTTTCTGCATATGTGATTGTTTGGAATGTCATTTTTCGTGTTATCACTTCAGGAGGTTGGTTCTGCTATTGAAAATTGTGATGGTAGTGGAGGAGGCTCCAGTAAAACAAAGCCCCTGGTTGAAGGTTTGGCGATTGCGGCACCTGAAGTTGAAGTGAATCGTAGTTTTCAAGACTCGAATGGAGGCATTTCGTCAAGCACTTTGCAGCATACTACTAAAGTGAAATCCGAGATAGATGTTGATAATTCTGGAGGGGACTTTAGTGTACGGTCTTCCCAAAGCCACGTAAAGTTGGATAGCAATGGGACTTCTGCTGGTCAGTTTCCTGAAAACGTTAAAGAGCATAAGACTTCTGCTGATCATTTTTCTGAAGATGATAAAGACGATAAAGAGCTCAAGTTTGGTGTTGCTACTAGTTCACAAATCTGCGATGTTGGCAAAAGCAAAGTAGTTGGTGATTGCAAAAAAGACAAAGATGATGAATTGCCTATGTCACAATTGGACTCTGAAAGTACCATTGTGGTGCGTAAAAGCTCTTCAGAGCTTAAACATGGCGCAATACGTGCTGAGGAGCCATCACACTTAGGCAGCACCGCCCTAAGTGCTTCAGCACAACCTAGTCAACGTAAACTGATGTTATCTGTTGGAAAACTCTCTTCAACTTCATCAACAATAATGGTCTCCAAATCTTTGGTTTCTGATAACTGTAGGACTGCAAATGGTCAGAATCACAACCTTAGTAGTAGACAGAGGGAGATGTCTGATTGCAATGCTAGTAGTAAGAAAGATAATGCTTCAACAGATGTCAGTAAGGACGAGCATGGGCGTGAAAACCCAAGAAAAATAGTTAAGGAGCTTCCAAAATCTTCCGTCAATTCTGCATCAAAAATGTCTCACTCAAGCAAGTTGCCACATGCTTCTGCTTCCAAGAGAACCTTGCCTGATCCCAAGGATCCTGTGATTCATTCATCCTCGAAAACTTCCTCGACACAGAACATTGCAGCTGCTCCAGGACCAAGCGAATGCGCCAATGGATTGCAAAATGAGAGTGCTTTACATGTACAGAGTAAGATTGTAGCTTCGGGTGTACCGCATAGAGGTGAAAAGATTAACCAATCAAGTTGCCAGTCATCATCTAAGGTGAATCATGCACAACCCATGCACCCTCCTGCACCTTCGAATTCTCCTGCAACTCTAAGTGATGAAGAGGTTGGAGCCGAACTAGCATTTCGTTCAGTTTTTGTCTTTTTCAACGGCCTCTTTTATTTGTAAAGGTTACCTTTTTCCCATGATCTATCTTTTGGTTTGCTGCAGCTTGCTTTGCTCTTGCATCAAGAACTCAACAGTTCTCCTAGAGTTCCTCGGGTGCCACGCATGCGCCACGCTGGTAGCCTACCTCAGTTGGCTTCCCCAACTGCTACAAGCATGCTTATGAAGCGGACATCTAGTTCTGGTGGAAAAGATCACGGTCCGGTAAGCCACTGCCTATTGAAGCTTTGCAACATTTGGCAGCACTGATTGTAACTTCTTATGTTTAATTCACTTCATAGGTCTCTAAAAGGAAAAACAAGGATTTGACTAAAGACAATTCTTCCGAGCTTGATGATAAAATTAAGAAGGTGGACAGAGTGTCTTCTTTACCCGATCGGAGGAGACATGATTTGGCAGCAGATTCTCTTACCAAGGAGGAAGCAGATAACGGCTTAGCAAAAGGGTTATACTCGCTCAAGAAAAGTATCCTTCCTGTCTCTACCACAACTACTAGCAGTGGTCCATCTTCCTCCACCGAGGTTAATGACCAGAATATGCGCATGCACAGTTCACCTAAAAATGCCTCAGATGATGATACTGCTGCTGTTGGTCAACCCACCCATCGTACTTTACCAGGTATAGCCTGCCATAGATGTTAGTTTTATTTTATTAGTCCCTGCGCGGTTCAATCTGTAAACTAGTTATACGGGATTCCTGTCCTAACTTCCACTGAGTTAAGTCTTACTGGTATACTTATCACAGCTTTGATTGCTGAGATTATGAGCAAAGGCCAGCGCATGACATATGAAGAACTCTGCAATGCAGTTCTGCCGGTATTGTACCTTCCCTTCAACTTTCTTGCACATATCATTTCCTTCTAACCAATACGATTATTGCCCGTTAATGTTTCTGTATCTCCTCTGCAGCATTGGCCTAACTTGAGGAAGCATAATGGAGAGCGTTATGCATATTCAAGTCACTCGCAGGCTGTTCTTGATTGCCTGAGAAACCGAAGTGGATGGGCTCGTCTTGTTGATCGTGGTCCGAAGGTATGCCTCTGTAACTGATAATGGAGTCGATGCTTCTGCATGAGGCACTAGATTTTTTCTGATATCGACTACAGAAGAAATATCAAATCCTGCAGAGATTAATTTCGGTCCTTGCTGAAAAATACTATTGGTTATGAATTCAAATGCAATCTATGTTCATAAAGTGTTTGATTGGGTAAACAGGTTAGGGAAATGATGAAGAGAAAGCGAAGGGTAGACAGATTAGGGCAACGGTGAAGAGAAAGAAAAGTGTGCTTTTGAACACGCCAATGACGAGTGCGTTACTGCATATTTGTTTCCCATTGGATCAAAGATGACTAGTACCTGGTTGTCTCCATAAAGTGGACATACATCTTCAGTTGAACTCCCACTTACACTTGAGAGTTTAGACCAACCTTCTTATTCTAAATGCCACCTGCTTCTTTTGGTTGGGTTGTATTTTTTGTTTGCTGATTATATAAATAAGATGAGACATTTTGTTAAATCTTCACAAAAGTTGCTTTTTTTTTTCTTCTTTTAATTATGCTGGCTAATGATGAGATGTTCATTTTGCCGTTATATTGGAATGTGCTCATGGTTCCAACTAAACATGAAGTGGGTATTTTTGTATCAGACAAATGCAAGCAGGAAGCGTCGCAAGTTTGATGCTGAACCCCAAAGTTTTGAATCAGATGGAACTGCCAAGGATGTTGAACTTAAGAATTTCGAGTCACACCGGGAGGAGTTTCCCAAGGGCAAGCGGAAAGCACGGAAGCGAAGGCGACTGGCTCTGCAAGGAAGAGGTATTAAGGATGTTGGAAGAAGACATAAAGCTGATGTCCTCAGCGATGATAACTCTGGCTCATCTTCTAATTCTAGTGAGGAAAGCATGTTCAGCGAGGATGAGATACAGGGAGGTACGGCATGTCCAGTTGGAAGTGAGGCTTCTGCTAGCTCAGATGAGATGGGAACCATGCTATAGGAATGGTTGTAGAAGATCTATCTTGGTGCTCTGATGTCTTGGTGATCATGTCCAGCTTCGTCCGTACATAATTCATGTAACCGTTGTGCTGTGTGACCAACGTTGTGCTTCAACATGCCCCAACTCGTGTACAGATCTGCGATTGGATTTATGTTTTGTCAGTCTTACAATCTGCTTAACTTTAGGCTTGTCCCGGCTGATTAGCAGTGGGTTCTTCTAGTGTTTCGTGGCCATTGTTAGGTGGATGACAAGGCCGTTCTGTACTACTAGTGTACATTTGTAGATTGCATTTTTTGTAACCAGGTTGCGAGGAAGTTCAACATGATGGGATGAGTATGCCTGATACATAAAGAGTCCCAAAAATGATAAGCCTTTCTAGTGTTTCATTGCCATAAATTTTGTGCTGCTTATTAGACTTTCCACATTCGTGGCCATTCAATGAAGACGAATAATTCGTTCTTCCATTTCTAATGATCAGCAAACTGAGGTTCAAATAGGTGAACAGTCGAATGCGTGCAGCTTACACTCAACGGGCGACTAACGATGACAGCCTCTGATTATACGCATGTAGTCGCAAGCCCAACTCTAAAGTACAATGCATTGCTGCGCTATACCCACGCATCATTGCAAGAGGGACCAGCGACGTGATCTCTAATCCTATTTATGATCCTCTGCGAAACCCAATGTTTATGCAAGGAATCTCTAACTTTCTTCGCGGACCATTTGGTTTGTATTCCTAAATAACGAATATATTTCACGTTTTTAGACATAAAAAACATGATCTATCTCCTAACCTTACCTTACCTTGTTATATGTGAAAGTGAGTTTTTTCCCACCCTCTTTAGTTCCTAAGAATGACCTGAATAACATAAATGATTTCCTGATATTAAGTTAAGGAATGAATGCACACGTGATAACATTTGATCTCTTATTATTTGCACATAAATATAGAGTGACATGTGAATATACTCCGGAGTTTCATATTCTAGCAACGCAACTTCATAATGGCTAGTTAGTTCTTACTTATCAATCTCTCTCAAAAAAAAAAAAAAAAGATTTTTCAAAAAAATCACTCCCCATGTGTTAGGAGAGATGATTACTTATTTACAAATGATTAGTTAACAATTAGTTAAAGAGTGTGGTGTGGCAACAAAAAGATTCAAATATTTGACCGGTGTGGTGTTAATTAAAAAGAAGAAAAAGAGGTCATTACATGTTCCCGAAAATTAATGTAGGAAAAGGAATACGTAAGAGTTTAGTTTTATGCGAAAGGCTATAAATTACACATCGTTGAAAGTCGGTACAGAGAGTTCGTTCTCGTAACTTCTTCCCCTTTTCTCAGATCAAAACAGAAAAGAAAAGCTCAAATTGTCCCCCCATCAATCTAGGGTTCCCTAATTCCCTCCCTCCGTCCCTCCTCCCCTCCCCTCCCCTCCCCTCTCTCTTCGTATTTGTCCTCAAAACTACATTCGCTTCACGCGACTTTGCTGATCTACGGTTGGTTCGATCCTTCAATCTCACATTCCTATGCCTTAAATCTCTCGTCGATATGGTTGATTTAGCTAGCGATCTTTGTTTTGACAATCGGCTTTCATGTGTAGGTATTGCTATGACGATTGCTGATTTGGGGTACAACATGATGGACAACGGATCAATTGAGTTGCCATGCGCACCCGAGGAGGAGAAGCGGATCGTAGAGGAGTTAACTAACAAAGCCGAGGCCAATTTGAAGCAAGGCAACTTGTACTATGTCGTCTCCACCAGGTATTCACTCAAGCATCAGTTTTAGTTGATAGCATGTATGTACTCTAGTTTATGGATTTGTATGTGACCCTCTATAGGGATTTCCTGCCTGTATACATTAGTTTGTGTATGATAGATGGTATTTTTAATCTAATGGGCTACAAGAAGGATAATTGGCGTAATGAGCTGTAGTGACTACTATCTCTGACCAGATCATTAGAGCTAGAACTTATTGGTGCAATTATTAGGAAAAATGGCTGACGGAAAGGAAACAGCAAAGCGCGTCTTTCTCGGTACTAGGCAACATGTGCTTTAGTGAAAGAGACACCTCTACAGCAATTTTTGTTTATGGGGTCAGTCATGCTCATGTGTACGTGATAATCACACAGCACTCATGGCTCTCTCTCTCTCTTTTTGTTAAGAGTAGCATGATAGATGAGATTATGACCAACATGGTAAATAATTTAGGTTTGCTATTGCATGACCCGAGTTTAGGCCAATAGGGTGGTTAGGAGCCACATAATGGTCGTACTTCTATAAGAAAAGTAGCTATTTGTACCAATCAATTAATACTTACATCCTCTTCCCTCCCCCTTCTCCCTTGCCCTCAAACACACACACACACTTCCGAAGTAATATGCGTATACACGGTATCTCCTGATATCCAAATGTATTGTGGTGTTGGTGTGGGCAGGAGATGAATCAAAATATACCTGTAAAGAAGGGTTTGATTTAATGGGCGTTACTCTCTCAAGATCATTATAAGTGTTTAAACATAGTTTTGAAGTTGACTATTGTTGTGAGAAGGATTAATTATTTGCACGGTAAACATGAAAATACATTCAGTATACCAAGTTAATTAACCTATCAAAATGCTACGTAACCTTACGAAGAATTAACCATGACGAAACCTTATGAGAAGACTAAAGTATCCAACATTCCATCCTAAAAAAGGGAGATAATATGCAGGCTCTAAAATTGAACTAATCCACTACTATGTTGAACTATTCACGAGAGGATTGGATTTGAACTTCATTATATATACTATATATAATGAGAAGACCCATTTTTGGTGTAACACCACTTTTGGTGTTACATAACTACCTACTTAAATTTTATTGACATTAGGCACGAGAAGAATTTTTTTTGTAAAAGTTACACAAAAGATAAAATTAAATATTGAACATTTTCCTCATAGGACATGTTTGGTTTGTAAAATTTGAAAGTCAGTTCATAGAAATGTTGCTAGAATACACCTTAAAGACCATGCTTGACATTATAAAATATCATGTTTTGACTATATTTTTTATCACCCACATCGTGTGTGCCACTTTAGCTAGTTTCTCTTTAAAAACCTCATACGTATACTTATTTACAGCCGAAATATTTCTTGCAAACTAACCCAGAATGTAATGCCTTTGAAGTCCCTTGCTTTTGGCGTCTTCAACTGCATTATGGCTGGTACTAATGCTTCATAAAGTAGAAAATGGTAAATACATCCGGGCATAAGTATGTGCTACATACTTTTGTGAGGATTGAGGAATTCCGTATAACCTTAGTTACTTTTTTTCTTGTCATGCCACTATGAATTTTAGTAGGGATAGACATTGGCGTAAGTATGAGCAGGGTGGATGGAGAAAGTGCCATTCATTAGCCTTTATAGCTAAGAAGGTTCATACTTGGTCCGATTTGTCCAGTTCAGAGGGTATTTGTGTCCGATAGGGGACATAGGTGGTGGGTTGGGGTGGGGTAAAAGTATTGATTGACTCTAAAGCGAGATAGTCTAGATGCATTATTAACAAATAGGAAAGACTTCTGCACGAGATAGTAAATTGTCTTTTAGGTCTGATTTGAAATAATTTACTTTGGATTCTCACATATAGTAACAAAAGCTTGTGATACAATAAATGAAGCCTTATTATGGTGAAGCTGTGACGTTACTGTTGCTTGAGCTAAAAACTTAATTTTATAGCTACTCAAATGACTAGCTGTCTGTTAGAAATCTACTTTGGAGTTCCTGACCACATCTGGTGAATATATGTAAGATTATCATCTGACAAATGATGAATAACTATACTTTAAGTTTTAACACAGACTATTGAGATCTGATTTGGTTAGCGAGCTTATGCTTGAGATGCTCATGCATCACCTGTTCTTTGCTGTGTTTGGAACTTTTACGACTACTTGTTTCTGATGTTTGTGCAGGTGGTTCACTGGATGGCAGAAGTATGTTGGACAAGATCTTGGTGGCTATCCATGGGACGAGCATTCAACTGATTCTCAGCCTATACTGTTGTCGAAAACAACAGATAGACCAGGCCCAATTGATAACACTAACATTGTCTCAAATGGAAGCGATTTTATGGCTGATGATCCACAGCTTCTTAGAACATTGGAGGAAGGTCGTGACTATGTGTTAGTTTCTCAGGAAGTTTGGGAGAAGCTCTTTGAATGGTATGTCATTCTTCTTGTGATATTAGCTTGATCATGCTGAGACACTTTTGCCTTCTGATATGTTTTGAATCATCTATAGTCTACTTTGGAGACATGTAAAGAGTCGTTTGAACACGTTACTATAGCATACCCACTGACCCCCTACATTTTTGTCCTTTTCATTGAGAGACAATTGACAAGATGCTAATAAGTGAATTGACTCAAGACAAAATATGAATATTTTTTTAGTTCACGAGGAAACGGATGTATTTGGGAACATGAATGTACTAAATGAGGTTATAGGAAATGTTCGGAGATCCTTTTGAGGTTCATGGACTCTAGGGGATCAAATTACTGGCAATGAAGAGACAACATTCATAAATAGTTGTAGTCAAAATGAATATGTCAAGATTGTAGCTGGCAAGACAAGGAAAGATGAAAGTTGAGATGGATTGGCATAAGAAACTTCTGCAGAAATTGCTGTCGGAATGGCAAAATAATAGTGCTGATGTAAATGGACGATAATGATTAAGCTGCTTGTGCCTTCCATAGGATAATGACTTCGTCGGATAATGACACTGTCGGTTGACGCATCAGATTTTTCACAAGCAGCTTATGGAAGTAAGATTGCTTATGCTGTTTCTCACAGCTCATATAATCACCAGAACACTACAGGTGGTTGAATGTATTTGTGCAATGCTATTATGGGAAGTCGGAAAGAACAATTTTTAAAACCATCCTTTCTAAGCACTTAAATTTTTGTTGGCTTTGCATTGGTACCCCCCGCAATTAGCCTATATTCCAGGACATGTACATCAAGAATAGTTCATATAAAACTGTAAGCTATACTTACATTGATAATAACAGTGGTTTAGTCCTAATAGAAATAGACAGAACGGAGAGAATTCTTGTAATTGCAATACTAAGTGTCTCGCTTCTTATGCTTTCTACAACGTTGGTTTCATATGCTTGCTTTTGCATATGATTAGTTGGATATGAGTGTGCTCGTCCAATATAACTACTTACTTTTTTGCATCGGAAAAAACTATTCAGGTACAAAGGAGGACCGGCACTACCAAGAAAGATGATTTCATCGGGAGTTAATGAGAAATTCATGGTGGAGGTTTACCCTTTATGTCTTAAGCTTATTGATTCCAGAGACCAAGACCAAGCAATCATAAGGTTGAGTAAAAAGGTATCGCCTCTGTGACAATCTTTTTTCAATTCCGGTAGTATGTTGTTTGTTGGTGGGGTGCAATTCTGCCTTTGGATTGTTTAGGTGTCTTTGTTACTCATTTTTACCAATACAGAATTTGAAATAGCCAAATAAAGTTCCTCTAAAGTTTTGTGGATAGCTTCGCTATAATCCAAAACTATCTTAATGCTAGGAACGGTCTGCTGAGAGCATTTGGGAAACCGTTGACAAATCTTCGTGTTATCATTGATATACAGTTTAAGTATGTTGTTTACGTTGTTTAGATTACATTTTTATTTCAAGGAAATAAATATGTCGTGTCATTAATGTTATACGAGTTAGCTGGAACAGCTTGAATGGCTCTTTAGTCTTTACATTTCCTTACCTAATAAGAATACTGCTGTAAGAAGAAACTGAAGTTGAAACAGCTTGGCCATTGGAGAAGGTCTGAACGTGAACCTAGATTAGAGTTTGCTGGTCGTCTCTTTTGTTGAATGTAAATATAGACTTCCACTTACTCTTCAAATTGGAAAACAAGTATAGGATTCAACATGTGTAGAAAAAGTGGCATTACCATTACTTGCTAACTAGTTTAAGCAGTGCAAAGCTTTGTCCTACTCTAGCTTGGCTCAGTTTGTGACTGGTGCGGTTGGTTTGCAGCCTGAAATTAGATGGCAATGCTTCCTCCCCTCTCAATCCTCTCTATATAAGTTGAGTCCATGGTTATTTGTGGTTATTGAAGTAAACGAAGCCTTCTCTTTGTGGTGACATTCTGCAACTCTTAACTGTTTTAATATGTTTCAGGCGTCCTTGCATGAGCTGCATGAGAGAGTTTGCGCACTTCGAGGAATAGGACCTGGAAAGGTGTGCATAACATTTCTTACCCTTCAATACTACTTCTTCCGTCCCATTTTTGTTGAGGACTCTCTCTCTCTCTCTCTCTCTCGCTGTTTAGTAAATTCTAAGAATAAAAATTCTCTCTGATTATTTGACCTTTTGGAACCTTTAACAGGCACGCATCTGGGACTATTTCAATAACCGGAAGCATACACAACTAGTGGCTTCAAATCAGACGCTGGAGGACTCTAACTTGCAAATGGACCAATCTGTGAGTACTCCACATAACCTTTGCATTAACAAATGTTCAGTGTACTGCGTATGAGAATAAACATCCAATCCTGAAATTAATTATCGGGTAATTAAGTGGCACCATTGAAACTCACAATTGCAAGTTGGGATATTATTCTTGACTATGATATTGAAGGACCTTAGGGCCTGCTTGAAGGGAGGTGTGTCAAAAAGATAATTAGTTGAACTGTTTTGCGGAGTATAGACTAGTCATTCTTCTTTGTATTGTGTCTGTTATTGTCGTCAAGTAAAAGTAAATAGCTAACTAAGATAAAATACTTAGCCATTTATACAGAATAATTCTTGTGATTACCCAAGTGAAAATACTCGCTTCTACTGAGGTGTGTTTTCATTGTCCTTTTTAGTAAAAGCAAATCTTGTTTTTTTATGTGCTATGCTATTGTGTGTCTTCTCCTAATATTTTTGGTTGAGGTATACTTAATTTTTATTTTATAATGCATTTCTCGTTTGATTTGATTTTATTTGATTTAAGATTTACATGCATCTTAACTTTGGGCTTTGACTAGTTTCACCTCTTGGTGCAATGTTATGTCTGCAGATTCTACTCGAGGTTGAAGCTGATGGGTATTGGCCCTCAGGATTTGGCATGGATTCAACAGGAAATGAGTTAGCTTTGGTTTCGATAGAACCCCTGAGGTCATCCTTATCAATTGCAGGGGGCCCAACTTTGGCTAATGGTGATTCAACAGGTTATAGCTCAAGTTTGTATCAGGGAACTACTCTAAATCCGGCATTGACAAATATGGAGGAGGGAAACGAGTCTTTGAGGCCTACAAGAAAAGGTGATATGGGGGGTTTGGCAGGACTGCAGAATTTGGGAAATACTTGTTTTATGAACAGTGCTTTACAATGTTTGGTTCATACGCCTCCCCTCATGGAGTACTTTTTGGAAGATTATACTAATGAGATCAACAAGCAAAATCCTCTAGGAACGCATGTACGTGGCTTTTCTAATCTGTGATGCCTGTTTTTCCCCACTTATCGTGAAGCAGTTTGCTTGAAGTTTTCAACTCCTTTTATAAATTGCAGGGTGAACTTGCACTTGCATTTGGGGAGTTACTAAGGAAGCTTTGGGTCTCTGGGCGGACCTCAATTCCACCTCGTGTATTTAAGGGAAAACTTGCTCGTTTTGCTCCTCAGTTTAGTGGCTATAATCAACATGACTCTCAAGTTAGTACTCCATAATTTTACTTCTTTGCATGATACAAGAAGTTATACACGGAATCATAATGGACCTTCCAGTGCACAGGTCTTTGGAGTGCTGGATATGTCAGTTATCTTGCCTTTTTTAGACGTATTATGGACCCTAGGATCCCTTTGTTGTCAAGAACCGCCATTATGGCTTATGTTTCGAAAATCATACACAATGTCTTAATTCTGGATTGAACCAGCCAATACAACTTCTGGCACTGTTAACCAGTATGCCGTCTGTTTGAGGACATTCTAAAACTTTTATGTATGTGACCTGTTTTCACTTGACGGCTGATCTGTTGACCTATGTTACATGAACTCGGTACGAGTGTCCGAGTCGGATACGTGTCCAAGTGTCGGATTCGTCTGTTTTTTAAAATCCAAGACACGGGGACACGGCAAAATATTCCTACCTATTCTTGTTTCTTAGTTATTCCGTAGTTTACTTAGTGTTCTGTGATACGCATATCATTTTAATTTAAAACTGAGATCATCTCAAAGCAATAACAAACTAAAAGAAACACTATACATATGTTCTTAGTCGCATATCCAACGGGATGTGTCGGACACATATCCCGTACCCATGTCTAAGTGTCGAGTGTCCGACTTGGGTACTTCATGCATTTTGAAGAGTCCATGTAACATAGCTGTTGACCCTTCACTCTTTATTCAGCTTCACATAATTAAGGCTTTGTTTGACAACACTTTCAATTTTGGTTTTCAGTTTAAAAAAAAAAAACAAAAACCAAAACTGGTTTATTTTTTACAAAAACAAATGGGTGTTTGATAACCCAGGTTTTATTTTGAGTTTTTTCTTTGGTGGTGGTTTGCGGTGGTGGTGGTGGGGCGTGACGGTGGCCGTGGCCGGTAGCTGGCGATGGCTGTCGGCCGCCAGCGGTGGGCGCCGGTTGCCGGCGGTGGCCGCCAGCCTCTAGCGGTGGACAGTGGCGGTGGGAGGGTGGTGGTGGTCTCAAAAAAAAAAAAACCAAAACTCATTTTTGGAGTTTTAAAAAACAGCCTTGGTTTAAAAACTGGTTTTTTTAAACTTAAGAAAAAAAAAACGAAAAGCGGTTACCAAACGCGTTTATTTTTTCCAGTTTACAAAACTGGAAAAACAAACCCTATCAAATGGCGCCCAAGCCTTGAATTGTGGAATTTTTGTATTCAGGGCCTCTAATTTTTAATAATTATTTTGTTTTTGAAGCGTGCTTAACCGTTTTGTACTTTCCTCTCCTCTTAAATTTTATCTAGGCTCAGAAATATAAAATAAAAGAAGGTGGCCATCTTGAAACCCAATGTTGAGTGCCCTATGGAACGTTCTGTCAGACAAGCCAGAGAGTTTTGCTTGTTCTTTTTTTTTTCCGCATAAAGTGTTAACATAAAAGAACTAATGCACTTCTTCTGTAGGAACTCCTTGCCTTCTTACTTGATGGATTGCATGAAGATCTAAACCGTGTCAAGCAAAAGCCTTACTTCGAACAAAAAGATTCTGATGATCGTCCTGATGAGGAAGTTGCAGATGAGTGTTGGATGTATCATAAGGCCCGGAACGATTCAATTATTGTGGATGTGTGCCAGGTTCGTTCTTCAACATTTACATGTGGCATTTTATGTTTACATATCAAGTACAGCTAGTAGTTTCAATATCAGTAACCATGATGTCGGCCAGCTTCTCTCATGTCAAGCTGCTTTAGTAGAAGATGTTTGCCCGAAGTATACTTCGTGATTCTTCCAAAGTTCACTCCCCCCCCCCCCCCCCACACACACACCCCTTCTCTCTCCTCTGCCTCCCCTTCCTTTTCAGTAATTAATTTTTTTCCTCCCTGTTTTATCCTGGATTAGTATCAGGTATTATCTGCATTACTTGATTGTATGTAGTTCTAGTGTTCTATATTAATGTTGAATTTTAGGTCAATACTCAATGATAACATGGTTATTGTATTTGTTATTAGTTCAGTAGTAACTTAGTGATGACAATATTCTCAGGGTCAATATAAGTCAACATTGGTTTGTCCAGTTTGCAACAAAATTTCAATCACATTCGACCCTTTCATGTACCTGTCGTTGCCGTTACCTTCGACAGTCACTCGTACAATGACAGTTACCGTCTTTTATGGGGATGGTAGTGGACTACCAATGCCATACACTGTTACTGTCCTCAAACATGGTGTCTACAGAGATCTGTGCCACGCGTTGGGTAACGCATGTTGTATAAGGAGTGATGAAAGCTTGCTGCTTGCAGAGGTGATATTACATTTCCCAATTGCAATACTTCTTCTTGTTTATAATTATTCTTTTATACTAGGTATTCTGAAGCAGTAGATTTTCCATCTGCAGGTCTATGATCATCGGATTTATCAATACTTGGACTCCCCTATGGAGCCATTGGCTTCAATAAAGGATAATGACTACATTGTCGCCTACAGACTCCCAAAAAAAGCAGTGGAATTCACACGCTTAGAGATATGTCATCGGTACCAGGAAAAGTGAGTTCATATACTTCCTTTTATATTATTTAGGATTTTTGGGTAAAGATTAATATCACAAATGGAGAATAATGCTATCGACAACTATTTTTCATAGTTGGAATCATAGTCGTGTGTAGTTACTCGTGTAGAAATTGAAGCTGTGCACCTTAGTACTGGTGTGCATTGACGGGATATGGAACACCGACAGCATTGTCCGTAGTTTTATATTCGTTTTTATTACTATTTCAGATTTTTGCGGTGTTCCAGCCACAAGTTATAAGAGTCGAAAATGCCCTATAGTCCAAGTTAATATTAGATAGGGGCACACTTGAAAAGGCTCATCCAATGGCTAATGTGAAGTTTTTTTAATCGAGATATAATCGCATTCTGGTGGGTGATATACGAGTAGTGGGACTGTCTTTGTGAAAAATGTATTCATGTTTTTATTTTGCGGTGTCTGGATGTTTGCTCACATCATCACAAGGTTTTTTTTTTGGTAGCATTTTCATATTATTTAACTTAACGAAGCTTTTGTCCCAAAGTAGTTTGCAGTTGCTACATGAGTACTTTTCTTCTATCCATGTTGAACATGTGCATACTTGTTCGACTGTTTTATCAACCTGAGGTTAATTAAGTTGAGCGAGTTGATTACTTTCCTATTTATGTCAATGTACTGCCCAAAAGTTTCCTATTTATATCCTGTAACCTAGACACCGAGTAAATTTGCAACTATTGAATAACCATGAAGTACAGGCAATCACAATTCTTCCAAGGCTCAGTTTGTGTGTGTGCTTGGAAGGACTAAATTTTCCTGCAAATAAACTTATTGTCTGATTATATATACGTAAAATCTGTGATTTACAAATAACTGCCTAACTGCAAGTCTTTCAGTTATGTCGAATACATCTCATTATTCCAGGCTTGCGCTCATTCTCCCTACCGGACCCACATAAAACATTGAAGGATTGAAATAGGAGAATTTGATTTTGAACTGGTTCTACATTGACTAGATTCAGTGCAAACCTCGATTTTTTGGGTGTGTTTCCATTGAGGCCGGTGCGTTTGTTTGAGAACCAGTTCTTTTTTTTCCTCCATTTTGTTTATCACACAACACCAAAAGTTTGATTTTCTTATAGGATTTCAGAAGTAAGGAATAAAGAGAGGAAGGAAGAAACACTTGGGTACTTTATATCCGTCACACAATAAGTGTGTGATGGATAAACTTTGGATTAAGGACACTTTAAGCAATGGAATTTTCCTGCTGGTCATTTAAAAAATACAGGGTTCAATGGACAAAGTGGTGAATTCCTCCAAGGTCAAAATTTTATATAATCCATAAACTTCTAGTAATGCAATCGTTATAACAACTATAGTCGTTTGTTTGTTACTGTGCAACACGATTTGTTATTATTTGAGTGTTTCCCTCTTCTAGAATGCCAGACATTTTGAAAGGCGTCCAGAGGAAAGTTTTCCTGACACCATCAGTTACTTATTTAGAAGACGCAAAAACTGGAGCTGATATAGATCGTGCTGTTAAAAGAGTACTATATCCATTGAGAAGGAAGCCACGTTTCTCCTCACTAAAGGCTCATGAGGATGGCTCTGCTCCAGAAGCTATGGAAGAATCAACTAGCAATTGCAGTGACCAGTCGACTCCCTGGGATCAATCGAAGGACGAGGACGAGGACCTGGAAGAAATGTCCAGTAGGGAGTTCTTTCAGCTTTGCACTGATGATAGGGGTTTTGGCTGCAGGCCAATTTTAAAAGATTCACCTATAAAACCTGATCGAATTATAAAGGTCATGCTGGATTGGACTGACAAAGAGTATGAACTATATGATGCCAGCTATCTCAAGGATCTTCCAGAGGTGCACAAGACAGGGCCAACAATGAAGAAAACTCGACAGGAAGCTATATCTCTATTTTCATGTTTGGATGCTTTCTTAAAGGAGGAACCTTTAGGGCCTGATGACATGTGGTAATATATCAGATTCCTTTACTACGATAAAAGTGTAGGTCGTGCTGTAAAACTCTGGAAAATCCCTTATGAGTGTTCTTCAAATTTTAATGCAGGTATTGCCCCAGTTGCAAGGCACATAGACAAGCCACGAAGAAGTTAGATTTGTGGAGGTTGCCTGAAATACTTGTCTTTCACTTAAAACGGTTCTCATACAGCCGATTCTTGAAGAACAAACTCGACACGTTTGTGAATTTTCCAATTCATAACCTTGATTTGAGCAAATATGTAAAAAGCAAGGACACGTCTTCTGGATCTCATGTTTACAAGCTATATGCCATCAGCAACCATTACGGTGGCCTTGGTGGTGGACACTATTCTGCTTATGCTAAGGTAAACTCATATCCCACGTTCATCTCATTTGTGTCAGTGATGGCTGCTGCCTTTATATTAGCTTGATTCGCTTTCCTTTCCTGTGAAAGTGAAAACATCCTTGGTGGTAATAGATCTTCCTGTCATGGGTTAATCTGCCTTTTTTTTATACTTGGTTAATTTATTTTAATTGTCTAATCTAGTCTTTATTCTGATAACAATGACTGGTTGGCATCAAAACGTATTCTTTATGGAAAAGAAAAAGTTGCCAAGGTTCTCTCTTCCTTTAGAAGAAGATCGTATATTAACTTGTGCAATTTGTCATGCCTGAGCTGGCAATTCTTCTTGTATAGGCTGGCCTTTTCATCTAAGAAACTCAGGGTCTTTTTTCCCCTTTGATGCAGCTAATTGACGAAAACAGATGGTATCATTTTGATGATTCCCACGTTTCGCCGGTTACCGAAGACGACATCAGGACATCAGCCGCTTATGTATTGTTCTACAGAAGAGAAGAGGTGGAATCGAGGGCTGCTGGAGAGTCGTCTCAGGGTTATGGGAGTTCATGAAGGCTGTGGTCTTGAGTTACGGAGCCATCCTGGCAGGCTTCAGGACGGAACAATGAGGATGGGAGTTGTATCAACTAGTAAATATGCCACCTAGTGAATAGGGAAAATCCACTAAGCATGGTAATGGCCTAGCATCGGTTTCATTATGAGCTGTATTTTTTGGGAAAGAATTACTTGAAATGCCATTGAGGTATTGCATGAAATCCTGAACACCATTGTTGGGAGGCCTTTCAAGTATTAGTTGCCTATTTCTTGTAACAGTTGCTTTGTTTTGACTTTGAGAGGTGAAGTAGTCAAGCCAATTTTTTGTCGTTACCCCCAAAGTTTATGTGGGCGATGGTGTCTGAAATACGTATTCATATATATATATATATATTCATTTTGATACTTTGCGTGAACTACTACTAGCCTACCCAACGTTAGGGACAAATGCTTAAGAATGATATATGTTGTGGTGATGAGGATGGGTACGATGAGATATGGCATTGTGACAATTAAGTCGGTACACAAATTGACAATCAATTCCCACTTGAGCTACTGTTAGGTTAAATTTAACTCGGAACGCTACGAAAAAAATGACAATTATTGTGATAAATAATAGTAGAGATAATAATAATAATAGGGTACATTGTCACTAGTCTAGGCTGGCTCCATCCTAACTACTGAGACTCTACCTCACCTAATGACAAACAAAGAGAAAATGAAAGTAACACATTAACTAACAACAAAAAAGTTGGCCTAATCATCCTCTCCATGACGAGCGGACCCCAAGTAGGCCAGGGTCCGACGTCCGCATCAGGTGTGGGATGCACTTTTTTGTAGTCTGTAGAGGGAAGATGATGATGATGACAATGATGATTCCAAAGAACAAACGTCTCGAACAACAAGCAATCAGAAAGAGAGAGAATTTTCGTCTTTCCCTTGCTCTGAAGCTGCCTTGTGATTCTCTCGCCTCACATTTTGCCCCTTTCTGATGTGGCCAAACAAAAGCTGGAGGAGGCTTTGGAGGCCGCCGTCCTATGAGAGGAGACTTTGGATCCAATCAGATGTACAAGGCCAGTATAGTTGAACCGACCAGGCCAACAAAGAACCATGTGCTCTGAAAAAGAACTCTTTCCTGAAATCAAGACATGGGTGGAAAACCATTAGAATCTTACGTACAAGTAACCCCTATTCAGTGAAAAGGGCAAATCTTAGCAAGTAGCAGCAGCAGTAGATTCTAGCAGACTGATTCGTGTGTGTAAGTACGCCGGCGAATTCAGGAAAGATTGCGAGAACTCGATCATTGCGTTCACTTAGATGACTCACATGTACAGTTTCTTGATAACAAATCGAGCAAGGCTTTAACTAATGCTCTACTCGTTTCAAGTTTGTACTCCATATTTTGAGACTGCTCAGCAACATATGTCATATCATTGAAAAATCGTAGAGCATTACTTTAACCGGAGAGTTGCATTCAAAATTTTCTCTTTTTCAAGGGGTAAAAAAGGTTCACCTAATAATAATAATAATAATAATATTAACTGGTTATAGTAACAAAGTTTTGTGACGCTGTGTGCAGTATGGTGGACACCTGTTGGGTGGGGGACCCTCCCCTGTGGATCTACGTGTCAAAAGCATCACAGCACACTTCGCATTTCGGAAACTCGTAACGGAACCATTACGATGCGCACAATAACCGAAAGCTACGCGCATTACGACCCCACATCGCTACCAGCGCAAGTTAGCAAACAGACAAAAGCTATTGGAGAAGCGCTAAACTCACCGTGGAAGAAGAAATGGCTAAATAACCCGTCGAAGAACTTCCCGTCGGCGGCGACGACATGATGCCGGAACCACTTGCCGGTGTACTCGAATTACCAGAGCCGCCGCTGTTGCTGCTGCTGCTCGTGTTACTGATCCCGAGAGCATACGCCGGCGTTCCGTCCGGCTTAAACAGGCCGTAATTCCTCTCGGACGCCGGTCCAGGCTTCATGTTCTCGTTAAAAAGAGCAAACACGAAGATGCTCAACTCGCAATTCGGCTTCAACGGCGTCGCTTTCTTCTGAGCGATAAGCTTCATCAGATTGCCGTTGTACTTCTTCGCATTCTCCGGCGTGGCTCCGACCTCGTCCTCGTCTCCCTTCGACGGCCAGCCTGTCTCCGAGATCTGCACGGCTAGCTTCTTGCAACCTACCGCCGCTAGAGCCGAGTACACGGCATCGATCTGAGCGAACAGCATGTTGTCGTAATGCAGATTGGTAGCCGGATCCACAATACCGGAATTCGGCTGGAACAGAACGAAATCGATCGGAACTTGCTTCGGACTCGCCTTATACGCGAAGAACGGGTAAGCATTGATGAGGAATGGCGAGCCGGTTTTGACATGGAAGTCTATTATCGGAGTAATGCAGTTTTTCAGATCTCGGCGGAATGCTCCGGCTGAGGGCGGATAAGACGTCTCGAGTATGGCGAGGGAGTGTGCTGTAGTGACCATGACTTGTTTGTCTAGATTCAGAGTCACCAGAGCAGTGTGGACGCTCTGCATAGCCGGAAGGAGGCAACCGGAGAGTGTGGTGTCGTTAAAAGTGAGGACCTCGTTGCCGACGGCGATGCTGGTGATTTTTGTGGCAGGCAAGTAGGCTTGGACGTTTGTTTTGACCCAATCCTGAGCGCTCTTTGGATCTCGCATCTTTGACAGAAATTCGTTGCCCAGGCCGACGATGAATTCGACGCCGGTGTTGGCAAATGCGCGAAGGACTTTCGGATCCGCGTCGTAGAGCTTCACTCGGTTGGCTCCGATTGATCGAACCAAAGGAATTACATTTTCCGGTGACGGGAGGTTGTTTGCAATCTGGCCGTAGTTCACTCCCACTGAAGCCACCATTGCCGGAATTACAAACCCTAAACACAAAAAGATTACATTGTGTCAAGCACAGGTGAATCAAGAGAGTGCCGAAACTCGAATTAGTTCATACATTACCTGAGATGAGAAAGAGCACGGTAGAACAGTGGCGTCTGCTGAACCCCATGACTGGAATTGGAACAAAAGGGTGAGAACAAGTAGCAGCAGCAGAGGGCAAGTGGGAAAATCAAGTGAGAAAGCAGAGAAGAAGAGCTTTAGAATAATGGCGTCAAGATAAAGGCGTCAAATATAAACCAACGCTTAGTATAATAAAGAGCAGCTGAATGAAGCTTGTTTTTAGGGGAGCTGATAGATAGTGAGAAGAGGGAGATTTGAGGTGCCGTTATGGTTGACAAAAGTGACCGGCGGGGGAGAATAAAGTTTGGTGGTGGTGGAGTAATAAATTTGACAGAAAGAAGTGCTCTTAACAAACCAGAATCCCGCAGTCACTGCTATTCTATCTATCAGCAGGGGGGGGTGGGATTACGCGGGGTCTATTAGTCAGTGGACAAGGACAAGAGCGTCCCTAAGTGCATGGGGCCAAGCCTAGATGCCTTGCCTTTGGATGAAAAAAGTAGGAAGCACTATTTTTGGGGATTAACTGATCGCAGTCATCAGTTTGTTCCCGGCCGACACCGGAGTTACTGTACATTTTCACGGGTTGGTTATTACTTCAATGGCAAATTCGATACATATTACACCCCGAACGTGTTGTGAGATCTAACGTCAATGTTTTCATGAACACACCTGCGCTAGGGCACTCTCATAACGGGTCCGTGACACGTAAAGAATGTTGTAAATGAACCGAGCTGAATGAACAAAATTTTAGAGCTCATTTATTAAACGAGTTGAGCTTGAATATTCAAAATAATCGCGAATGTGTTCGTGAACTGCTCGTCTGAATAATAATTGTTTAAACTTGGAAGTCTAAAATCAGTTAGACAATTGGATCAAGTAAGGTTTGGTTATGGTTTTGAAAATAATTGTTTTGAACAATAACAGAGTTTTCAAGTTCGAGCTCGGTTCGCTTAAATAAACGAACGAACTCGAGCAGAACATGAGTTTCGTGAATCGAGCAGCGAACGAGTTCAAACGGGATTTTGAAAATTAAAGGAACTCAAACACGAGTATAGCCTGAAAACTAAACAAACGTGTTTGAACATACCTCTGTTCGGTTCGAACTCTGTTCGTATACAGCCCTACACATAAGTTTAATTGATCTTATTTTTGTGTTCTAATCTCAATTAACTTGTTTGATTTTTGAAAATTGGAAAGAAAAGTAATTAAAACTCGCAATGATTGTTTCAACAGATCGTACATCTTTCTTTCAACAGATCGTACATCTTTCATTTATCAAAAAGTGAGGCGTTAACGGGCCTCGTTATCATTAGTGACAGACAACTCCAAATATTTTGTGCGTTCAATTGTTATTCATTGACACGAAAGAAACTTGTCACACCAAAATTTGATCCTAGCGAGCATCATTTTTAATCATTGTGCGGTTTTATTTCATCTTATTACCCTTTTCCACTTTTGATGTTTAAATAAGGAGAAGATAATTTGGCCCCGACACACTTCACATGATCACATTTCAAACATGAGGCCTTTTTGGTGGTACCATTCACTTTTTGCTTTCATGTGTGAAGTGGAATTGAAAAATAAGAAAAATGCTTAGCCGTTTTGTATGGATTTGCAGCAAAATGTACATGAGATCATTGAGATGAGAGCATCATCGGTTTCGATCTCTGTTACATGGTAGGTTCATGATTGCACATGCTGCTGCATTTTTGGTACAAAATTAACAAATTGCTTTTTGTCACAAGTTATGAGCTTTGGACCTCTTCAAGCAGCAACTCATTTTTGGGTCTAATGGGCCTCTCAGCCTGCAGTTTCACTCAAGTTTTCAATGCACCTAATAATGGGCCTGTTGTATAGACCCTGCGCACTTACCAATTTGTTTTGCCGGAACACAAGAAAATATTCGTTAGGCCCACTGACATTAAAAAGATACGAGTCTCCAAGACTAGTTGTCTGTTCAGCGCAGAGGTGTATACTGTTTGTTTCTTTACAACTTCACTTGTTGACAAATGAAAGTACCAAAGCGAGTGCGACGTCTATACCATGTCAAGAACTGGCCACACACCTAGAGATGTCAATGGGTCGGGCTTGGGCCGGCCCAGCCCAGTGGGCCTCCAACGAAACTTGGTCGGGGCCGGGCCAGAAGAAAGGAAACCGGGTCGGGCCTGAAAATCTGGGATAATTGGGCCCAGTCCAAGCCCTGGCCCTAGGCCCAATATATAGGGCCGGGCTTGGGCGGGGCCCGGGCCCAAAAAAATTTATTGCTGCAGGCACCTGTTCTTCTGTGTTTCCATTGGCATGTAGGCTGGACTCATTATTGGGTATACAACCGAGTATTATACAAGCAATGCATACATGTGAGTGTTGCTTTTCCCATCAAAATAGTCACTTTCTTGTGTACAGCAACTCTATGATTCTGCTGTTAGATGAACGCAGATGCGACGAACTAATTTGGCATTTGAAGTGCCCAATAAGCTTCTTTAATCTTCATCATTAGGATGGTGAACCTTTGTGAGTCGAAAATTCTTGTAGAATTTGATTATATATAATCAGGCATAGAAAGTTCACAACCTCTAGTGTTATGCTTTAGGTTTTCTCATAATGAGAAATTTAAGTACCAAATCCCTCAAAACTTACACTTCACATGACCAAGAATTTTGATTAAAATTTTTCTCCCCCAAACCCCCTGCCCTCCTTAGTGACAGCTCATACCACTCATCCGTATTTACATGTATTCGTAGTAACTATAACCTCCATTGATGCTTTAACTAAAATTCAAGCCATTACTTTCAAATTGGCAATCCAGTGCAGGATGTGGCAGATTCTTGCAGGACTCGTGCCGCGACAAATGTGATCTTTGGCTTGGCTCTGGGATACAAATCTGTGATCATTCCCATATTTTCCATAGCTGTGGCTATATACGTGAGCTTCAGCTTGGCTGCTATGTATGGAATTGCAGTGGCTGCTTTGGGGATGCTCAGCACCATTGCCACTGGTCTTGCAATTGATGCTTATGGCCCCATAAGCGATAATGCTGGTGGTATTGCAGAAATGCCAGGAATGAGTCATAGCATTCGTGAGAGAACAGATGCTCTTGATGCTGCTGGAAACACTACTGCTGCAATCGGCAAGGTAGAGCATCTCCATGTTTGGTAATTGTATTAAGTTGGAGAGCTTCACTATAGATCAATATGCTACAATTGAAGCTTTGGCCCTCATGTGGGCTTCATGGCCTTCAGACGGTGGGTAATGTAGGCGTGGAATGTAAATTAGTTGAGCCATACAGAGTTATTCTACTGGAATGCTCATGCCTACAGTAGAAAACACAAAATTAATACTTACCATTTTATTTGGTTTACTTACCAAAATCCAGGCCAATTTTGGGCCGGGCTTGTTTTGGGCTTTACTTACCATTTTATTTGCTCTACCTTGGCCTGGTCCAAGGCCCTAACTATTTGGGCCTGCACCGTTCATAAAAGGGCTGGGCCAACCCGGACTTTTTTCGGGCCGGGTCGGGCTGTGCTGCGGGCCGCCCGACCCGATCACAGGCAATGCTTGTATAAAAAAATACAAATTATAATTTTGCTCCAAACATATATACAAAAAGTTGAATATTTTCAATACTTATGTTTAAGGATGGAACGAGAGAAAATTTTCAAACATAGTAGGAGCAAATTGGGAGAAAATGAGTTACTGTAATTATGAATTTGGAGGGGGGGGGGGGGAGAGAGAGAGAGTAGGGATGGCAATGGGGCAGGTCGGATGCGGATCTGCTACAATCCGAACCCGCCCCGCTATCCCTGAAATCCCACCCCGCCCCGCACCCGCCTCGCGCCGGGTTCTATAATCTTAATACCACATCCGACCCTAACATACTTTAGAAAACCCATCCCATCCCCGCCCCGCCCAAACCCGTCCCCATCCCCGCTGCCTGGTTGGGATTCTCGCCGGAGTCGCCGAGAAGGAGGAGAGACAGCTGGGCTGGGCGGCAGTCGACAGAGAGAGTGAGGGACTAAGTGAGAAAAGGAGAAGGAGGAGCGCGGTGGCTGCCTGGTTGGTGGGGAATCTCGTGATTCTCGCCGGAGTCGCCGAGAAGGAGGAGAGACAGCTGGGCTGGGCACTATCCTCTTCTCCAAGCTGAACGCAAAATACTACGGAAACCCCTTCACTTCTTCAACACCCATCTTCATCTCTCTTACCAAGTACTCAAACTTTGGCCCCAAATTATTCACGATGATGTACCCAAATATGGCCGGCAATCTACCACAAACCTTAGCCGCCTCCTCGTACGTCAAACCAATCCTCCGCAAAAACCTAATTTTCTCTTCGAATTTCTCGACCCGCGTGTTCAAAAGGTGAGCATTCAAAGTAGTTGGTGTGTTCAAGTTTTTGATGCCCAGCTTTCTGAGGTAAACGAGTGTGGGTTTTAAACAGAATTCCACGTCCGATTCGAGAATGTGAGGGCACTTGAGAAGTAAGCCGCATGATTGCTCTGCCGATGCGGATAAATCGGTGGCCAAGAAATCGAAGACGAGTTCGACGTCGTGTGGGCTAAAATTGGGAGAGAAGAGATTGGGGCAGAGGTAGGCGAGCCTGGAGAAATCTGGGTCTGAGAAGCCCTTCGATTTGAGGTAATTTACGGTGGAGAGGATTTGACTTAGGGTTTCGGGGGAGGGGTATTTGTGGAGTTTTGTTTCCGAGCTGATGACGCCGAGGGTTTTGAGGTACCGGAGATTCTCGCGGTAGGATGTGCGGAATTTGAGGAGGTGGGGAGGGTGTGGGGAGGAAGAGGAGTGAGAACTATTAGGGTTTTTGAGGGGAGAGATTGAGCAGAAGAGCGTGTGAAAATTGGTAGAGTGAAGCATTTTTCTGTTGAAACGGGGAGAGGTGAACTAAGGGACATGAAATAAAAATGGTTTTGGCAGTCGGTAGAGGGAGTGAGGGACTGAGTGAGAGAAGGAGAAGGAAGAGCGCGGTGGCTGCCTGGTTGGTGGAGAATCTCGCGATTCTTGCCGGAGTCGCCGAGGAGGAGGAAGGACAGCTGGGCTAGGCGGTAGGCGGCAGTCGGCAGAGGGAGTGAGGGACTGAGTGAGAGAAGGTGGAACTTTTAGGGTTTATATGATGTATATATAGATAAGGATAGACGGCTAGGATTAAATCAAGGTAATGGTTAAAATAGCGGGGCGGGTGCGGGTCGCGGGGGCGGGTCGGATACCGGGGTGGGCCAGATGAAATACCACACCCGACCCTAACCCGTTGCGGTTTTTTTTTAAAAAAAAAACCATACCCGCCCCGTGATCCGGTCAAAGTCAAAATGACCCGCTCCTATTGGACCGGGGCGGGGCGGGGATCCGCCGGTTGCGGGTTGGATTGCCATCCCTAAGAGAGAGAGAGAGAGAGAGAGTAAAAAAGTAAGAGAACATTAGGAGGTGAGTTCAAATGTTAAATACCTTCATATCCATTGTTATTTTTTCAGATGAGGGGATAAATGATTTTATAAAGTGGAATGAAGAAGCAATTAGAAGTTCAAAAATGGCTTAGCTACAAAGGGTGCTCTTCCTGGATAAGAGTATAGATTTTTCATAGGGAAGCAACTCATCCAATTCGATTGGAGAAAAGACATTTTCACAACTTCCAATCAATTTATTTGCTTTTATACTGGTACTGGTACTGGTACTGGTGCTTAAAAGATAACACTCTTAAAAGAAAGGTAGTACTTTTTAGATACCAAGTAACATTTGATGTCACACCTTCAAAGCCGCCCTCCAAGAAGGGCACCCAGATTTCACCAGATCTAGTGATTCAGAAGCTAGTCCCAGTGGTAAGATATGGATCATACTTGGTTAACATTAGTTTACTAGAGATAGCAGCCCTCATGGAGTGGCAACATTTTCCTTGGCAAGGGGAGCAATTTCATCCCCATCAGTTCCAGGTTCACTGCCAGAAACGCCCAAACTCAGCAGCATCAGTTCCCACTTCTTGGCAGGCCCCTGCAGGGAATCAATCAATTGTTTGATGGAGGTAAACTTTAGCAAATTCGTTTCTTGTTTGTTACTGCAACAAACTTTAGCAGGGCTTAATTGCTTCTCTTTAGGAAGTGTTCAGAACACGCCATACCTTCCAGGAAAGATCCTGTGACATACAATTTTTGATCATCTCTTTGAAGGCAAGGGTACCATACATGGCAAGGGCCCTGGTGACAGTTGCCACTACCTTCATTACGTCGGCTGGTTCAATGACGTCACACTGGCCATGTCGATTGAGAGCACAATCATATTCAGGACATAATAAGGAGATCATATTGAAAGTAATAGCTAAAGAAGAGCGGGATAATCATGTAATAGGGACAGGGGAGTCAATTACTTCAACGCTGAAAGCTCCCATATGAAATCCTGTGTGACCTTCTTTGACTGTGTCAGTGAGTCCACCGGTCGAGGCAACAATGGGCACCTGTCCAGATGTTTGCTTGTAAGGAGAATGGATGACCATTTTCTAGCAAATAATCACAACCGTAGTTAAGCAATATTCACTAAGAGAAGGCGGGGGTACCGTTCCATATCGCATGGCATGCAACTGAATGAGACCGCAAGGCTCAAACCTACTTGGGATCAACATATAATCTGCCCCAGCAATGATCATGTGGGCCAATGGAACATTAAACTTCGCCACTCCCCTTGCCTTGTCAGGATACAATATCTCAAGCTGTTCAATCTGCTTCTCCATGTACTTTTTGCCAGTTCCCTAGTAAAAAGAATGAAGACCATATGTCAGCTGCAATTCGAATTCTTTTACAGAGCATCCACATACCGGGAAGAACAGACTGTGTAACTTACAAGGACTACAATCTGAACATTCTGCCCAATGAATTTAGGGATAGCAGTAGCTAGAATGTCTGAGCCTTTCTGCTCTTCTAGTCTTCCAATGAAGCCTATCAGAGGAATGTTTCTGTCCACAGGCAACCCGACCTCTGCTTGAAGAGCTTCCTTCAATAGAGGCTTTGCCTCCGTAACCTAAATGTGATTCCACCATGTCCGGCCTCAGTCCGACAAAAAAGTGGGAAGTTTGCCAAAAAAGAATTAGGAGAAGAAGCTGTAGAATCTTACAGTTCTGATATTATATTTGACATCAATGTACTTATCAGCAGATGGATTCCACTCTTGGGTATCCATTCCATTAACAATTCCCGTTATGCCAGTCTTACGAATGATGTTATCCAACTCCACACCTTTTTCAACCCCAGAAACAAGCTCCTGGGCATAGTATGGGCTCACAGTTAAGACCCTATCTGCTTCTAATATTCCAGCCTTCATCCAGTTAATCTTCCTACCCTTGATAGGCTTTTTATACCTGCAATTTTAGCACACTTTGTGTAATTTAGACATAGAAACAGTAAAAACCCAAATTCAAGTGTACAACTTATCAGCAACCAAAACTAGTCTTCGATAGGCAAAATTTGAATTACTCGTACCCATCAACAAAATCAAACGAGCTCTTGTATTGGTCAGGCAGATTGAGAAGCGAGAAGTCTGCAAAGGCAAATCTCCCTTGGTAGGCAATGTTATGGATACAGAAAGTGACCTGCCATCATTAAGAGTGTGGCATCCCACATGTCACCCATTCTTAGTCCGGCCAGAATTTTCCAAGTAGCACTTCAAAGCCAATTAAATGGACATCCTTCTTAACAAATAAATTGAACAAATTCTTTACCTTGGCACTGTTGTAGATTCCCCTTGATTTGTACATAGATTTTAGGTAACATGGAAGGAGAGCGGTGTGCCAATCATTAGTAACAAAGTGAACCTCCTCCCCTGCACAAGTGTAAAAAACTCTTAATAGGTCTTTCGCAGTTCAAGCAAAAAATATTCACAAAAACAGAAACAAGGAACATACCGTATGGTCCAGAGAAAGATTTGCCGCTGCTCAAATTCAAGATTCTTGGCGCCTCCAGAGCCGCCTATAAGAAGCAATAAGATTGTGAGGCAGAACCATGTCTATCATCAGCTAAAAATACAGAGTTATATGACTGCAGCACCTCGAAAAACCAATCCCCACCCCAAGAACAGGCATGGTTCAATAGCTAAGAACTTACGGGAATCATACAAGTGTTATAATAAGTGAACATTTGAACAACTGGCAGCATTCTAAATGAACAACCATGCAAGTATCGAGTGTGACCAGTTGCACAGACAATCTCACCAATCCATCTCACTCTTTTATGCATGACACACTGCGAGCAGGAAGAAAGTTGCAGGACCAATCTAAATGCTGCAAATATGTAGCTCTTTGAATCATGATACTTGTTCACCGGTTTTCAGATTATACATGATACTGAGGAATAAGCTTACTTGGCACAACAAGCTGAATCGAAGTTGGTTATCCTTGTAATCCACTCCAGCCTTAGGACCGTAGATCTTTGAACCAGTTTTTCCCAATACCTTAAGTATAAGGTGCAAGAGTTAAGAGTTACAAGTCCAAGACATGTGGAAGACGTTAAAAATTGTGCTTTAAGCTAATGATTCCAAGTTTCCAAGAAGACTGACCTTCTCAAGGAAAATTGGATGATCCACAAATACACGATCAACTCCACGTTTGTAGCAGTGGAAGAAGCGAACAGTCTCAATTCTATTTCCAACTTTTATCTGCAACAAAAGGCTTGCTTTGTGAATGATCTTAAGCACTATTTACTTGACTGTATTTTACAACCTTACTGAATATGTAAAATTACTAGTGAGTTTACCTCAGCAAGTACATTAGTGTCCCAAGCATCTTTGTACTGGTCGTAGCGTGGTGTGACTGTCATAACCCGGTGCCCATTGGCCTAAACAGACATAGGTAAAGATATTTAAGATAGTTACAGCCATCCGACATTAAAAATACCACGTGCCAAAGATGAAGAATGCACTACTAGTAAAGATTTGCAATTCAAGCAAGGAGGGTGCAAGTAAAAAAGAGATGTTGAGCCTTGTGCTCACCGCCATGGCTGGTGGAAGCCCTCCAATAACATCCCCTAACCCACCGGTTTTGCTCCACGGACCGACCTCAGCTCCCACAAAAACTATGTTCATTCCATATCCACATCTAACGGCACCTGACGGTGCGCCACTGTTAGTTTTGGATTCCTTTTTCTGGGCTTGCCTAGCAGTTGCCTTTGCTTTGGTTCTCATCTGTAGCATATCCATCTTGTTCAAAGTTCTCAATCCAACGTGCGCCATGGTTGGACTTTTAAAGCCCATCCGTTCTGATCCCAAAATTGCTCCATCACTAACATGTGAGCTTCTTGAAATCGAGTGTGAAGCAGCGACAGCCGCCATGTCTCCTGTAGTTGAATCCTTATACTGACAAGAATAAACCACAAGCAATTAGTACCACACGCATCAAAATTGAGAACCAACAACTTGCTGAAAATATTGAAGCGCAAGTACAATACATGGATGCTAAGTAGATGGATCTCAACTAGAAGTCCACCTTACATCAATTTACTTGGCACAAAAAATCAGCGGTGGCCACTGAGAAGCTAATTATCTCCCCAGACAATCAGACATGGTAACAGTTAAATCCAAATATATTTGCCTGACCAGACATATATAAGGAAATTTACTCCCTTTAAGAAGAAAAACAGCAGAAGAAGCAATATATTTAGGTAGGGGTTGATTCTCTAATCATACTGAAAAGAGTAACAGGATCATTCCAGGGATCTGGAAGCCCATCTGATTCTTTGCCTTCTACTAACAAAACTTAGCCTCTCTAAACAACTTAGAAATAGTAACGTGTGATTAAAACCATTCTAAAAATCCATGTGGCAAGAAAAGATAAAAATTAATGATCACTAATGCCCTCTTTAAGCCTCCGTGGTACTAAAAGATTTTTCCTTTTCCCCTTTGTATGATCATTACAAGCAAAAGGCAAGGGGGGGAGGACAAAGGAAAAAAAACGATTACTCAACTTTATACTTGATTGAAAATACTGTACCAGAAATAAAGAAGGAGTAGTACGTTCATCATAGAAATGCAAAAGAGAGTTAACTACTGAACATAAAAAGGAGTGGAACCAAGAACCTGAAATCAAGATACAAGCTGTAAACTAACAGATCAGATAAACAAAAGAGTGACCATTTACTTACTCATCAGCAATCACTAAACTAAATAGCAGTAGTAGGAATGAAGAATATTAGCAAGAATTCGGAGTAAGCAGTTATGGTGAGGCTATATAATTACGAATCTTAACCAAATTACAACAGAGAGAGAAAAAGACTTACAAATTGTGTGTTTGCAGTGTGTGAAAGATACTGCAGTGCAGGAGGGACTGAGGGAGGGAAGGGGAAACTGGGGTGAATTTTAGAGAGTCAGGTCACTCAGGTGGGGAGTTTTGATTTGATCTGATTTGTGTCACTATAGGGAGTGGGAGGCAGGGAAGACAGTAGAGAGTGACAAGTGTAGAGGTGACAAGCGATGATGTATCCATCAGTTTCCGATGTAGCGTCGTGATTTGAGGTTAGCGGCCTAGAATGGTTCACATGGGGTCCGTGGCACTGGGTGGGATAAAGCTGGAAAATCGAGATCATTGATTTAGGAGATCCCCCGCAGGATTTTTTTTTTAGTTCCTCCATCGAAGTCAGTGTGTAGTACAGTTGTAGTTATATAGCACGTCAAGAGCTAAACGACGACCTCGGATTTCAGTTGAGTCCCCTTACTTACCTTTCTCCAACAAGTTATGGACTGACTACACATATCTGTCGTCTAGTCTGATGGATATCAATCGTTCATATATAATAATAATATATATGGGGGACGCATTTGGCTGGCTCTATACATTTCTCTTTCTATTTGTCATGTCAATAAGGTTGGTTCAACGGTTGTCAGGATTTCAATCCAGGTTTTTCACCTGAGTTCGAATTCTGCCCGTCGCACTTGTTGGTGGCAAACTTACGTCCTCGCTCTGCTTGTGCTTCACATACGGGTCCTTGTGCGCTTCGGCCCCGACATAGGTACAGGAATCGGGGGCTCAGATGTATGTGGCGGCCTTGTAGGTCCCCGAGGCGCAATACTCTCTGTCGATTGGATTAGAGTCTTACGGTCCAGCCTTTTTTTTGTAGCAATTTTTTTTTTCTCTTTCTCTTTGGGTGCAGTGCAACTGACCTTGTATGATTCCAACACCTTCAACCGGATTAGGATTTCCTACTGTAACCCATGGTTATAGCAGGATGTTGTACCCATTTTTGTGAGAGAGAGAAGAAACTCTCTTTTCCCTCTCTATCTTCCCCCTCTCACAGAAATGGGTACAACACCCCTGCTGTAACCATGTGTTACAGCAGTAACCATGTGTTACAGCAGGAGATCTAAATCCCCTTCAACCAGTAGCCCCAACCCTCTGTTTTGTTTTTTGCTACGACATTAAAAAATTTTATAAGGTTAACTAGCTTCTTCATCTTTTTTTTTTTTTTGCCCTTTTGTTTCAGTTTCAGTAGGAGAATTGCTTTGTTTATAAAATGAGTACAAGACACATGGGACTTATGATAGTATTTATTAGTACAAAGGTCAAAGCTTGAACGCCTAAAATGGCGCCAGTTTGCAACCATAAGGCAACCATTCTTGGGTTGTAGCAATCCTTGTTTCTGTGCTGAAAAGATAAAAAATTGTTATCAAGGTTACTAAGATGAAGAACTAATTAGGAGTAGATAACAAACTACACATGCAAGCTACCCTTCTTTGAATATTGGTAAAATAGCTTTTGCCAAAAGACTGTCCCAATTTCAATTGCATATGGTACAACTTCGATATCTAATAAGCATTGGAGGTTGTACCTCATGCCTGGCAAATTGATATCCCATTTCAAGCTACCATATTGATGATCCCTACCTTTTTTTTATTATATATTATTATCCCAAAGCCTCCGTCTGAAGCAAGTGGAAATGTGCCGATACGCCCTTAGGCACGGCCATACATAATACAGAAATCGCTAGGAAATTAAGAACATAAATCCAGTAGCCCAAACATGAAGCCAACCCAGGATTCGGATGGTTTTTGTACAAAGTTGAGTATTTCCGTATTACAGCAAAATAAAGATGTTCCATCTTATTGATGAACATTATTCCTACCGTCTCAGCAGGGCCACTTGTTTGAATCCCCAGCTTTGGAAACAAGTGGTTAGCAATCCAAGGTGAAAAATAGCGGTCTACAAACACTGAAAGACCAAGGTAAGAGTGACAAAGATGACACTGAACTCCAACTGAAAGAAAACGATGGCGATCCATGCGACTTTCTGGCTGGTCATTCGATTCCTCTGTCTTTGGACTTTCCCATTAGTAAGTAATTTGGAGTCATGCTTGCGGTACGATGGCTGTCACAAAGAATTTGCATGAGAGCATCTTGTTTTTAGGCATGCGAATTTGCAGTGTCACAAGTCTGTGCCTCACAATGATCCTTCTCATGTTAAGCGGCCGCAAATCCGAAAATGAGGGTTTGTATGTAGGCTTTTTTGGACGCAGCTAGAACAATGGTCAAGTTGCGAGATCACTGTTGCTAGGGAGCAATCTTGTTTGTTTCCCAGACAGAAAGGAAGAAAGCGAGAGCACTACACAAAACCACGATCTTGATTGCAACGATTTGGATGGTCCGCTTTGATGGCACTTGAGGAGCAAACTGGAATGGCATTTGACTGAAAATCAGAATAGCTATTACTTGCGCAAGTTGCTCCGATTCCTTTACAAACACAACCGTACCTATTACTTTCAGTATGTCCCTATTCGGTTCATTCCATGATGATAAAGATGGCTTTTGCTGCAATGTTTAATCTGACTGCATGATGACAACAAGTTGCAATTTGGTGGTTTGGAGTGGGATACTTACAATCAGATAGCGACTTCCCAAAAATAGTAATGGATTTTCAATATTATGGGCAATTTTACTCATCCCAACAGTATCACACTTACACGTAATTGTTCATTTAGTGGAGTAATTATTTGGTCATTTTTTTTGTAGAACAATTTATATATAGGGTGCATTGTAAAAAAAATTTCACTTTCAATGACAACCTTTTGTCGCTAAATGATGTACAACAAAGGATCTTGATCCAAATTTGTAGACCACTAAGAATGCACCCCGAAGATTTCCCATGAACTTTTTATTAATAGTGTTCCATAGCCTGCCACGGAGTAACGCCAAGTACCAAACAAAGGCAAGGAAATGACTCACTTTCTAAGGTTTCACCAAACAATAACATTTTTCATCTAATAACAAAGGTCTAATAATAACATCAAATGGCTATCCTCTAGTTTCACAAGGATCAGCTCTTTGTATATGGCCTTTTGCAGCATGCGGAATTTTGCTAAGATCAATAACGGAGAACATTCAACCAAATATTAGCAAAGCCTTATGTTTGCACTTTGGAACAAAAACATGAACTATAGGTTCGATCTTTCCTCTTAAGTAGAACTCGGTAAATAAATTACCAATTTAAGACTAAGGGTCATGTGGAAAGAGCGAAACTGGTGTAAAGACTCTGTAGTCTCTACATAACACATGATGGAATTGCCCTCTTTCATTTCGTTTGCCTTAAATGATGTGGTCGATGCAACTCCTCCCATAGCAACCTCGTTCTCATCAGCCCACTAGACCAATATGGGTTGCCCTCATTCGAACAGCAAAAATTAAGCAACAGCATTACCATTACAAGAGCTCGAAATGGGTGATATTTGAGAAGAGAGTCCAAATGAAGAGCAAAAACACTCAATGACTTGACAAGTTGGCTAATTCCTGTGCTAACTTAATCAGTTGTCGCTTACACTGGTACGACTATGGCATAGACATGGGCGCACTTCCAATTTTTAAAAATGTAATGAAGCAAAAAGTGGGAATACCTATCAACTTGTAGAACCCTCCAAGAATAAAAAATCCAAAACTGTCGTTGAAACCCACGTATTGCATCTTCAAACAAATATAATAAAAACATGGATTTCTTACCAACATTAACACATCAAGTATGGTACCCAACATTACCAGAACAAGACAAGCATGTCAAAGCACTGGCATAGTTACTCACAGCTGTGTCTAAGCATTCAATTAACACAATGAACCGCATTTGGAGCACCAGCGTCATGGGTGGGAAAGATCAAGTTTGTCTTCAAAAGGAAATGGCATAACCCTCATTCACAGCTCACTTAGCCAGTACTGGTAATCCAACCAGACAAATAAACAAACAAGGCAGATGCTCAATCTTCACGAGACAAAAATTTCTGAAAAATTCATATGAGATTCATGCACTTCTAATAGATTCACTCACGGAAGTATCTACCTTGACAAAGATCAATTCATAAAGTAAAATATGTTTACAAATAAAGAATGCATTTGTTTGAACGGTTGATAAAACAGGTCAAGAATGAGAAGCTTAAAACTTTGGATCCCTTCTAGTAAAAGACGAAAATAGAACAGTTAAATATCAATCCCTCATAGGAGACAAGGAGGATGAAAACGACACAATCAAGAAGAAGCCCCTCAAATCTTACAAGCCAAAACCAGGTCATCTACAACTAAAACCACCACATTGACAGTTGACACGGACAAATAATCTTAACCTCTGGTCACCTGTGGGCTGTCACCAAAGTCTCTATGAACCTCAGGCCGTCAAATCTTGGTGCAAATTTCCCCTTCTCAGACGACGACGTCTGCGAACTGCAATTGCCCCTCTTTCGCTGGCAGAAAAACAAAACCGCTAATCAGAAATTTACAGACAGTGCAACATCAGAAACAAAACTCCTACACAACCGTCTGAAAATCAACCAGACATTTCCCAGGACACTTTATGATGAAACAAGTAGGTACTTGGCTTCCTGATGAGAATATTTTGTGTGTTGCACATACAAACGGAAAGAGTGTCCCTTTTTAAGTTACCATCGGCTCTAAGAAAATAAGTTATTATAGAATCGGCCGACAATGTATATCACGCCTTTCAGGACGATCATGGCCTAAAAATTTTCCTTGGTTCTGAGAAGCGCCTCATCATGAAAAGGAGACTTCCTATCCTTGTAAGGGCCTAGAGATTTTTCCTCGATTTGTCAGAAATGGGATATCGTGAGATAGCGCCTCAACTTGTAATTTCGGGGTGGTTAGATCTAATAGATTTAAACCAAATCATGATCAAGGAGGCACTTAAAATGCCCAATCCACATCAACATCAACGAAAATTATCACGCACATGAAGATTACCCAAAAAAATCGAAATAGAGGGAGAAGCTAAACAAAGAAAGCTAAATGTGAATCATCAAATGCAGATACCACAGTTCAACGGCAAATACACGAATACGCAAAATGTAGGTACCTCGCTGGAACAGGGATCGGCGGCGAGGTCATGGTCTCCGGTGGAGGAGGTGAGAGCCACGGCAGATGCGGCTAGTACAGACGCAACGAGAGTGCAAGTGCCCTTCATCTCTCCACCGTCCGAAGAATGAGGAGAATGAAATCCGACGAACTTCGCCGGATCTCGGCCGCCTCTTTTGTTCCCCTTCTTCTTCCGGTTGAAAATCCTTTTGACGCATTTGTTTTCGCGAGTCCCTTTCTTTCGCAATTTATATCCCCCGAATATCCCTTCCTCCCACGCTTTCCTCATTTTTCGCAATTTTTAATTATTTATTTTTTGTGCCGTCTGTATGCGTATTGCACGCCGTCCCAAGCTATTCTTCATCCAATTATTTGCTGCCACGCATGCTTTCCGCTTTCTGTCGGTTGCCCATAAACAAAAAGGTCTTCCCGTGCCTTCTCACCTTATTAGATTTCAATTCAAGTATTTTATTTATGGGAAAACAAATTCTTTTGTGAACGTTTTATTTATTGTTTTTAGAAAAAGAATTTAATGATAGTAACCAAAAAAAGAAAAATAAATTTGAAATTTTTAAATAAAAAAAATTACATCAAATATATCAAAAGACACGCAAGTCTCGATCACGTAATAGAGAGTAATAGATTCCATCAGAGATGTTGTACAGACTTATTCCAAGTTTTTTGTGCAATATTAGTAAATTGTAACGTGAAGTAGTGAGTGCACTTAATACGTACATGCCGTATTAATTAACAACAAAATAGTATTTCATGTGCGTCGTACGTGGACACTTGTGGAGTCTGGGTTACAGCTTAACGTTGTTGTTAAAGTGACGATGTATGAGACCACTTGACGACAATGTGCTCTCTGTTATCCTCCATCCAGTGACTTTCCTTTTAACTCCTGTACAAGGTGGTTTGTTTGACTACAAGAGTTGGCTGCCAAGAACATGATAGACTAGTATTACAAGTTGCAAGTTCCCAGGTTAAAGACCCAAGATACGCACCACTCCTGGCTCCTCAAAAGATTGGAAAAACTTAGGATGGGCATGTAGTAAGAAAACGGCCCAATGAAATGACGAGCCCGTTGATTCTTTTTTGGTGCAGAAGATTGATAACAAACGCAACTGGTAACCAATCCTCCAAGTTGCAAATTCCAAAGCTAGTTGGTATCCCCATTTTTGTTTTACCATCCAAACCTTGAACAGTCTGCTCGAGAAAATTGTTAGATTTACGTTGTGGTGGCTTGATATTTTGTGAGCCTTTGTCGCTTGCCACCCCTGAATCCAATCGAGTGTAAAGCAGACTTGTGTCCTGCATTTTTCTTTTTCTTTTTTACTTTCTTGAATACTTTTTATATAATTTGAACAGTTAAACATTGTCTCGACTTATTTTTCTTGAATTTGGCACATCTGATGTGCAATTAGCAGGAATTCAACTATGATCGGTGACTGTTAAGTTTTATCTCAAAATTTTACAAAGAAATAGGAGATTAGAATTAAAAGCTTTATAAAATATTCTACTATATTTTTACGAGAAAACTTCGACGCAAAGATATGACGTAATACAAATAACGGATATGATAAGAATTTAGAATTTTATTTGTCCCGTTAAATCTTGTTCATCTATTATATCACGTTATATCTATCGCCAGTACACTCAAAAAATTTCTTTTTGAAAAGTAAATGATGCAAAATAGATTAGCGATTCCCATTTACAGTTGGAGAAACAAACAAAGAAGAAGCAGCCTGGGCTCTTCATAAGTTTGACCAGAGATACGTGCGACCTTGGACCCATACGAAGAAGCAGTCCTCCGCGCTTTCCAAGTCTCAACGACCAGCCGCCAACACTTACCATTTATAGCATTTCGTAGCGTAACTACAGCCATTCCCCCCACCCCGTCCAGATTCCTTCCCTCGTCTTTCCCTTCTTTTTCTCTCACTTTCCGTCTCTATATATACCCTCCTCAAAGGTAACCCACTTCAATTCAAAGTCATCACACCATCTTCAATTCATCCATCTTCTTCTTCTTCATTAAACCTCTCTCAACTCCCAACCCCTATACATCCATCTCTCTTACTTGTATTTCTTCTTCTTCTTCTTCTGAGAAAGAGAGTGCATAAACAAACATGAACTCAATGTTCAGTTCCTTCGATGCGGTTTGTGCTGAATTGCTGGGCCAAACAGGCAGGGCCTCGGTGTCTCCTTCGAAAAAGGTTGACGGGTTCTTGCAGTCGCATCAACAAACTCAGAAGAGGGAACAAACCAAGGTTACTGACGAGGCGAATGAGAAGAAAGCAGGGAGGCAGCAGCGACGAGCGCGGTATGCACCGGAGTTGGACGGACTGAATTGCTTCGAGACTATGATCACCTACTGACAGAAGTTTATCCCCCCTGGATCGTGGCTGGTTCACTACTAAAAATTCTTTACTGAGGAGCAGAAGCTAGCTTTGGCAGAGTTTGTTTAAAGACTGATCAGGGATTTGATCATGTTGCTTTTGTACTGCTGAAATACTTGTTTGTAAAATATTTGTTCCAGACAAATCAAAGTGTCTCCTCAATTCAAATTCATCGATTGATAGTTTCAAATTGTATGTGCAAGATTTTATGTTCGGTTTATGACCAAATCATCATATAAACACATGTTGACACCTAGAAAAATCTCTCCAGTTTTTGGTAGACAGTTTGGTAAAATTGGACTCAGTAAAATTTCTGGTATGTAGACGAGACTGATTTTTCTCTACATGGAAAAGGCTCTTGCAATCGTCCAAAACAAAAACTTCTTGGAATTTGAAGCTTGCCACTTGATTGACTTGAAGAAGAAAAAAGGAAAAAGCTTGCAACTTGAGTTCATTCTAGTGTCTAAATGCAGCAGGGCTGCTGGTGGACTTGGGACTTGAGCACTTGCAACAAGCCCACTCAAACCTCACTTGGTCTTCGGTTACTCTAAGGGAAACTTCAGTTAACAGAGGCTTACCCCTTAGTCCAGCCCAACCCGACCAAAAAAGTTTGGGTTGGATGCCATTATATTGGGCTGCTCTCCAGTCTCCACTGCCAAACTTCTGTTACTGACCCAATTTAGGAACATAGCAAAATCTATTAGTTTTGATAAGCATTAGTGACACTTGTGAACCTTCAAGCGCGACAATTCGAAGCGTCCTTTTAAGGGTAAAAATTAACATATTACTTATCATAAACAACAAGCCATTTTCTATCTTCTCCCGACCCGAGTTCCTTGATCTAAACGCAATGTTGAAAATTACATACTTAAATGTGGGCCGGCTTATTGCATTGGGTTTGTCTTCGCTGAACGAAACTTTCCCCTTTCTGCCTCTCCTAAGTCCCATCTATGTAACTTGTTTTGTTTCGTGAGGAAAAAAACAAACGTGGCGCTTAGGTGGTTCATGCAGTTGCTCGGTGCCTGGCGGTCGTTTCTGTGCCACCCTCTCTTGCTTTCTCCGCCCTTTTCTCCCGCTTTAATACTCTCTCGTCTCCCACTCCCCAACTTCACATTTTCCCCCCTCTCTCCTCTCTGAGACATTTCGTCGAACACAATGTCTTCGGCGTTCTCTGCGATCAATACGGTCCAACGACTCCCTCACGCCTCCGTCTCTCAAGAAAATCCTTCAGTTAGTCCCCTCAGATCCTTCTTGCCTTTCCTCGGATCCACCCACAAGCTCCGCCCCAAATCTCTCCACAAGAATGGTGCTTCAATTCGCCGCCAATCCTCTATCGTTGCCGTCTCCGATGTCGTCAAGGAAAAGAAGACAAAATCAAGTTCCTGCCTTCCCAACTTGGTAATTTACAATGACACATTTTGGTTTCAAACAGATCTAACCGTTTATTTTTCTTTCCTTTGAATTTCTAAAATTAGAAGTTGAATACGACAATATCGACTGTCTTCGTTGTTTTTAGCATAGCACACTTTGACTCGTTGATCAATATTTCGGGGTCCGAATCCTGTTTTAGAAATTCACAATCTGAAGGTCAAAAGGATAAGAAATTATGAAACGTAGGGAGTAACATATAAGCTGATCCGAAGCTAGTGAACTTTCGCAAACTTGTCAACCGTCTGAACGTATCAAAGATTGCTTGTTAAGTTGCTGCTTTTGTGGTGCATGTGCAGTTAATCACGAAACAAGAAGGCTTAGTGCTATACGAGGACATGATATTGGGCAGAGCATTCGAGGACATGTGTGCTCAGATGTACTACAGAGGCAAAATGTTTGGTTTTGTGCATCTCTACAATGGGCAAGAAGCTGTGTCCACTGGCTTCATCAAGCAATTAAAGAAGGAGGACTGCGTCGTTAGTACGTACCGTGATCACGTCCATGCACTCAGTAAAGGCGTGCCTGCACGCGCCGTAATGAGCGAGTTATTTGGGAAGACCACAGGATGCTGCCGAGGCCAGGGTGGATCAATGCACATGTTCTCCGGGGAGCACAATGTTCTTGGAGGGTTTGCGTTTATTGGTGAAGGAATTCCTGTGGCCACGGGTGCTGCGTTTACCTCCAAGTACAAGAGGGAGGTTTTGAAAGAGGCGGATTGCGATCATGTGACTATAGCATTTTTTGGAGACGGGACTGCTAACAATGGGCAGTTTTTCGAGTGCTTGAATATGGCAGCATTGTGGAAATTGCCTATTATCTTTGTGGTGGAGAACAATCTGTGGGCCATTGGGATGTCACATTTGAGAGCGACTTCTGACCCTCAGATTTATAAGAAGGGACCTGCATTTGGGATGCCCGGAGTGCATGTTGATGGGATGGATGTTTTGAAGGTGAGAGAGGTGGCTCAGGAGGCTGTGGCAAGAGCAAGGAGAGGGGACGGACCAACTTTGGTTGAGTGTGAGACATATAGGTTTAGAGGGCACTCGTTGGCTGACCCTGATGAGCTCCGTGACCCAGGTAACCTTTGAATCTAATGTGTTGTTGCTTCATTTTCGTCCTTCTTTTCTATTGCTGGTAAATTCTTTTGCATTTTGTCAAATGACATTCCTACTGCAAATTTATTAGTGCCTTCCAAAGTTGTGCTTGTGTGTGGAGTGTGGACCAGGAGTTTTAAGGTATATAATAGCAGCAGATAGATGAAGGGAAAATATTATAGGACGTCAGTGAGGCCAACAATGTTATATGGTTTAGAATTTAGGCAAAAAAACCACACCCATAAGATCAGTATAGCCGAAATTGGAACTGTTACGTGGATATGCGGCTGCACAAGGAGGGACTAGAGTAAGAAATGCGGATATTTGCAACGAAGTGGGGTTGGCACCGAATTGAGAAAAAGATCAGGGAATATCGCTTGAGATGGTTTGGTCATATTCAACTAGGCCTTCTAGAAGTCCCTGTAAGAAGTGATAAGACGAGGTAGGGGTAGACCGGGTATAACTTGGGGAGAAGTAGTGAGAAAAGACTTGATTGGTAGAATCCTCTTTGGCTAGCGAAAGAGCTTGAAGGAGCCATTGAGAGAGATAGCCTACTGAGTGTGTGCGATAATATACTCAGGGAGGGTGCTTTTTTGTAATCTTAGCTAGTTCTGGCACAGGATGAATGGAGTAGGGCTGTAGGGGTAGAGGAGCACATTTGCTTTGAGAGAGAGAGAGTGGAAGAAAAGGATTTATGGAGTTGACCCAACTAGTTTGGACAAAGGCTTGGATGATGATGGCGATGATGAATAGCGGCACATAATAGTAAAATTGAACAAGGAACACTAAGGCATAAAGCAGCAGCCAAAATTGAATGTTATAAAGTTAGACCTAAATGTGGTCAGCAAGCATTGTTTGTGAAGTAAAGATATAAGACGTGCCAATTTACTTGGAGATCAGAAGCTACTTGCTTGGCTAGAGATTTGTTCAAGAGAAGCAAGCTAGCAAGCATGTATATAAGCTTGCTAATGTATTGAGCTTCAGTCCAACTTTGCTTTATAAGAATGAAGCTGCTTGATCTCAACTGATGATAAGTTTGACTCCATATAATCCAGCCAATTCTAACGTCCAATAATAGGCTCGGCTCAACCAATCTGAAAGAAGTGTAGCTTATTTATAATGCATCATAAATTGACATTAGATGCAGCCTCATTCTATGTGAAGGCATGGATCTTTCCATGTATGTCGTGTCCTAAATTGACCAGATCTTTGATTACTAGTTGGCCCCTATATGATTTATATTGTACGGCGAAGAGCATACTCAATATTCCATACTGTGACCACAGAAAAATTAACTTGGTGGTTAGTGGTTGTCCTTATTTAATTGTCATAGGCTCAACTAATAAGGAGCATAACTAATGTAGCAGCCTTGTTTTGGCAGCTGAGAAAGCTCACTATGCCACAAGAGATCCAATCACAGCCTTGAAGAAGTACATGATTCAGAACAATCTTGTTGAAGAAGTAGAGCTAAAAGCCATCGAGAAAAAGATAGATGAGGTGGTTGAAGAGGCTGTGGAATTTGCAGAAGCTAGCCCCGTTCCAGTCAGGAGTCAGCTTCTAGAAAATGTGTTTGCAGATCCTAAAGGTTTTGGAATTGCCCCTGATGGAAGGTACAGATGTGAAGATCCTAAGTTCACTGAGGGCACTGCACATGTTTGATCTATCGAGGGGAGAAGTGGATTATGCTGCCTTTGCTTTTCTGGTCATTGGCCTTTGATTGTGCTTAGTGCCCAACCAAGATTACTAAGCTTTAATTTATACAGGAATAAACTCTTTGTTATTTAAATCAGAGTACTTAGCTTCCCTCCCCCCACCCAAAACCCGCCACGCCGCGAGAGCAATCTTGATTTCTATATTTTCGTATCTTCATGATTTTGTGTGCATTGTTTGTACCCAAAGAAAAAGGTGAGCATTATTGTGCACTATTGGTTATCTCGAAGGCTCGGTGTTGTTTCAATACCATCACTTTTTTCTTTCTTCTTTAGCTCGCTTTCTTGGTTACAATGCTGATGGCTTAGTTATGGTCCCTTCCCATAATCACAAGTGCAACTGTGCAGATGCTATTTATCAGTCATAATTGTTTTGGCATATTAAAAACAAGTTCTACCTAATTATATATAGCAAATAAGGCCCCAAACTAACTATGGAATCTTCTTTGAGCGATGGTGTTGAACTGACGATCATGTTTAACACATAATCACTGGTTTTCATGTACGTATGCACAAGCGCCAAGTTTTGCTGGGAGAAGGGGGGTTCTGGATCTTCGAGTTCTCTTTGACTCGATCGCTTTTAGGAAGAATGCATGTAAATGTGCCCATGAAAATAGAGCGGCGAGAATGTAAGGTGGAGAGGGGATTCAAATTACAGGTATACTGCTGGATCACATGCTACAATCCAGATCACCGTCCACATATAAACTGAGGAAGTCCATCGAAATATTGAGCAGTAAACTGGAGGGCCACGCATACCCGAAATGTGGTGACCTGCCACCTCCACCTCCACCAACCCTGTCCGTGTCTGTTCTCATGAACCCACGGAAAACAACCCAAGCTGAACAGCGAAATATGCAAGTTGATATTATTACAGCTAAAATATGTCAACAACAGATGGTTCACCACCTAAGCCTATCCCTTGACTGCCGAACCTACCTTGTCATTTCTTTCTGAGCTTTTCTTGTTATCAGTCTTGATTTTGATAATCATCATTGAGATTCTTGTTATGTAACTCCAAAAAAAAGCACCATGATTGGAAGTTGTACCGTCTCCGCAATATGTTCCCCCCTTTAATCGAAATGAATACTGGTTGAGGGCTGTATTTTAGGGACAAGCCCCCAGTTGACGTACCCCACCGACAAAAATTAGGTTTGTGAAAACGACTTGGTTGGTAATGGTGAGTGACCAAACATCCCACGGCAGCGGTAAAGTTTCTATTGTTTTGAACCGTGGACTAGCACGGGAATCATGAAAGACCCTCATTCCCCATGTTAAGCTGCACCCCCTTAAACCTCCCCACCATTTTTTACCAGTAGCCGGACCACAAGACAGTCTTTTCAGCCAATTACCAGGAAAAGAAGTTCCGTTGAGCATACAGCAAGCTGCAACCGACGCTGATCAGGTCAATTCAAGAACCAATGCACCAAAGCGTCTGATGCTTTAACGCTACATATACCAAACTTGGATCCATCATTTTCATCACGGCTACGCATTTTTGAACTCTATCTCTACTTTTCAATGCGCTTTTAGTCGTCACGACTTTCACGGACCATTTAGTATATTCATCTGAAAAGTTGTCAAGGACATCGACTAAGTCCATTAACTGCTGCAACAATCCATTAGACAAACACTGAGTAACACGGAACATGGTAAAGAAGACTAACAAATTTGTGCAGAATGAGATCTCTTCAAGGTGATATGGTTTTCGATAAACTCTAAATAATCTACTCTCTTTTCCTGAGCTGTAGTTACCGAATGGCTCAAACAAAAGACGACGAAAGAATACAACTCTATCCTTCAAAAGGACAGGGGAGAATAACAATAATAACAACTATAATTACTTTTAAAAATGAAAACAAAGAGCAAGGAGATGCAACCTCAGCATAACCCTCACTCAATGCGAGAGCAGGTGCCCTTCTGAAACATCTCAAATTAGATGACAAAGCTTCCTGCATCACAACCTCTTTCCAATCTTCGCAAATCTTCTTGCGACTCCAAATATAACTGCCTTTGTCAAGAGGCCACGGTCAAGACTACAAGCAAGGGCAATAGCTCCACCAACAACTAAAACCCTAGGTATATTCCTCCCTAATGGCTTCTCAGTCTTATCAGGGTTTTCACCTTCCGCTGATCCACTTTTTGTCGCTTCCAAAGATCTCATGTCTTCTCGACTAAATTTCGTATTTATTTGAGCCATGAAAGCACAACGCGAAAGCGGTGCTCCAGATGCTCTTTCCCTTTGGTATGCACGCAAGCCGGGGTCAATCTTCTTGACAGCCCCCCACATACCTTGGCGGACACCGAGTTTTGCAAGTTCCCAAGGTATGCCCATATCTTCGTGATGGAAAAGCAACACCTCGCATGCAGTCAGCTGGCCAACTTCCCTCTTTGATTCAACTGATACATGTAAACAAACATACACCTTATCATGAACTGGTTCTACAAAAAAGTAAGATCGTCCTTTTTTTTTTTGTGGGGTGGGGTATGGAAGTCACTTTCAGGGTAAGATTTCTTTTTGTGTATGTCATAAATTAGTTCAAGCCAAACCTACATTAACCAAACTGCAGCTACTTACTGAAAAAGTAATTGTGGTTCCTTTTAGATTTCTCTTTTACGGAAATATCACAGCCAACTCTCTTTTCATGTATGTAGAAGTTAAATGATAACTTGGCCACTCGAATAAATAAAGCAGAAACCTCACTTGATAAATTTTGTTACCTGCACGAATGCACCAACTCGAATAATACAAATCAACACGTCTTGGTTTGTTGCGTCGGGGCACAGAAGGGTACGGAACACCCTGAAACATGTAGAATTGCATTACAACTTGCTATTTCCAAGGGGAATAAGCAACCACAAAAATAGTGTGTTACCCGATAACCAGACAAGATGAAGATGACGAAAGAATAAATGTATCTTAATGAACTTGAATCATTGTCACTACATGGGCGCATACATTATCAGGTTATATGACAGCTGGGTACATTATGCATGTCTTTAGAAACTAACAAAAGCCTAGGACCTTTCCTACTTCTCTGAATTCATGAGATATGCTCAGTTGTGGTGCCGACGGGCAAAAAAGAAAACATGAGACAGTGGTCTCATTTGGGTTCTTATGCCCCATGATTTCTAATGACATTACTACTTAATCCACAAATCAGCATCCATTGATCTTTCCCATGTCAATTACATGCATACACATGTCAAACCTAAAATTTCAAAAAAGTACTTAGAAATTTAACTTAATGCATCTTTGCTCTCCTGAATTAGGACTCACAGACAACATCAAGCACCACCAACACGTCTATAATTATATTTGTCTCTTGTCCATCACCAATATCCACCCTAGGGTGGCCTACTGGTCATGTTCCAGCCAGCCATTTCATGGTGTGAATGCCAGACAGTCAATGTACGCAGATTGACAGAGTAAAATCTGAATACAGTGGTTGAGGCGTTGACAGCCACTTTGAAACTGTGGACCAAAACACTGCAGGACAGGTGTGGGGAAAACTGACCCCATAATGACATTGAATTTGCTGCAGAATTACCACTAAAAAGCACGACTTCCAAGATCACCCTACATCCTATGATTGAGTTGCAACAGAATCTACATCTCTTGATACCAGAAATGATTCTATTGTGATGCTTACTCCCCATAGATCCCCTATGAAGCTTGCAACATAAGGAGGCCTGCTACCGTGGAAGATTGCCACGGAGTTACAATAGCTAATTTGATACAAGGGGTAAGAGTTTTAACAGAAGAAGACTACGAATCAGATGTTAAGGTCATGTGCCATCAGGTCTGAAGGAACGGTTGAAGAAGACTTAGTTAAAGAACTTGATCAACTAAAAGTAGTTGTGGAACATTAGTGATGCTTCCGAGCATTACTCTAAAGTGGCATTTGATTGCGTATTCTAGCAAAGATCATACGTCCTCAGTTTAATTTTCCTACTGGCAAGAGTCTACTTTCATCACTCGATATCTGATGACTTGCTAACTTTCTTTACTTATAGCAACTCTCTGTACTGATTGTCAAGTCAGAAGAGATACAAAACGAATTCTAAATGAAGAAATGACGAAAAAAAGTTCTTTCTACACTTACCTTTGTAACACAGTAATATGATCGTCCCGATTCCCAAATTCGACGGCCTATTATGTACTCCCGGTCACTACAGAAAAACGGAAACTGTGCCAAGAAAAACAACGGAATAACATAAGTTAATGCAACAGACGTAATGAAAGCATCAAAAATGAAAATAAAATAAAATAAACAGTAAGGCAATTGTAAGCTACCTTCCGTGTCCAATGGACAACCATCGTTCCTGTCGTAGGGCACTCCTCCAAAGTTTGAGCATCAATAAGCATGTCATCCCACTTCTTTCGGGAATCATCATCCCAAAAGAAATCCCTCATCATTTCAGGGGTGGCATCCTCATAGACTGATCGAGAACGATATTGTGGAGGGCCATTCTAGTCATGCCATGAAACAAAGTGCAATTAGTCACACAGGCTATACAAGCGCAAGTATTGTATCTACTATGAACAACATTTGGAAAAAGCAAGGGCTAAAATATAAGGTGCCACAAAGCCTACCTCAGGATCTCTGCGCCAAGCTTGATAGCTCATAGTCTCTGTAGACCGATCCATCATCTGAATCCACGCAGGGCCTCCATCTTTCTCCTCGACAAGGCGGCATATATGCTCCAAGTCATTTTCCGTCACAAGTGCAGAGTTTTCGCTCCCTATCTGCGACGAACTGACCGCATACATTTGGCTTTTTAGAAGATGTTCAGGTTGCAATTCAAGTTTGATTGCACATCACTTTTTTATTTACAGTTCCAACTCCATTTCAGATAATTAGCTAGAGTGTTACAAATTCAAATACCATGTCAAGAAAGTCAAAAGAGAATTGCAATACAACCAACCTGCAGTCAGTATTTGGAAGTGAAGGCTGGTGGAACCCACCATCATCATCACCATCTGTCCAAGAAATGCAGCTGGGCAATTGCATTTTTAACGAATTCAAGCCTGGAATCGAACCTAAACCCGTGGAGAACAACGGCTGAACCAACACGGAAAAAGATGAGATCGGCGACGAGTCTGATGAGCCCTTGGACTTGGAAGAATCGATCAAATTGGCCCATTTGGGCCTCCAAGCCCACCCAACCAAAACACCAACGAAAACCGCAATCCAAAGCGGGGTCATGAGCATCATCAGCTCCGTCAACACATCTCCAATCGTGGGTCTTTGCAAGATTTCCAAGATAGCCGAAAGCAAAGCCATTTAAGCAAAACCCAATAAAAAAATGAATGCAAAAGAAGAAGGAAAAAAAACAAAGGAAAGACCCTCGATTCAATCGACTATGAGTAAGGCGTTTTAGCACAGCGATGATTCGAGGGTTTCGAAGAAAAAGAAAAACCCCTAGAGAGCGAGGGAGAAAGATGTGATAAAGATGAGAGTGAATGAAAAGAATAGGAGAAATCAAATGGGATAGGGAGGGAGGGGAGGGGGGAAGGAGACCAAGTGGTGTATGGGTGTGTGGGGGTGTGTGTGGAGAGAAGTTAACTAAAATCTGCAGAGAGGATAAGGATGTAAGAGATTAAGCGGTAGGGAAACGTAATAATCGGATTCCCGTAGGCCCGCTTTCAAGTTTCACTTCACGTTTTGTTTACTAATAAAAATGTTTGCTTCCCCAATCTCTCTCCAACATTTGGCAGCTTCCCGAAAGTCTGTTGGGGCCTTGCCTTCCCAGAGTCTAGAATTCAGAGTTTAGGGAGAGAGAGAGGAATCAAAACCCAGTTTTTGGATGAGCAAAAGAGAGATGATGAAGCTGACAAAAGGAGAGGCTCAGATCATTATTGAGTCTTAGTTGTTGGTTGCTGGTGTTGGTGTCCTGATAAACAATGAGGAAAGACTATGAGAGAAGTTGCTATAAATAAATACATGTATGTAGTGCAAGTGGTGTGGAGTTGGGGGCCTTTTGTGGGTGCGTGGTCTTGATTGGGCCAAAATGTGTACATTGGGGGTGGTCTGTGGTCGCCGCGTTCTCGTTTTCCACGTTCCCGCATTCCTGATAACTGTTTTTGACGAATTTTTACTCGGACTTTTTGTGGATGACCAAAGAAAATAATATTTCTCAAGTATGGTGGTCAGTCTACTAGTTATCATCGGTTGATTCCGCACCCAATATTTATTATTACATTTCTTAATTTCTCTAGCATGTTACCACTATGTGGTAAAGGTGATAAAAAATAAAAAAGTCTTATCTATACAAAAAGACTTTTGAAAATACCTTCTTTTTGTATGACAAAGTATCTCACAGATAAATTTAATTTCAGAGTAACATGTTTTTGCTAGTCAAACTATAATTCTTGTACATTTACATATGGAGATCAAGGTATTACGTGCAAGGATACAAATTTGAGTCTCAACCTGTTCCTCGCCCCAACGCGCACACAACCCCCCCGCCCCTGGCGTGATAGCTAAACATAAAGATAATAGCAAATTTCGATGTCAATAAGCTCTAAACTAGACACGAGCCTTTTTTAAAATCCTAAGAATTAGGAATTGGAATAATTTAGGGGCCATACGGAAAAGGAGGAAATTCAAATTGTGATGGGAATATAATTTTTTTTTTTGGACTAATGGGGTATTAAGATCCCTGCATAGAATTGAATTCTTGACTGAAACATCTAATCTAGTCTAATCTAATGAATGCTCGTAGCGGTAGCACTTTCAAAAATGGATGCAGCTTTTGACCATCAATCTTTAGTTGAGTTAAGACTCGTTCCCCACAAGATGAATACAAGAACTAATAACAAAAGAAAAGGATGAAAGGAAGACTTATATAGACGGTACTATAAGTTAACCGGAGCTCAAGTCAAATCAAAGGCTGATCAACCGGAAAGGAGGCTTCGTCCAATTTGACTTGGGCTTTTGCGAATACATTAGTCTGCTTCTATAAGTCGTGAACTAGTATAGAATAAGATTATCACTTGCCATGAAAACCATAAGCTTATTTAAGTACTTAAACTTTGTTGGGTTCTTCTTGGAAAGCTCTTATTAACTAGCAGTATAGACCAAATAACAAAGAAACTCCACTTTTTCTTGAGAATCCGATTACAAAGAAGTACTGTAATTTGGTAGTACTTCACAAATCTGTCTGGCTCTTCAGTGACCCTGCACACTTCTTGGTGAGTGCTAAAGGACTGTGGTCCATTCCGGCAGTTTTTGTCTCAGGCCTAACCACTATATATGTGTACAAAAGGGGAACTCAAAGCAAAGCCTTCATGGCCGGTGACTTGAAAGTAGGCTTCAACTCATTGCAATATATTGCCTGATGCATGCTTACCAAGATTTCCGGATCTGAGATTGCATAGCTTTCTTCATTCCATGTGTGTGAACAGTTATATGCTCCGTCTCTCCTTCTAAAACTTTACGGGCTCTACAAATAGCTCTTTTTACTTTTTAGTTTTCTTTCTTGATATTTTATGTAAACCTTATTGTGCAACTTGGGTTGTATTTTTATACGTTTAACTAACCCATTTCATAAAAATGTGAACTTTTACCCAACCAACTCAACCCCACTTACTTACAAAGTGAGTTTGGATGGGTTGAACTCATACTATAGTGGGTTATCTTGAGTTGAGCTTTTAAAACCTATTTGGATAAAATCTCATTTTGTTGTGACTTCCATAAATAAGATCCACCGCCTGCTATTGCTATTGCTATTGCTATTGCACCGCCGTCCGCCACCATTTAATATCATTGGTTGCCGCCGCCACTGGCAATCATCGTCCGCCACTAACAGCCTCCACCACTGCCCGCAGCCACCACCGGCAACCTCCATCATATATTCTGTTTAAAATAAAATAAAAATTAATTTGTTTTGATCAATCCATTAAAATACAAATATACCGACCCAACCCCATAAAATTCATTTTTTTCTTGAATTAAAACTTATTATTAGGTTTAAAAGCACGTGAGTTTTCTTGGGTTACGTACAACCCAATATAACTCACCCAAGCCGCAAGCCGCACCCTTACGTAGACTTGTACATTTGTTTTTCGTTCGAGATTAATTCTTATTGGTTATAGGACAAGAAGTCAATGTAAGAATTTATGTGAACGTAGCACAAGTCATCATTTGTCGTTTGTAAAAACTCAGATTAATAGAGTAATCAACGGTTGAAAATAAACCAATAACTCTATTTCATGTCTGCTCTTAATTTGGACCATTGAGTTGAGTACCTATTAGTATATGTGTTGGCCTAATTTATGAAATCCTAGTAAAATAATGGACGGGTGCATGCTCCATGACCAGCAGCGCAAATGAAAAATATGCTAATAGAGAAAAATATGCAAATCGAGAAGCACGAGGTGAAGTGTGTGTTTGTGTTAAAAGAGAGTTGTAAATCCTACAGGTCAGGTCAACAGCCTGTTTACATTGAATATTCTAGCACCACGTTCGGGATCCAATAATGGCCTGTTGACGTGGACGCACACAACTTGCATTTGAGAACCGTCCGCATGTACACTAATTTTGGACCGTACGTTTAACATATTCGTTTTTTTTAATTTTTTTTATAATGATGATATAAAATATTTATTTTTTGTGTACTTTAACTATTTTTTGTTTTCTTTTTGAATAAAATTACTCAAACAGTGATAAAAACTGAAAACACTTCTGATGTGTTTTTAGTTTTTTTCACCCAGACTTAACTCAATGTAAGAAAAAATAGCCAATTTTTTTTTTGGTGAAAATGATAAAACAACAGGAGCGCATTTTCTAACTGAATACGAAAATTATGAAAATGAAAACAGAAAATGAATATGGTAAACATACTAGCCCACCAAAGGAGAATGCCAAAGCCAGTGTGAGGGGAGAGCAGCAGATTCACAAGATAGCAGGAGTGTGATCAGAATTCTCGATACCAATTTTACCTACAAAAGATTGTCGCTAAATAGAAACGATTTGAATCTCAAAAGCAAGTTGAAGTAGTTTTATTTTCGCCATTTTTTGCCATTTTGTACTTCAAAATTCTTATAAATAAATGTTGCTTGGACTTGGCTAACATACCTTGAACTTGAAATTTGACAAATGAACCCGAAGCCTTTTTACTTTAATGGATGGGCCAATTGTCAAAGATGTGACCAATAAGTGGTGGCTGTGCCACCGGCCAAAAACGTTGCTAATCAGCCTTGTGTCAACGTATTCCGTGTGCTTACACATGTTTTGCATTAGAATGGAGCTCATCCACACTGTTTTGTGCAAAATCTTGCACGAGAATCATCTGGCATTCACATTATTCCGTAGGGCATCAAAAAATAGTCTTTCTACTCGTGTAATTAAGAAGACGAATTATTCCGTAGCGCACCAAAAAAGTAGCTTGTTACCCTTGTAACTTAGTTCGCATATTAATATTATCACTCTCCTGATTATTAACAAAAAAAAAATCTTAGCTTAAAACGCCCCAGAGTTCGGCCGCCACATCAGTTGGATCAAAGGGGGCAGTTCCAACTTCCAAAGCTTCCAACCTTAACAGAAGAGATGGGGACCTCTACGAGAAACCTGGCCCATGAACGATCACTGGATTCCCCACAAAGATTTGGGCCCATCCTCACGGGTTGTTCCTGGCCAACCAAGTGGCCTGAGACGACTTGTACCAAAAAGTGGAAAAACCAGAAGAAATCCTACCCATCAATTTTGAGGAATCAGCAGGCCTTTGACTCCAACGATCGGGACGCCCTGCGGTTACAGCAAGGACCCTGCCCCGAACTGTCACCCAAAGGACTTTTAGGGACAAGTTCAAAATTAGTTGCTCTGATTTGTCATTTAAGACTTTTTAACGACAAACAACACCGCTGCCAAGGATCAATCTTGTCGACCCAGAGGCAAAACATTTGGCTTCATACATGGCAAGAATAACTGCTAGACTTATCGTTCAGATATCAAACAATTCATTCCCTATGTGACACTGATAGTTTTTACCTTTGTGACGTGCGTGCTCGATGAAAAATTACAGGACAATGACCATCTCCCATGACTGCCTGTGAGGCAAAATAATATGCTTGCAGTCCATCAGTACACTGGTTTCCAAGGAAAACTTCGACTACAGCATTTAACCTTACCCAGACAAAGAAAGACTAACTATATAACAAAAAGAACACAGTTACGGCAGTACTAAAGGAAAGACTACAGACAAAGCTCAAGCTTAGTATCTGCAAATCCAAGGGAAACAATGTTAAGTGATCGAACCAAAAGATTTCGTTAATCATTTTTCCCCAGTAGGCCTCTGTATGTGCAGTAAAAAGGTCCACAACATACCAACAGCCCGTGTGACATCGGTAACCAAAAATCGGGCAGATGGTGTTTCTCTGAACTATTCACATCATTATAAGTGCATGAATACACTAGAACTACATAGAGTAACGGTCTTAGAAACTGGTGTGCCATATTGCTTCGTCACCCTCCCCACAGTGCTGGTGAACCTCCTCCATTCTCTCCACAGATTTGCATACACCACTGCAGCTCCAATCAAATGATGCAGCACAAGCGTTACCAGCTTGTACCTTCCACTCACAGTCTAGTAAAAAAATAACAGAATGATTAGACACATGCCTCTTGATGGCACATGTGCTGTGTATCAGTATCGTACGTGCGTGTTTGTGTGTGAGAGAGAGAGAGAGAGAGAGAGATGAGTTAAGCCCTCTCAAGGGGCTTGCAATGCAGCAGGTTGGCTTGGGTTGAATATCAATCCAAGACCAACAAGAATGCTTGAGTGGCAGCTCATGGCTTAACATCTTAATTTAATTTTAACACACACACGCACACACACACACACATATATATATATAGTGTTCAACCCAAGGTCACGATGAGGTACACATGTGGAATTGTACTAGTCCCACAACGAGGAACTGTGAAGAATAAGTTGGGCATGTATAAATTGATGTAACCAAGTCTTATTGGCTTAAGCTTTCAAGACAGGTTGGGCTCATCCTGTATATATGACCCATAGTGGTGACCTGGGTCTTGCACTTGTGTTGGTGACTCTTGTAAGAATAGTGGTTCTTGGAAGAGCAGGACGTCGATGGGGGGGGTTTGTAGCTTCGATGGTGGGTGGCTTACACATAAAAGGAGATTATTGAAGTGCACGTAATTTGGCGAAGAAAAGACTACTCGAATAAAGAGTTATTAGTCTCACATGAAGTAAGTGTGAAAAATAAGTTGGGCATGTATACATGGATGAAAGCAAGTCTTATAGGCTAAAGCTTTTAGGAGAGGTTGGGCCCATCTGTTTCGTGGTGGAAACTTGGCTCCCTGCTTTCTCCCTAATAAGCACACAAGCCCGGAGTTCAGTTCTGATCGTGGCCTCAATCCAAGACTAGTCCAAACCCCAGTTTCCTTGTTGGGAATCTATTCAACCTCACTCTAAGTGGAATTACAAATGGCCATCTTGAGAATTTTGTAAGCAAGGAGCACATCAGGTACATAGAATTCCATGCTGAGATGTCAAGAACCGCCATCCCAGCAATTATGTGCCTCTGCATGTAGAGAATTTCCTAGGTCCATGTCAACTGTTAATGGTCATAAATATGCAAAGCATATCTTTGGCCTCTATCCTTCATCTAAGATGGTGTCAAATGCCAATCCCTACATATTCTCTTCAATTTTACTAACTTTCAATGAATCAGCTCAGAGTCTTGGATATAGGTGCAGCCCAAGTAAGAGAATATCATAGCACACATCTCACACATTTGAAGTGCATATTGGCTGTCATCTTACCAGGGGGGGTCCCACAACAGAGGCTTCGATCATCAATATGCTCAACATCAAGGCCAATAAACCAAGAACCCAGAGAGACATCTTCGTTTGCATACCTGTGAAGTATATTCCTATGTGGAAAAGTTTAATCAATGAAAAATTTTAAGTCAAAGGACATAGAAAGGAGAAAAATTCTACCCGTGAAGCAAGTTCTTACCTATTTACTGAAATATAAGTCGCCAAGTCTTTTGAAATGGCATATATTTGGCCCGTTGCATGTCTAAAATACTTGTTCCCCTCTTCTCCAAATTTCCAGTATTCCGGTTCATGGTACTTGACCCCTCTGCATATATGGTAGTAACATGAGCAAAATATGGTAGCAACGACTGAAAAACGCTTCTCAAGATCATGGTCTTACTTTTGTGCTAGGACTAGTCCAGACTTCATACAACCAATATAGACATGAGATTTTGAGCGATGACGGGCCAAAGTAGAACCAACCATACCTGTAAAGATGGTCAAATTATCTTAAATCCCTTACCATTTGCATAGGACCATCAAAGTATCATATTTCTGAAGACCTAAAACTAAAACGTAAATTAGAACAAAGTTGGGCTAACCAAGATTGACATGTACATCATCATCAACTTTAATGTAGAAATCAGCATCCCACTTTGCGGCGGCTGTAGAAAAGTAGATTTGGGTTTTTGAGGATAGTTCATGGTATCCTTCTACATGGTTCTGCAAAATAAACAGTTTTAAAGCACATAAGATGGACTGTGATATGCTTGTACTTTCCACCAACTGTCAAGTAAAGGATGGTCTTCATGGATGGAACATGGAGTTTACCCAAAAGCAAAAAGGCGGAAATCAAGCGACATTTTTCTCGACACCCAGAAACTAGTATAGAAGAACAAGTAAAAGTCAAAATAATGTTTTATTATCCAGGACCAGAAGTTGCACTTCTAACTCCTAGTTATAACCTCTCTTCTGATTGTCTGCATAAATCTTACAGCCTTTGCATCACTAATAAAACACCAAAATGCCTAGTACAACTTGATGGCATAGGCAGTTCAAACAGCAACTTTCTTTTCTTGATAAGTTGAGAGGTACCATACCAGTCGTAGAAAATCCTTATGTTGTCGATCTTCTGCATCAATGGCACGATCCAAAACCCCACCTGGGGTCGCACTGTACAGAGAATGTATTAAATGACCACTATTTTGACAAAATCTTGACTAATACGTTACACCATTGTTTTGAAAAGGTAAAAGTGGTTACCTGTGTCCTATGACAAACCGTATTATAATTCCCTTCTCTTTCTCCAGCTTTCTTAAAACATCCCCTAAAAAATGTAATACCAAAGAAAGTCTAAGAAGCTACATGTATATGAAGCTACTGAGGGGAGTACAAGAAAATATAACAAACAGTGAACCTTTAGGCATCCAAGTGTCTCTGATGGAGTCCCTGCGCTTTCTGCTGCTAAATGCAGTAATGATACCCATAACAAAGAAGACCTTTTGGCGCTCATTCATCTCAATACCATGTTTAGTAACCTCTGGAGATCCTTCCTCGTTGTCAGCCTTAGCAGACCTAGCAGATGCAAGCTGCATTTCCAGAGAAGAGATAGTTTTGTCTAAAGTCCTGAAAAATTTTCGGCCATGTAAATATAGCATAAGACCATGGAACATAATTCCCACATTAGATCAATGAGATGAGGAAATGAAAGTAGAATGCATATGTGCTTAATATGTATATGTCCATTGCGATGCAGAACATTACATGATCATGTCATGTGTTTGTGAAACTTGAGATAGGATGTCCTCAGCGCCTAGGAGAATATTATTCGTGTGACTTGATTTCTTCTCACACTTAACAGCAGGCTGCAGTTCTCCAGATTCCTGGTTTGCCACGGATAAAGCCTCCTGATTCATTTTGACCTCATCTTGTGTTGTCCAAAGCCTATGAACAAGACATTAAAGCTTAGTGCAATGAAAAAAAGTTCAGCTAGCTCTAAGAACTCTGTAATAATAGATTTTAAAAATGTTAATTATCCTTTTGCAGAATTTACAAGAATTTGTCTCGGATACTCGTAAACCTCCGTACCTGAACCAATTCAAGCAAAGTTCGATGATACATCGTAATGACTACAAAAAAAATCAAGATGAAGGAGCCAGACAGGTAAAAAGACCAGGAACAGAGGACTTATGCAACTAGAAATTAAGGTTGAGAAGGGTAATGATGGAGTATGAGGAGTCCATGCTGATGCCAGTCACTTATAACTGGACACATGCTACATGTGGTGATTTACACCCTGCACATTAATACCGGGCTTGGTAGAGTGCTTATCGCCATTTTGTTCAATGAAGTAGCATCTAAGTCCATCGTTGTTCATTAAAGACTTGAAGAGAGGTACTATCTGAAGGAAAAGAAAAGGAGCGTGTTTTAATGAAATACAGCTTGGTGGAAGTTACTGTGTTTTGAGTAATCAAGCAATATATGGAACACCAAAGAAAGTGCTATTTTGCCACCAAAAGCTGTACATCTTCAAGTATCTTTCCTATTTCATTTTGTTTGCCCATTTAGTGGGTAGCAAAACTTCCACAATGGCACTGATTTTTTCCCCTATACGTTACCTATGCTGCCCTCAACTTGATTGTTCAGTCTTAAACTCGAAATTATAAACTCGTCACTTGCTATCAATTAGGCCAAGTGCCTGGCGTGTTTTTTGCATTCACATGGTCCTCCTGAGTCCTGACAGGCTTACAGCATTTATGTTGATCTTGCTGACAGGCCTCTACTTTAGAGATGAGAGCAATATCACCCTTATATATGCAAAACGCCGACATATCGTATGAGGGTTGATCCCTTGTTCCAAGATCCAATTCATTGAGTTTCGCCTCGCTTACATTTCCCAGTAATAGGGGAAAATGAACTTAATACTCGGACTGAGGAAAAACTAATTGATCTGCATACCTGAAATTAGCTCAAAATACTTCTAAACAAACATGATAAACAAGGTAAAAGCCGATCATTTCATGACGACAACCTAAGCATTTTGCTTTCGCCTACACTAACCAATGTCACCAACATACACACACACACACACTCAGAGAAATAGAAAGAGTAGTACCTATTGATGACGAGAACACCCAAGCAGAAGCTTGCAATGCAGAAGACTGAGACCCATCTGGTGGAAACTCCATTGCCACCAGCCTTGTGCTGTGGTCTACTCCCCAGCATCAACCCCATTTTTCAATCCAGCACCCACACCCAAAAACCTTCTCCTTTTCCCCTTTAAAATGGTGTTAGTGAAGAGACCAAGAAACATGGTATAACAGTGAGTTCATTGGAGAGAATATTAATGAGAGAGAGATGTGCATTTTAGGAGATGAAGAAAGCAACTTTTGAAATCGTCCTGCGGTGGAAGCAAAATAAGAAAATGCAAATGGAGGATGGGCGAGTCGTAATTATGTTCAACTGGACTGCCCCGCCTCGACAAATTCATAAATTATGTAAAGACAAGAATTGCGGCAGCTTTCACTGCCATCTTTCCGCTCCTCAAATTACCAATTTCTCCTCTCTTCTTTCATTTTCCATAATTTTGAGTTAAGTCATTTTTTTCCCGTTAAACTTTTACAAATTATAGAAATAATTTGTAACAGGTAATTCATAGATTTGGCAGATCCGGATCCACTAGAGTTAGTTCTTGCATCTAGTCTTGATTTGGACGTAATTACAGAATTTCTTGTACAAATAGAAAGAATATAAAAAAGTAAAATGACACATTAGATTTCACGTAATTTGATATGTGCAGTGTTTTCGTTTGAACATTAAACGATCAACACATATTCCTGTTCACAGTAGTGCAAAAACGAGGGAATTTTTACATTTTGAAATGAAATATAGTTGAGCAACTCTCCGTTAGCTCTATGTCGGTCTACCTCTGTCCAGATGTGCTTTAGTAGGAAGTCCCTTTGAATAAATGCGGGATGCATTAATTTATCTACCTTCATAGTCCATTAGTAATCAAAAAGGTTGATTGTTTGGTGTGAAGAAGCAGTAGTGAGAAAAAGAGCAGATGATCGAACTATCATCTACTTGTGCTTATTTAAATGCACATGCCCAAATTTAGCAGTGGTTGGATGTTCGTGTGCCCAAATTTATTTTTAGCTAACAAAAGTCATTTTGGTTGGGTTGGAATTTCATGATCTCAATCCTACTCTTTCCCCCATCAATACAAAACAAATCTAATTAACTTTTTCCATCAATGTTTTTTTAATGCTTTTATTTTTAAATGAACTTCTGTTACCTTCGCAAGCAAGAAACGTCACAAAAAAGAATAACAAAAGGTAGTACTAAATAATGAATGTCAATGATGTCACATTGGCTAATTAATGAAATCAAAGCATGTTGCTTTACCCCATTTGTATAGACTCTATACAATATGGTAAATTGAGCTCAAAACCGGTCATCGATCTCAATCATAGACGGAGCAACTGCACTTTGTTTAATGACCTCCACATTCCATCTGAATTATATTTGGAATTCAAATAATGTCAACTTTTTAGAGGTTGTAGCTAGGCAGATGTTTTGACTTTTAAGAAGTTCACTATCGTTGCTGCTAAAAAAGTGATCTAAAACTCTACCTTAGAATGATGACCTGCGAGACAGAAAACGAGTGATCACCGGGTGGGTTTCTCAACGGATTGGCCTCAAGGCCCAGCCGTCAGAATCTTAGACATACTAAGATTTTTCTACCTACCGTTATATAAACTCCCAGATACGTAGACAATCACACACACAAACATAGAGTCTTTCATGCTATTTCAGAGTCTCTATGTTGTAACCGATCTCTGACTTAAGCATATGAGAATTTTCCGTCAGGAATTTCACCAGACGGTCACTTGTTTTCTGTATTGCAGGTCATCTTTCCAGGTTAGGGTTTCAGATCAAGTTTTTAGCAGCAAAGGCACCATACATAACATGTTAATAAATTGTTAAAGATACTTCAAATTTAATCTAAGAATTAATATCCCGCTACATAAATGAACTAGTCCACTTTAAACTTTCATTATCTATTTGAGAGAAACTATGATTAATCAATTAAGCTTTAGAGTGAATTTATATTTCAACTTTATTTTTTGGTTGGACAAGGGTAGTCAACTACTTCAAATGTCTCAATCAATTAAGACACTTCAAACATTTGTCAATATCCAAGATTATACAATTAATCTAACTCTAAGGCATGAGATGGTTTCTGTTCTCCAACGGGAATCAAAGTTAATTTAAAAGATAAAAGTTATAGTATTTTGATTGAAAGTTAGTACAAAAGAACTACTTAGAAGGTGTTTGGCGTTGATTTTGGGATGGTCAAACATAATTTAATCTAAATCAAGTTTGAAGGTGTTTGGCAAAACAGATTAAGAGATTTAATCTGCCTCAAAAAGCTCAAAACTGATTAAATTCATAATCCTAGAAACTAAGGATTATGAAATAATCATTTTTCTCATAATCAGATTTGACCTTCTAATTTATCATACTATCCTCATATTTCTCACAAAAGGACATCTCATACCCTTTAATTAATTTACAAAAGTTATTATACCATAAGCACTAATGTGAGATCATGAGCGTTTTTAATTTAAAGTAAAAAAATAAACAACTTTTGTAAGTGAATGAAAATAACTTTTTGATAATTTACTGGTGCAATATAGTTATTTACAAATGAAAGTTATCTTAACATCACCAATCTAAATGGATATAAGAAATTTATTTATTAAGTGTCATCTATTGTCATTTTGTCGAAGTGGAACTGATTTAAGCATTTTTTATTTAACACTTTTATAATTTTAAGTTAGTTTATAACTACTTTTACCAAACAGTAAAGTGATTCTACTTGATTAAATCTAATTTTGAAAATTGATTAAGATTTAAGCAATTCAATCCCAAACGGGCTCTTACACCTTTATCGCTTACGGTGGGCAGTGTTTGAAGTTGGCTGGTTTGAAAGTGTGAAAAAACTTTGTGGGTCATTCTATGGTGCATTCTAATGGTTGGAATGCACAATAGATTCTTACCATTTTTTTAGGAACATATATTACGGTGAAATATTCAAAATTTTATTACCAAATGATCAAATGTCCGGTGATTTTGAAAACCAGCAATGTTTTGGCAGCAATTTCAGGGGCTAGTGAGTAAAATATGTTTGCAGAATAACAGTAACATCAAAATATACGAATGCATCGCAAGCCGCTAAACACGAAACACATCGAAAAGGAAACAAGAGAAGAGGGAGCATTAACATTGGTCCATAAAAGTTGGAATGAAAGAACACAAGGGTACGTAAGTCCATAAGAAACTGACGAGATTGGCTTTGCAGTACGTTTGAAATTTGAAACACAAGGGCAGCACAGCAGCAGGTACAGGAAGAAAGTGAAGCAAGAGTGGAGTGGAGGGTGGTTTCGTAGATTATTAGATACCAAAAGGAAGTGCTGAGTCGTGAAGGGAAAAGAGAGAAGAGACGAGACAGAGACCACGACGTGAGGGAAATCAATCATCAATGGAGTAGTAAGAGCACCAACCAGACTTCGCAGAGAGCACGATTCGGAATCACCTCAAAATGCGCCTCCTCACGCTCACGGGTTCTGATTCTAATGACTCCGGCTCTTTGGTCCCCCATCTCACGGGCCACCAACTTTGGTTCTATGCTGTCCTTGGTTCAACTTTTTATGACATACTGGGTTGCAACTTGCAACTATTAATGCATTGGGTATAATTTTGTACAGCTTCATTCTGGTCGGGCTTAAGTTGCGGGTCCAGATTCTCCTGAAAGAGCAGTCGAGAGCGCGTCCAGATTCCCCCAAAAAAGATTTACATAGGTAAAACGTCTAGAATAGTTAAGTAACCATAGTTGGAGTTCATTTCTTCTCGATTTGGATCTTCTCAAAAAATCTCAAACGTATTGATATAAAGAAGGTGTACACGTCAATATTTATGCCAGTTGGTAGTGTCGGGATGCCCGATCTGCGCATGGAGAAATTAAAACATTTTGATGCATCAGATGCACCGTCTTTTATTACTAAGTAAGACAATGGATTTTTGCTGACACACGTGACTTTTTCCGTACTCCTTCTATGTTGAAACTCAACTTCAACAAAATTAAGACCAATACCACTCCTTAAGTAAGAGGGGGCTTAGCTCGTTTAGACGTGCTCATATTTTGTAACTCGTGATCGGCTTGTTCGGACTGTTTAGTCAAATAAGTTGAGCTCCAGAGCTTGATGTCACAGACTAATTGTGTGGGCGCATTGCACATAAGTGCGTCTTATCGAGTTAATTCATTTTCTTTACGAGTTAACTCCTTCTTCCACCCCCTTTTAACATGACCTTCCACCTCAATCACCATTAGATATGCCAAACACCATGCCGGTACTGTCTCCATCACTATTTCCTTCCTTCCACCGGCTCTCCAACACAATAATTACTGACCCAATCAAGTCGGAGCTAACTTAACGGCACCACCATCCTACTTCAGCCAAATGGTCAAATTTTACATCTCACCACACCTAAATTGGATTCAATCCAAACCCAATAATTCAAAACCAAATCTAGATTCAAATCCAGATCAAAGCAAATTGAATTTCAAAATGAAAATAAATAATTGATGATTGAAAATAAAAAACCCAAACATTCACCTTCAACTACTGAATATACTCCTAAAAAGTGTTCAACGCCACCACTCTGATGATGCTTTTGCTCGGAATATAGATAGAGAGTCATAGGTGCCAAAATGATAAAACTTAATGATGCGCATCATATAAAATATTTTCTCCGTTCCTAATTAATTGATCATATTTCTTTTTTGGACTATCTCAAGAAAATTAATCATTTTTCAAATTAAGAAAGATCTTAATAGGTGATTTTTTATGTTTATCCTTCTTATATATTTTATTTTATTTCTTTCTCCACATTTGATTTTCTATCAACCCATTTTCTTCCTTCCCTTTCTTTTCTCTCTCTTGGGGTAGAATGAAAAACTTGTAAAATATAACTCATAATATAAATTACTGTACAAGTCAAACACGATCAATAATTAATTAGGAACAGAAGGAGTATATTTTATGGGGAGACGTGTTAATGTGGCTAAATTTGGACTCCACGAGCTTATTGACAAACAATTGAGCAAACAAACCAAAAAAATTATGGTGACACATGTTAGCTTGGATAAATTTGGGCTCCACAGGCTTGTTCAGAAACAATTGAGTAAACAAACCAAGACAATTTCAATTGTTAGCGTGAGAGCAAAAGCAAAATCAGAAGCATCTCTCCTCACTTCAAAGAGATTCGGCGCCGCCGGAATCTCTGTCGCGCGAAATATTGATATTAATTAATATGTTGGAAAAGAACACTACGTCGAGATCATAACCATACCATATGCCGCATATGCGTCGGTGTCAGTGTACACCGAGAACTCGTTGAGATATAGCATTAGTTTCCAAAAGGTTCAGTGTTGAAATGGGGTTGAGGGGTAGAGACAAGCTGCAATTGCCGTTTCTAGTACTGCGGCAGCTGCTCGGTCCAGCCACGTTGGCGTTGCCGCCGCCGGGAAACCCCTGCAGGTACGAAACTCTGCTTCATCTGTAGCCCTGTTTCAATTTTTCTCACTGTCTTTGGTATGGTGAAATTTTGTCGTTGCCTACTTGTAGGGAGTGTGCGAGTGTGAAATTAATTTCAGGTACACGATTTCTCAATTGTTTCCCTTGCATCTGTCATGTTAAGTACTCTTTGGTTAGTTATATCTATTGAACAGGTTCTGTGTCTTGATATAGAGGTGGACTGCTAGAACATGATCTATATTTGCTTGAGTGGGCCGTTCAGCCACTGAGGGTGCTCTACTTTTGTATTCAGTAATTTGATGCTTTCCTCAATGTTGTCTCGTAAACCTCGAACCTTGCAAATTTTGTGTCCATGTAGATTTATACATCTTGGAAAATGTTGCGATTCCTTGGGCATGGCCAACTATGTAATTGTAGTCGAAAGGCAGATATAACTGGAATATGTTGGAAAGGTAACGTGCGGTTCTAACTAGAGTCTCTGCAAGAAGAACCCTTTATGATACGTGTGATTGATTTGTTCATGTCTAGTCTTCCATTACTAGCAGGACTTCGAGGGAAAGCCGAAAAGGGGATGAGAGCCGTTGGATGTGCCCTCGATAAGGTTAATGACAAGCTGAAATTCACTTTTCCATGAGGTATTTGGATACGAGACAAAAACTTTATTAGGGACAAATAAATCTGATTTAGATCCTGCCGAGGTTTTACTTACAGTCTTTTGTTGTCAATTGGAACAGATGCTGATATTCAAGTTGCATATATGTGTTTCATAATGCGTGTTGCATGCGTAAACTTTTGGTCATGTGTGCTTGCGCTCCTATGGTCATACCGAGTAACTAACTGCTAGGATTTTGAGACTTTTTTCATGTGAAATGAAGAATAATCTTAAAGGATAGCTGGAAAGTAGTTAAACTGCGGGATATGTGATGAGAATTTCTTTTATGGGCCAATATTAATGATGGAACTCCACATTTAGTGTTGGTTTAAGCTAAGAGCAAGCTGAGTTTAAGTTCTCAAAGGGACCAAAGTAATTTCTATGTCCTTGAGCACAAGTGAAATCTTCGCTTCAACTAAATTGTATTTCAATGATTTTTTGAAGCAAGTCTTTTAGTCCAGTTGAGCACAAGTGAAATTGTCTCTTGAACTAAACCAGATAGTGAACTGTACTCAAAGATTTTTATACTTGGCTATTCTTGGATTATAAAGCACCATTATCTTCTAACAAGATCACTATTCCCTTGCTTTAAACATGTTATGCGACTAATAGATGGGAAAAGGTGGACTAATTTATGGAACAAACAAAAATGGAACTCAAGTTGCCAAGTCAAGATGCAGGTCATTTTCAAACAGCTGCTGCAAACAAGAACTGCATTTTGATTTCTGGAAGGTAGATTCAAACTGGTTTTTGGCCTCTACAAATTCATCTTTGGAACAAATGTGCACACACAAATGCGAGGTAGTAGCATAGGCATAATTTGTGTAACGTCGTGCAACATTTGGCCATTCAGACATATATATCTTAATAATTGATATCTTGTTCATAGAATTCTTATTTTCCAGCTGTAGGCTCACTGCATTGCATGCAACTTAGTTCTGGAGATTTTTAGAGGAACAATTGGTGAGCAGACACCTATAATCACATTTAGGTAGATAACTTATGGGCTATGCACAAAGACGAGAAAATATTATCTCGCTGAAATAATAATGGCTGTTGCAAGCCGCTTTCCATAAAATCTGCTCCAGAAAATCCTTTATGATTACATTAAACTGGAATATCTTAGTTACGCTGCGAAACTAAAGGCAACACTTCTGCCCAAATAAAGCTGAAGGTTAGGATTTTACCCAATCAATCCCTTCCTGCATTCTCCAGTAATGAGGACTAACACTAGGTAATGGCTTTTATGGCCTTTAATTTTCTGTTTGTTATCGAGTGTGTTAGTGCATATGAATGGAACCTGTGATGTGCAAGTACAGTAATATCATAGACTGGGACATGCAAAGTTTATCATTGCTTGTGGATGAGATGCTGCGATCAAATATGCTGGTGGATAACAGTTTTCTAATGGAATCAGCTTGGCATACCATAAGACACCATAGACCTCTTGTTCCTTGGTGGAAGCTGGTGAAGTTCCCTGTCAATAGACCCACATGTGATCCATCGCTCTGGCTACTATGTAAGGGAGGTTTGGGGACTAGGGACAAGTTTAAATCTTGGAATTTCTAGGTGGATAACACTTGCTCCTTGTGCACACAAAATCAGGACACTGTGGGTTACCTGTTTATTGAGTGCCCCTTTGCAAAATCTGGGGCTGTGTTATGCATATACTGCAGCTGGGGAAGTCACTAGTTCGTGGCCTAAATTTCTCCCCTATGCTGTACAACACTTTAGAGGGAAACGTTTCAGAGCTAGTTTAAACAAACTTGCTCTTGCAGTTACTGGGTATGGGCTTTGGTTAGAGAGGAATGATAGTCCATCAACATGGAGCAAAAGAATGAAGAACGGTTCTTAATGGATTGAGGAATGGATTCAGTTTAGAGTTCTCAGTTGGAGGAAAATGCCACAAAGCTAGTATAATTGGATGTTATGCCTGGCATGGAGGATTCCTGAGATTGTGTTCCAATAGAACCCTTTTAAGTCTTTCTTGTTATATTTTCTTTGCAATTGGATAGATTGGGCTAATTTCCCTGATACATTTTGTACTGTTTGAGGACATGTGAATAACATGACCCTTACCAGAGAAGAAATGAACTTCGCTCCATCAGATACTCCTGCGAGATAAGTATTCACTTCTCTCCACCCTCCATGGATCTCTGTATCTTCTTTTTCCTCTCTTTGCTGGAAATAGAAGAGATCTACACAAAGGGCAAGTCACTTGACCCGCATCCACCCAACTATCCAGACACTCTCTATGGAATACATGAAGACATTTGGGTAGCTCTCTAATTTCATGATTATCATCAACTACATAAAAACAAACGGCACAGCCTGTATCTTCATCCAATTCTATCCCGCACCTTTCAATAAAATCACGATAAATTACCACTGGAAGCCTTTTCTTGATGGAAGCAGTGGACAAATGTGTTGGAACTGGGACTAGTGAAGGAGATGGGAGATTCCCTGCAATCACATAACTAGCCGGGTGTGGAACAGAATAATCTTGCTCTTGTGCATTGATTAGATGCAGATGAGATAATGCTAGCATAAACATCAACTTGATATGTCGTATCATGCCTAAAACAACTACCATTATAAACGGTTCTGCCATTTTGTAGCTAGTACAAGGGAACCCCATGAGGCTTGAGTGTGTAGAAAAGAATTACTTGCAGGCAAGGAGCAGGGTGGAGGAACATCCGAAGTGGGTTTGCTTATTTAAAGCTTGGGAGATTGTTAAGGGGATCTTTTAGGAGTGAAAGATAAACAGAAACAGACAAACACCCCTATTTAATGGCTTCTGGTCGAGTATGTCCCTGTCTTCTAGAATATTGTATCACTTTCTCGGCAAAAACTATGATGTTGCAATGAAATTCGACATATAATGCCTATTTTATACCAATCATTTTTGCTTTGAGTTAAGGAATATGGTAGCTCGTGGGTTTTTAAAAGAGTATTTGTGGCATCACATATCAGCAAACCTTGGATATCTCCAATTACATGTGCCACGTTTGATGATACCACAAGCGGCAAAATGGTAAACTTTTGCAGTGGACACTGCTCAGGGTCAATATGAGCAATTATTAGCTGACTCGCCTTGCTGTGGTTGCCTGTCAAAGGGCACAAAACCTTTAATTTGCTAGTAGTATGATATAGACGACGACGGATATGCTATTTGATGTATCAATACGTTGTTCTTAGTTTGTTTGTTCAAGTAATGATGATTCTACGTATGTGCATAATAGCAATCAGCCATCGATGAAAAGAGGTTTCTTTCAGGTCTGCCGACGTTCTAATCCTGTTTATTAGTTTTCTTCTAATCATAGTGCACTCTAACGGTTTTCCCTCTTGCTTGACTATACAGCATTATGTAATCTTTGTGATTGAGCAATAATTCATGTCCTTAGGCAGCTCGCTTGATCACTTAGCTAATTATCTATTGTGGATCATCGTTGTCGCAGTTGTTTAGTGCTACTAATTCACATCCTTTTCACGTAGTTAACGTGTGCATTTTTAATCCCCATCCTTTTCCTTATCTTTCTTTATCAGCATTGCGTTCGACATTGTAATGGCCTGGTTTTGCTTCCCTTGCATACTGCCGGTTCCTTCACGTTTGGGTGTGGAGAATAATTTTATTGGTCAGATCAGAAATTGATTGCAGGCATGTTTTGGGAGGCTGCTAAAAGCTAATAGAGGATATATATTTAGTAGGCCATCCTAGTCTCGTTTAATTGTCACACGCATATGATTATGTGTTGGACCTTCCTCTCATGTCTAGAGCTTTTGGATTCTTCAGAAGCTGGACGCTTGGAGAGAGAGACTAGGAGAGAGAGGATGGGTATTGTGAACAAAGTAATAGGGAAAAAAGGCATGGCAGAGTGTCATGGGCTACCCCTTGGCACCAAGCACTGCGCCCCTGCGCCCCTGCGCCCACACCCACCTAGCACAGCGCCCATGCGACCTCCCAACATAGCACTCGCAAGCTCATCCAGTCTCGCGCCCATGCGCCCTTCAAGCACAGCGCCCGCGCGCTCGACTGCAGTGCCCTTGCACGCCGTAAGCCAACCGTGAAGATTTAAAGATCCAGGAGTGCGTTTTTGCTCAATTTTGGTGGAGATCACCCTTGTATATATTTAAGTTTCCCTATAAAATTTCAAGTCATTATGAGTTGTATTTCTCCAGAAAGGAGCACAATGACTCTTCGCACATTGTAACGTCTACTACTGCCACTTAGAATTTTCCTCCTTATGCTACTATATGGGAGGTCATGTAGCCTTGCGCCAGACACACCCATACCCGAGAGTTCCTTACTTTGTTTTAGCTTGCCTGTCTAGCTAGATTGCACATTGTGGATGCAAACAAAGCCTTTTGTAAGTTGTAATGATGTTATTGAAATAATGAGAATATTTGGGACCGTTTTGCCTTTGTGTTGAAATTTACTCTTTGTGCACTGTTTTATGCAATGTTGATGCACTGCTTGCTATAAATTGTTGGGATTGGTTGGCGGACTCCTCTTGCAAGTGGCAAGTCGAGTGTCACACACAGTTTCCTTTGTGCCATCAAGGGCCACCGTGTATCACAGAGATTGACATTTGACAAGAGATTAGACACAATTAAGTTGAACTTTCTAACGATCGGAACTGATGAACCACTGATGACGCTATTTCTAATCTTTCCTAGACAAAACTTTGCTTTCAATAGATACACTTGGAAGTAAACTTTCGTTATTTTAAGAGAAAAAGAGTAAAAAGGTCAAAGAATTGTGTCTTGCCTTAATTTTGGAGCAATTAGTCTGCTGGATGATGACTCGCCAACTGTCTCCCAGTCGAGCATGTCAGTATACACAAGTAAGTAACCCGAGCTTGGCTTGTCTCAACTTATTATTTACATGATGATAAACGAGCTGAGCCGGCATTCAAGCTCCACTTGGGTTCATGTTTGAATTGTTTACTTATTAAGCTCACATGCAACTTGGAGCCTACTATGGATACTTGTTGAGTTGGGACTTAAACAAGTTGAGCTGGTTAGCATCTCGAAGCTATGACATGGATACATGTTCTGAAATATGGGCATGCCCTGATGCTGGATTTTTTACTAAATGCCTTCTACTGAGTCTTGTATCAGATCAGATGGTTGAATATTGGAAGGAGCTTAGGGTTCGTTTGACAAAAAATTTTTTTTGGTTTTTAGTTTTTAAAGAGCAGTTTAATTTTTTTTTTTAATAAAAACAAGTGGGTGTTTGATAACCCCTTTTTTTTTTAGGTTTTTTTTTTAAATGTTTGGTAACCCTTTTTATTTTGACTTTTTTTTTTTGGTGGTTTGCGGTGGCAGTGGTGGGGTGTAGCGGTGGTGGCCGGCAGCCGGAGGTGGCTGCCGGTGGTCGCCGGAGGTGGCAGCCGGCAGTCTCCGGCGGTGGTCACCGGTGGCCGGAGGTGGTTGCCGGTAGTCTCCGACAGTGGTCGCCGGCCGTGGTCGCCTGAGGTTGCTACCGGCGGTGGGAGGGTGGTGGTGGTGGTCTAAGAAAAAAAAACCAAAAGTGAAAAAAAAAAACCAGTTTCTGGAGTTTTTTTTTTTTACTCTTCAGTTTAAAAACTGATTTTTAAAATTTAAAAAAAAATGGTTACCAAACGCTCCTTTTTTTTTCTTTTTTTAAAAACTGAAAAAAAAAAAGAGCAAACAAAATTTTGTCAAACTGGCCCTTAAACTTCAGGTGTAGGTTTGTGTACACCCTTTAATCCTTATCCACGACCTATTGCTGTCTCCATTAAAATACTACCTAAAGATGGAATTTCCAGTGACGGACTTGCAGGAGACATTATTACTGTATAACATAATAATAATGTTGATGTTAACAGGACATGACAAGGAAGTCATTGTTCCATCCATGAAGATGGTGCAAGCAAGCCATTGTTCGACTTCCAGGAAGATGGTGCTAGTATACCCATCGTGCTTAGTTGTCATTCATTACAAAAAGCCTAACACCAAAAGCAAAACAAAACAAAAAAAGGAGAAATATTTACTACTCGGGAGACAAATCTGGAGCAAGATCACCACTCACAAAGGATCAAGTCTCTCAGGTTAATCATGTTGATGATAAAGTCAGCTTAGTGCCGTTACATCATCGCCCTCCACCACGAACCAAGTTGCCATCTGGACCACTCCTCTCCACCACCCCCGCCGGATCTCCTCCACCTCCACCGCCACCACCGTAGCAGCTAGTCAAAATCCTCTTTGGTGGCAGCAGCATAGATCTACACAGGGGGCACGTCACCTGGCCCTCGTCCACCCACGTGTCCAAACACACCCGGTGGAACACGTGACTGCAGTTGCACAGCTGCCGGATCTCGTGGGTATCCTCGATGCAATCCAGGCACACCGGACAAGCCCTTTCCTCCACCTCTTGAGCGCCCAATCCGCCGCCAAATTCGCTGTACAGAACAACAGGAAGCTTCTTCTTGATGGCGGCGGTGACGACGTGGACCGGAACTGGTACAAGGGACGGAGACGATCCGTCTAGGATCAGGACGTAATTGTTTGAATATTCTCTCGAGTAATCTTCTTCTGGTGCTGGTTTGAAGAGACCCAGATGGGTGAGTGCACCTATGAAAATGAATTTGAGATGGTTGATTATGTTGATGAAGTAGGTGATGGATATGGCCCTCGGAACCTTGATGGGCAGGAAGAGGAAACCCATGTTTGGTTTGAGAGAGAGAGAGAGAGAGATGGGGGCTCAGAGGAAGGAACAACTGAGAGGAGAGAGGTTGAGTTTCTAGATTTAGGGAGCGAGGGCGTTACTTGTGGAGTAGCGGGTATAAATAAACAAAGTTGAACTGGAGCGAGTTTTTTTTTTAAAATAATACTGTTTTAAAATTTAATTACTAATTTATTCGATTTTGAAACTTATTTACTCAAATATTATATTTTTTAAAATCACTATTTGAAACAACGATTTCAAACAGCGATTTCTATTTGTTTTCTACTTTAAAAATAGAAATCGTTGTTTGAAATAGCGATTTCAAAGTAAAAATCGTTATTTCAAATAATAATTTTAAAAAGTGTGGTATACGGGTAAATAAAATTAAAAATAGAATAAATTGGTAATTAAATTTTAAAACAGTATTATTTAAGAAAAAATAGAGAGCGGAGTAGACAAAACATGTGGCAATTATTTGAAGCTGAATTTGTTTTATCATTCACGTCCTTTAATGCTCTGTCACATTTGTACATAAAATAATAATTCGGAATAACTTATGACGACTAGTTTAATCATTTTTCTCTTTTAATATTAGAGATACAAGTAACCGGCCAAATGGTCCGAACTAGTTTATGGATATATTACAAAAACTTTACAGGGAGGCACAGCCCAGCAAGCACAAGGGATATGGGTCTAGCTGCGCAATGGCGCATATCGACTCCATTGTCTCTGAAGATAGACTTCAATTAAATTAAGAGTTAACTACGCTATTGATCATCGAACTATAATCCAAATTTTATTTTAATCACTAAACTTTGATTTGTGTCAAAGTGACTACTGGACTCTTCAATTGCTCTTAATTAAGTCACTCTGTTAAATTTCGTCAAATCTAAGTCCGTTAAGTCGTTTAATTTAGGAGCAAATCCGTCACTCAATAAATTTATTTTTCTCTCTCTTTCTCCTCCTCTTCTTCTTCTTCTTCTTCATCCTTTCTTATTCCATGATTCAAACATGAAAGCTTCTCTTGCTTCTGTTGTTCTCTGTACACGACTTCAAACATGGAAAGAAGCTTATCTTATCCTCTCTAATAAACAAAGTCAAACACGCCTTTCACAAAATTTGAACTGAATTAGTCTCCCTCATCACTCTCTTTCGATTGACCATGGCGTCTCAATTTGACCCGGTCAACGTTAATTAAGTTCAACCTCCATGAACCCAAATCCGCCTGGTTATCCATTTTGTTCTCTCCCAAAAAAATGCCAAGCGTAACCGTAAAACAAGTTCCTCCACAAACGCCAATTACAGACCCTAAGCGAAGAAACCCACAAACCCGATTCCAACTCCAGTTCCAATTCGAACCCATTCGGCGTCGTTTCAAGACCCGATGAATCAGCCCATTGGGTTTGAGAGAGAGGGAGAGAGTGGTGCTTGGTTTGAAGAAGAAGAAGAGGAGGAGGAAGAGAGGGAGAGAGATTTATTGAGTGACGGATTTGCCCATAAATTAAACGACTTAACGGACTTAAATTTGACGGAACCTAACAGAGTGACTTAATTGAGAGAAATTGAAGAGTCCAGTAGTCATTTTGACACAAATCAAAGTTTAGTGACTAAAGTGAAATTTATGTTATAATTCGGTGGTCAATGACGTAATTAACTCTTAAATTAAAAATTTATAATTTTTTTTCTTTCTTTGATTTGAGCAGACCATGTTATATTACTTAATATACGTAGTCCAAGATATAGTACTTAAAAATTTTCAACAACAATCAGAACAGACCACTTGCTACCATGAACCTTTCCCAAACCCATAACGATGGAGAATGAATGGCGCTCTACTCTGGTCTCAATGGTCAACCATAACCACCCAAGATTTCGAAGGGCACCAAAAGGCCTGATTAAACATAGATCCCAATCACCACACCTCTATACAGACACACCAAACCCCTGGCTCGGGTGAAGGTTGAAGTCTAGAGCGAGGAGAGAGGAAGGTGGTCCTTCAGATTCCATTGCAACCTATTCCAACAATTAAGAACTCTTTGGGATGACGAAGCAAATTTGATTACGACGTAACAAAACCTCCAAAAACGATATTCCATTATTAATACTTAAGCTAGTAGGAGTTGGAGATATATTAATTTATTCGGTTGTGTCTAGCAACGTTAGGTTGAAAATATGATAAGTGATTTATAACTCTACAATATTACATTAAATTGTGGTGGAAGCAAACTTCAGCGCCGATGAAGGTCGAAGTTTAGAGTGAGGAGAGAGTTTCTTACTCTAAAATATTAACAAATTGTAAAAAGCATTTCCAATTAATGAATTAAGTTTAGGAGTTGGAGAGAAAAAGGAGTGCCAAACGTTTACTTGAAAAAGAAAGAAATTGCAGTTACTGCAACAATAAAACTTTTAAATGACAAAGAAGAAAAGATTTACAACTTTGATTACGAGGAAGGTTTAGAGTGAGGAGAGAGGATTGCAGTCTACTGCAACAATTAAAAAGTACAGAAACAAAAGCAACGAAAATGAACGCGGAAGTTTAGAGTGAGGAGAGATTTAGTGAGGAGAGAACAATTAAAAACTTAAAATTAAAATTTTACAAGAAAACAAGATTTAACGCATTTGATAACGCTAAATCTATGTCTTATTATATACTGAATCGCATGACATTTAAGTTAAAAAAAGTAAATTTAAGTAAAAAATACTATTTGAAAGAGACGTTATAAATTAGGTGCAAAGTTTAGTACAAGAAGTCTACTTTATTTGCACATATGATTGAATAAAAAAATAAATTGGTCCTTGTAAAAAGCTTTCACATTGACAAGCCCTTTCTCTATTTTTGGGTCAAAATTTTTTATGAATCTTTCAAAAACAATGTCGTGTATCATTGACATTCAGGTTACTAGGAGTTAAAGATAAATTAACTTATTCTGATGTGTCCATCAACGTTACGTTAAAAAATTATGATAAATTATTACTCTGATGCTATGTTAAGTTCGTCAAATTGATCGGTTTTTCTCCAAGGTGGAACATGGATTCCGGTCAACAGGTAAAGTCGTTAGGAAATCGAGAAACAGTGGAATATCGGGAGTAACATGCACTCAAACTCCTGGCCACAAGAAGCAGTGCAGCCGTGGGGTAAGGACCTTGAACACGGAAAGCAGTTGACAGATGAGCCCCTCCTATTCTTCGCATCTAGAAGGTGGTAAAATTCCCAACGTGTCCAGTCCACATTCTAGAAGGAAGCTGCAGACCTTTTTTTTTTTTTTTGGTACAACGGAAGCTGCAGACCTCACATCACATGATCATCGCTATACCAAGACAAACAAGAAATCTGTGCTGTCCAAAATGGCGCAGGTGCGTGGCTTTGTCACTTTCCTCGCGCACAAACACACAACACTATTACCGAAAGCCGCTTTACGAGCGGGTCACCCAACACTATTACCGAAAGCAAAAGACAGCCTCAAGTGGGCTAACCAACAACGGCTAAGGACCACCTACCACTGGGGCGGCGTCTTAGTTGCGTCCACGAGTCATAACATTCTACAATTCGATTTGGTCGCATCTTTTAAAAACCGTTACACAATCACATCACTTTCAATACCATCAAATATCTCATTATCAACATAAGTGACCGTACACTCGTTCATAAACTCGTATCCAAATGAATTACGCAATCTTCTCCGCAAGACCCGTAATACCTTTCTCGAGTGAGAATTTGTTGTCAGCAAGCACATCCATGACATATGTATCAAGCTTAGGCGTAAGTACCAAACCTTTCAAACTGATCGAAACCGCTCAAATCGAACCAATCAAATCCGATCCCTTCAAAAATTTTATTTCACATATCTCAAATCGACCTTGGTTCGGTTCAGTTCACGGTTCACTCTTTTTGAACCAAGTCAAACCGACCTATGATATATTAATCTATTTTTAGAAACATTGATTGATAATTTCTTGCATATGGTATTAAGAAAATCAAAATGAACAAAACCTTCAAAGTTAGAAGAAAAAAATTAATTAGAGCAGTTATAATATAAAAGTTTAGCGATCAATATTTTTTTCACGCTCATCAATGACAAATGCATAATTGAGTTTTCATTAATATATATATCTGCAATATTTCTTATGTGTTAACACGTGTACTTAGATATTAAATGTAACAAAATAATGTGCAATTTAAAGAAAATATAATTTCAATTTTGAACAATATTTAGATTTAATATTAGGTTTGCAAAGGAACAACTTCTTTAAATGAGCACAAACTGACCAAACCGAATCGTTTAAACTGACTAAACCGAACCATCCAAAACTGTGGTGTTTGATTTGGTTCGGTTCAAGATTTTGCAAACCGAGTGAGAACGGTTCGATTTGCGATTTGACCCCCAAACAAAACCGTGATCACCCCTGATCAAGCTCATAGTTAAGTGTCAAGAGTTTTATACTAGAAATATCAACCGAATATAAGTTGTCCAGCTGAATCAACTTTTTTAGTAAGAAGCAGTGAAGGATTCACTTGGATTAAAGGATGCATGCAAAGAAGTAGTTCGGTGTTGCATTATGTGAATTGATTGTTCAACTCTTAAAGTTGCATATCACCAACTGTATAAAACAATTTCTCTTGGTAATGGTATCGTTTTGCAACTCCATGGGTGTGGAACTTAGATCGAAGGACGGATTCAAACTCTGCATCCGTATTAGAAATGACAATTTGTGCTTATTACAATATGAACATGTCATCAAGATGGTCATTCCACCCATCTTTTTTCATCTACTCAAGTTGTAAATTGGAGGTTTTGACAAGATTCGTGACATGGACTACGTTTTGATATTTACATTGTAATGCATGTGATAATGTATTGATTTGATCTCTATAGATAATGCCAAATCAAAATAGTACATTGTTGTCCATAAAAGTTCTTAATCAATGCTTTTTGCTCCTTGCTTCTGTCTCGTGATATGCCATAAAGTACATCATGTGCAATAGAAAAGGATGAATCAAACTCGCCAAAGTACCAAAAAATTGAGTTTCTACGTGTATCACCCGCTCTTTTAAACGTAATTTTTTTTTATTCAATCATCACCTACTTTGAAGGTCACTGGTAACAAGTTCACAATTAATTTGTTTCTCTTCAAGCATATCACAACGTAAAACAAGTTTGTCACTCTTGAAACCATGAAGATAAGGGCTCAACTAGGTGATGATTTGTTGCAACACTAACTAGTGAAAGTTGAAGTTGATATGTGAAACAATGAACATAGAAGACCGCCCATTTTCCTTTAAGACAAGTGCTTTTAAGACATCAACTTACATTGCATGTTACTTGCTCCATTACAATTTTACGCACAAAACCTTGCAATGCCTGTTTGTGTTTCACGTAACAGATCATCAATTTTCATTTTTTGGTGACACGGCTCTTGTATACCACTAACATGAACAAGAAAAATGAATCGTTTAAGAACTTGACCCATTGTATTCACAAAGAAAAAACGACAACCAATTCTTCCTTAGTTAACATATCACGAGATTCAGTTATATACTCCGTATATGATAATCTTCATCATTTACACCGTGAACTAGGTCAATTATTGATATGATTTTATCCTCGAATGTATTGTATAATGGATCAACTTGCTATGTATGAACCTATAAGGGACAATTCCAAGGATACTGAACTTTTTTCCTAGTGTCGTGAAAATGTGGGACTCGTACAACTTCTAATGTCTATTTGCGATAAGCTTGACCCAACCAAGTCATATATACTTCAACTTAAACATCTTACTTTTCTATCCAAAAGAAACCAGAACTCCAGACTTGACTCTACAGTATCACCACTCTGAATACCCCATTGTTCAAAATCTTTTACGGCCATTGTTCCATGTACACCTATTGCACCACAATGCACTGCTACTCCTCCTCCTATACTTTTGGAATTATGCTACTTTACAAAGCATACTTATGAGTTCAACACTAAGTTGAATGCTAGTACTAAAGCAAGGCCTCAGTCCCTTATCATCAAGTCGTCGTCTCACTGTTGTTTGCTCTGTTAGGATCAAGGTCTGCTATCACCTTAAATTTCATGTTGTGCGTCATAGTTTATGTTAAAATATCGAATCGACTATACACGAAGATTGTGCTTTGTTCTTGTATTAAATAAGTTCTTTAATTCTTTGAGCATGCTTTTGAGTTAGACATCAAGTCTGATCAATTTTATAGTACTACTTTTGTCGTTGAAGAATATATCCAATTTGGCATCAGAAAAATTTGAGCCACACAATAAAATTTAAATCCTAATGACCATTGTGGGTTTTGATAGCTATAAACAACTCAGACAACCTAAAATGCATTTTCACCTTAAAATATAGCAAATCCTAAAGCAAGTGTGTGCTTCACATTCATGATTCCACGGACCCTCTAAGTCTAAGAACAATATAGGTCGCCCGGTTCAGAGCCGATTTGTCAATGACGGTGATGATCAAGAAATAACAGTCATAGGAACACGTGTTACAATCAACTTATAGGTCTAACGAGTCGAAGCATTTCAAGAATTATAAGAAGTGATAATTCAATTTGCCATCGTTTATTTTTATATATATCGGTTGTAGTGCATCATCGTTACGGCGCTGCAACGATATTCTTGCCACATCGAACAATTATTATAAGCACGGAAAGATCTGGTCTATAATTTAGATGGGTTTTGAGGCTTAACGTGAAATTGGGGTCCACTTGTAATCGGGCTTGGGCTGGTTCGTGGCTGACCTATACCCGCCCAAGTTGCACTGAGAAAATTTCCCAATCTCTAACGACGCCGTCTAATGAGTTTGCCTTGTTGAAGAATACACACTGGATAGAAAGAGGCGCATTCTATCCAATTTGGGTTTCCATCAGAATTTTAATGGCGTCTTCTCTATCCACTTATCATCCTCTCCCTCATCACGTATCTTCCATCAATGGAGGCAGCAAGCTGCCTTCTTCTTCACTATTTACCAGTTCATCCCTCAATTTGTCTTCAAACCCAAACATCTCCCTCCAATTCCTTAACACTACTAGTAGTAAGCACACCCTAGTTCTCACCACAACCCCAAGGCCCCTCACCATCATTTCCATGGCTCCCCTTAAACCTGGTGGCAAGGCCAAAAAGGGTAACTCCACTTCCTAGTCCCAAATTGAACAATTCTAGCCAAAGCTGTAAAATTGCATTTTTTGTAATTTGATTTTTGATGCTTGCAGTGACGGGAGTGATAAAGCTGGCACTGGAGGCAGGGAAGGCCACACCCGCGCCACCAGTTGGGCCAGCACTGGGTTCTAAGGGCGTGAATATTATGGCATTCTGTAAGGATTACAATGCCAGGACTGCCGACAAAGCCGGCTATGTCATTCCTGTTGAGATTACTGTCTACGATGTGAGTTCTTTTAATTTCTTTCTGCCACTCAAATAGTACAATGTATTTGCTTTCGAGGTTTTACGTTTTTTTCTCTGGTTGCTTCAAGCTGTTTATGAACAATGTATCTGCTTGAGCTTTTTGCAGGACAGGAGCTTCACTTTCATCTTGAAGACACCACCTGCTTCAGTTCTGCTCCTTAAGGCTGCAGGTAATTCATTTTCCAATTCTAAGCAAAGAAGTTGCCTGCCAAATAAGAATGTGTTCTGTGTGTACTGTATTGCTTATTCAATATAAAAATATTTATTTGAGTAAGTTCAATAGAAACAACAAAATTATATGGCTATGCAAACTACTTTGGGTTTTGGGAGAACTTTGGTATGTATTCTCTTTTCATGTATGGTCCCTCTGCATTGCTCTGTCGGCAATTGTTTCCAAATTCACAACGATCTTGTAGTTTTTTTCTTTTACTACCTACCCAGTCATTGGTATTCCAAGTTCATACACTATAATATGTCAAAGTTGACGCCTTCAAGGAAAAACATTGCAATGATCTTTCATTTATTTGTTGAAGTGAAGACGAATAGTTGTGCATGCGTTTAAGCGTGCATGTTAACCAATGAGGTAAGCATCATGTAAAGAGTAAGCAGGTGCATATTAATGCTAAACTATGTTTCTTGTATTTGAACTTGGCACTCTACTCCTCTCTTGAAGTTTGAAATACGCTAAAGGTTGCTACTAAAACTAATGTGACACTTGAGCAATAAGGAAATTCAGTTTTTGACCATTAGTAACTTAGTTCTTTGTTGTTCAAAGCATGCACTGTTTGCAGCAAATGTCAGCATCTTATTAAGGGTAGTTTCTCCAGCCAATAAGATGCTACCAAGTGATGCACAGAATGCACACCATATAAAGCTCTTTCAAGCATAGCTGGTCTAATCTCTTATGTATGTCTCAGATACAATCATCCATGTAAATATGCGTATGTTCTTCCACGAAAGAAAGTGGCATATTTGAGGCGTTGATTTGGTTACTGTGCATAAATGGCACTCTACCATAGGTCAAAACGATGGAGGTTTAACTTCACGCTTTCCAACTTGACACCTTCTAACTATAGAGGCCTCAACACAATGCTTTGACTTCATTTCCTGCAGATGGAAGGATTCCAAGCTAAGCATGATCTAAGATCAGCCGTTTATCCGTGATGCGCATGTGTTGCATCACGAAGGTCATTTATGGTTGATGCATAACCTACTACAGGGATCATATTAAGTTCAAACTACGAGAAATGGGCTTCTCTGATGATGGGAGCCGAGGTTTTGGACCAGAACATCATATCAGGTTCCACCCTCCATTTCTTTCCGGCCTCATCCCTTAGAACCATCCCTATCGTAGAGAAGTTTTAGATCCTAAAACGTCGTTTGCAGGGACTGCACAGAGAAGCTAATCAAATTTTTTTTTTGTGAGCATCCCGAATGGACCTGAAGTCACATTATTGGCTTGTTTTTTGTTTCTGAGAGCGTCCCGTATTACAGCGGGCCGCAATCTTGAAATGTGCGAGGGTTGCTTCAGCACGCGGTATGTAAGGGGTACATTGTGCGTCAATGTGTGGGACTGTGGGTATGGTGTACGTGGGGGCTGGCTTAGTTGGTGGGCATGTGAGGCCGTGGTCTGCGTGGGATTTCTTCTTCGGATTCGTTATAACAAGATAAACACAGTTGTCTTGTAAAGTAGACTTATTTGTTCTTTTGTGTGTGATTTATCTGCATCGCTGTCTTAGCTGATAGTTCCTGTAGGATAATGAATCCTGAAATAAATCCAGTAAAGTGATGTAAATACGAGGAGAACAAATTAAGCTGTAGCTCCTTGCCGGTGCAAACAAAACTTAGATTCCTGCTAGGTTTTTTTAATTTATTATCCAATTAATCATCGCAGAAATATGAGGATGTATAGTGCATCTTATGTACTTGCAAATGCATCCAGGATATGTATGAGGGATGCTTTACTGATACGAGTTATGATACACTGCATTAAGAAGTTGACCTGTTTTTGTCCTTTAGCTGTTGTAATTTTCAGAAAACATCGTCAGGTCAGGTAGTAGTTTGTTGCGATTTTTTCGTTTTCTACATTGTTGGAGAGGTTTCAAAATATTTTACTAGTTGCATAGTTCTTTATCTCGTACAGAAAAGGTAGGGCTCTAGAACCAGCAAGCTTATTTGGTCTTGACCTGTACTTGATAATTGCACTGCTCTGCTCGAGTTTTCAAGGGAAACGGGCGAACTTTAATAAGGCTTGTTTATTCTGGGAGGGAGTCTGGTCACTTGTATGCTTGACTCGAAAGGATTGCGAGCCTTTCTCTTCTGCGAACTTGCTCGGTAGGATCATCTGGAGAGGCTCGAATCTCGATAAGCCCTCGTAATCGTACCTCCCTATTGAAAGTACCAGATGACTAAAAATGGCTGATATACACTCAAGATATTAGGTTTCATATTCTCATCTACAATCTCTCTCAAAAACTTAGGGTTCCTGTCCTTTGATAAGAGAAAAATAAAGCAAGCAAATCCAACACCTGGCATCATACTTGGTGGTGCTTGAACTTGCAAACTTGCTGTTTTAACTACGGCTTGAGCACTGCATTGAGGTTTCTTTAGACTTTTGAGCGTTTCAGGTCAAGCTCGAGAGATCGAGTAGTCTCATTATGAGGTTGAGCCTAGCCAAGCAATCTTAAGCAAACAATGTCTTTCAGGAGCTGAGCTTGAGGTTGCATCATCAGTTTGTTTGAAGCTCGAGCTGAGTCAAATCTTGAGCAAGCAAGTCTTCGCGACCCGAGCTTGTGTAAATCTCGAGCCGAGTTTTGGCTATAACATAACTATTGGAGGCTGAGCTTGTGAAGCCTACTCCTCGGCTCATTTTTCACCCTTATGCAGAAGACGAGAAAGTAATAAGGTTCAACCATGAATAAAGTTACCATGACAAACTTATGGAGAAAACAAGATCTCCATTTGAAGAAAAATGATCAGGTGTTTGTGTCTGCTTTAATACAGAAATGTATTACTGACACGAGATACAAAAGCATACTTGCATAAATTCTGTGAGTTGTTGGCTCTTGAGTTGTATATTGAAGATGAACGTGTAAAATTTTCAACGCGCGTGCAATTTATGGCGGGAGAAGAAGTGGTCAAAATGTGTAATAGCATTTAGCTGTTTTATTGCAATGGTTTTGAAAGATGATAGCTGTCTAATTAAGCTGAGTGATTGTTCAGGGGTGGAGAAAGGTTCCAAAGACCCGAAGATGCAGAAAGTGGGGAAGATCACAATAGACCAGTTGCGCACAATTGCCGCGGAAAAATTGCCCGACTTAAATTGTTCCAGCATGGAGTCAGCAATGAGGATAATAGCGGGCACTGCTGCAAATATGGGCGTTGACATTGACCCTCCTATTCTTGAACCCAAAAAGAAGCAACTTTTGTAGGCCATTTGATTTTAGTTTCCTTCTTGATTGAAATTATATGCACAAACTCTCATGTTGTATCGCCCTCGTGTTATAGTTTCTTATCATCCTTCCGTTGGACACCCTCTGTGGCTCGTACATATGGCCGGCGACCTCTCACTACCATTCATTTGTTTGCCATTGTTGACCGCTTGTGTTTGCCAGTGCTGGTGGTGATGGTGGTAATGTTTTGCTTCTAAGAAATACGTAGAACAATCTTTTGGAAAGTTTAGAATGAGAATGAGGTGACATCTTATATTACTTATATGTAAGGTAACACTAATAACTACTCATAGAGACCCTTTTTCTGTTCGCAATTGACTACTCATAGAAACTTAAGATTGAATATTCTAGGCATTCTAATCTTCTTGCATTGTAATTTTCAAGTTGATTGGAGGTGAAGATATGGCCACGTTTAGAGCCTAAAAGTAGCCATATTGATCTTCCATTGAGTTGAGATTTTGGTGTCGATGTAGTATATATGTATATCATTACCATGTGATGCCTTCACCTACTCTTTTTAAATATGACATCAATGATGAGCTACTAATGATCAATTTATGTAAGTTATCTAAAATGTTCATTTTATTCATAACCTCGCTAGCAAGTGTCTTTCTTTTTATTTGTGTGTCCTGAAATATGAATGCCAACTCAATGCTTGATTAAATGTAATTAAAAGTATGACTATGTTCATACAGTATTACCAAAGAACAATACCTGATCTACTTCTTGAAAGTTGTGCTTGTATGAATTTTAGATTTTACGAGTTGGCACAATATAAAAAATATTTTGTAAAATAGAGTGTAAAGTCAAACAAGTCATTTTAAAATAGGACGAAAAAGTGTAATCAAAGCGGTCATTACTGATTTTTAAAGACCATCTATCTAAAATAAAAAGATTGACCATGGAAATGTCATGGAATCATAGTTGTCAATATCGTACCGGTACCATCAAGTACATACTGTTTTGGCCTTTTACAGTTTTACTGGTGCGGTACCCTTTAAATTTTGTACTGATCAAAATACCGCTCTGTACTGGTTGTACCGGCCCATACAGGTGATACTGACGGAGAATTACGTACCGGCCGAGATATTTTATATTGTGCCGGTTCCATAAAAAAATTATAAAAGTAACAAATTTTGTTAGAAATTTTGTAAATTGACCATATAAAGACTAAATAGAAAAACACTCTAAATTCTTTTATACCAATCAAAGTCTCTGTAGCTACTTGATCATAATATTCTCTTAATTTTGATTTATTTATACTTAGAAACTTTGATCATATTCTTTCATCTATACGATGTACTGTTTTATACACATGTGCGCTAGCGCGCGCGCGCACACACACACAAAAACAAACTTATTTATGAACATGAAGACATTATTATTGAACAAATAACTTATTCTTACATAAGAATTTACGAATGAGATCGTTGAAAAGGAGATAATTCTAGAGAATGTAATTCAATTGAATACATTACTTAGTTTATTTACAAATTAACGTAATACAAATTTTATAGGACAAACAGTTTATTCTAAAGAAATCGTTAGCAATCGTCAAAATTCGTTTGGTATGGATTAGAGTGTGATAAAAATAATAGATTTGGGCATTTTTTAATACGAGAAGGCCTAAAAGGTAAAAGAGAAAATCCTATTAATGGACAATAAAGGAGTAGGAGACAAAATAGGTAATACCAGGGAATCTTTGATACGATATCTCACAACCTATCTATCTATCTATCTATGGAAAGAAAGAAATAGCCCTAAAATTAAAGAAGCGACCCAGAGAAGGGGAGAGTAGAAAGAGGGAGAGCTTGAGGTTGAGGAAGACCGTACAGCTGATGAATTTCAAAGCTCTCTAAGGAAGGAGACCTAAATAAAATAAAAGGCTACCCTTTTCCATCCCAAAACGCACACCAAATTTCAACATCAAAGGTACTTTTTTCCAATTCCATTCGATTCTATTCCCCCACACTATCTGCATGTATTTGTATGTGTATACAGAGAGTAATGTATATGTGTTTTTAATTTGTCGTTGTTTATGAGCTTTATTATAATTGCTGGACGAGATCTTTGGGTTATGGAATCCACTCCACGGCATCTTTTGGAGTATTTTTCTTTTTGTTTTACGCCTTTAAGGATTTGCTTGACATGGATTGTTATTATTTGCAGTGCTTTGATTCCCGGGAATCGCTGTCAGATCCCTTTTCTATTATACACCTCTTTCGACATCTTGTATCGTACACATATTTGTGCCTACAAATTTTAATTTCTCTTTTACACCCTAGAAGAAGATTGAAATATTTTGCCGTCCATTCAATCGGGCATAATGCTTCATTGGGTATTTTAGATTGATTGGATCGGAATTGTCTCTTGCCGTTGATAAATGCAAGTTTAATTATCTTTGTGGACACGGTCTATTTGTTCTTTATGATATGCATGCTAATTACTTTAGTTTAAGATGTTTGTGAATTGAGCGAGTTGAACTCTTGTTTAACTTTACTGCGTTTCAGCATGTTGTTTTCTCCTTGAGGGATCAAAATCATGCTCTTGATTCCCTCAATGCTCTGCAAGTTAAGACGTTTTCATTCATAAGTGCAGCCACCTATATCTTATGATGCCATGGCAAGTTCCTTGCTTTTCCATTTATGTAGTTTTGCTACCATTTTGACAGTTGATACGAATTTCTGGGTATTAGTTTGTTTGAGACAATTATTCTTGAAAGGTTAAAGGAATTCTAACTTTTACTTTCCTTGATTACAACATTCATGACTGTGACGGAAGAGGAGAGTCACATTATATTCTAGTAACTTGAGAATAATCCCTTCCGCTGAAGGAGTTTAGTGCTGTGTCTTCGGTACTGCTTACCAATCCTTCATGAGTGGGTATCGTGTTTTTTTTTTCCTTTTCTTTGAGAGACTGGTAAGAAAAATTAGAGGAGTAGCAAATCAATTTTTGGTGACAGGAGTGACACAAAGTGAAGAATTTATTTCGGATTTACAGGAAGTAGAAGACTTTTGTTGAGCCTAATTTGTCTGACCTCAAAAGCAAATTATTAGAAAGTGCTTGTCTGTGTACCCTTGGGCCGTTCTTGGGTTGATGTTTGTCTCCTGTTTTACTGCTCATTCTCGACGTCTTTTGCCCAACACACTTCTCCATTTTTCACAGGGCTTTATTGTTGTTAATTTTCATGTGTGCAAGCTTGTTTTGAGATCGTAATCTGCACATCTGCTAAGTTGTTGAATGCTTATTCCGACAGGAAAGTCTCAGCAAAAAGTTTACTGTAATTTTGCTTGACCATATTTACTAACTTCACTGATGTTTTGACGTTTGAAAGTTTCAGATGGATTTGCAAAACCGAGAATGTGGACATGTTATTGAGGTACCAGGAGATGCTCCAGTTATAGAGGAGAGCGTTGGTGGGAGTAAAATTTGTGGGGGAGCACCATGTGGGTTTGCAGATGTTAGTACCAGTTCTAAGGATGCAAAAGAACGTTCTGCTTCCATGAGGAAACTTTTGATTGCAGTTGTTCTCTGCATCATTTTTATGAGTGTAGAAGTTGTTGGAGGTATTAAAGCCAACAGTCTTGCAATTTTGACTGATGCAGCGCACTTGCTATCAGATGTTGCTGCTTTTGCAATCTCTTTGTTCTCTCTGTGGGCGTCAGGTTGGGAAGCTACTCCACGCCAGTCTTACGGTTTTTTCCGCATCGAGATACTCGGAGCTCTGGTTTCTATACAAATGATATGGCTCCTTGCTGGGATTCTTGTTTATGAAGCCATTGCTAGACTGATTCACGATACGGGCGAGGTTCAAGGATTTCTTATGTTTGTTGTTGCTGCTTTTGGTTTAGTGGTCAATTTGATCATGGCTTTCTTGTTGGGTCACAGTCATGATCATGGTCATGGTCATGGACATGGACATGGCCATGGTCATGACCATGACCATGGGCATGAACATGGGGAAGAGCATAGCCATGAGGATCATGATGATCTGCATATTCATGGAGTGAGTGTCACCACACATCATCGTCATCATCGTGATGATGGTGAGCACCCCCATGCCCATGAAACAGATCACATGGAGCCCCTGCTTAAGAATTGCTCCGAAGGCGAAAGTAAACAGATAGGTGGAGGTAAACAGAAGAAGCAGCGGAATATAAATGTTCAGGGGGCTTATCTTCACGTCTTAGGGGATTCCATTCAAAGTGTTGGTGTGATGGTTGGAGGGGCACTTATTTGGTACAAACCCGAGTGGAAGATCATTGATCTGATATGCACCCTCATATTCTCTGTTATTGTGCTGGGCACTACCATCAGGATGCTGAGGAACATTTTGGAGGTTCTAATGGAGAGCACGCCAAGAGAGATTGATGCGACAAGGCTAGAAAAGGGTCTCTGTGAAATTGACGAGGTGGTTGCAATTCACGAGTTGCATATATGGGCCATAACTGTGGGTAAAGTGTTACTAGCTTGCCATGTAAAGATCAAGCCTGATGCCGACGCTGACATGGTGCTGGACAAGGTCGTAGACTATATCAAGAGGGAGTATAACATCAGTCATGTTACGATTCAGATAGAAAGAGAGTAGATTCATCGGGAGGGAGCTATTAGTACCATAGTTTGGGTGTCAGGCTATCATTATTTGCTATAGCACTACTGATCATTTGACCTCGTTATTTGGTTGAGTTAATCTCTCTTATGTTATTGCCTGTTCGTGTTGTTTAGTGTAGGGCATGTTCATGCGCGCTCAACCTTCTCTCAATGTTCATCTCAATGTTCATCGTCTACACAGTAATGGTTGCTTTAGGCAAACCTATTATTAATCTGTATCTATATCTATATCTATATCTATACTACTTATTAAGCCAAAACTTGGTTTGGTTTAATACCCTTTTTGGTGTTACATAACTACCAACCTATAATGATGAGAAGTGGAATCCAAGAATTTTTTAAAAAAATGACAAAAAATAAAATCTGAATTAGATTTTTTTTTATAACAAAATTTGTAATATTTTTTATTTTAAAATTCATCGCGTAAAAAACGGTTAATTAAAAAAATTAGGACACAACCGTTCAACAGTGGGTGAACCTTGTGCTGTTATCATGGTGTACTTCAACCGAGCCATAACCGAGCCATGGTGGTAATATGCGTGTAATTCTTCTGCTGCAATATGCTTAGTACCAAGCACAGATGGTAGATGCACGTCATCTCTCTTGTTGTTAACACTATTTTGTGACGTAAGATCTAACCTCTGGGTATAAATCTTCATGTCTTGATACGCCTCGCTTGCTGTCTTCGTAATTCTTTCCTAGCCAACATATGTTTTGTTTTTTTGAGTTGACGTTTTTCGCCTGCATTTGTTTTACGCTTTGTAATTGGACCTACCACCTAGACCCAACAGTTCATGTTCCTCTCTTCCTTCTCAAAATCCAGAACCATATCCATCCTCCTCTCTCTCTCTCTCTCTCTTATACCCATGTCCTACACGATCAACCGATTATGTGTACACGTACACAAGAAGAGAAGTTCGGTATGGACTCAAACGGCCGGGAGCATGAGCGTGTTTACTTGAATGTGAGCACAAATCGTGTATAGTTTTCTTTAGATTTGTTTAAACCAAATTTAACCACCATTATGATTTTTGGTGGAGGGGTGGCCACTTGTTTTAATAGGAGGTGATTTTTGGGCGAAGTTTGTCAAGCTTCTAAAATGAATTAAATGAAAGTTCGTGACAATCAATTACAAGAGTCATAAAAAAGAACTTTTTTCTTTTTTTTTGGGTTAATAAGAGAATATAATTAAAAGGGTTACAGAATTGCCCAACGGCGAGTAAAGGTCACGACATTCCTGTGACTCTGTATATACACGACCACAAAGGTCAGAAACTAACAACGAACTTATAAACTCAAAACCGATTACAATTAAACTAAAGCAGAGCATATCTTACACTTTAGATTAACTTTAAGTAATAAGCCTAAGTCTAAAGGTTATAAACACACAACGTATACTAAAAAGAAAACACTATAAAATTAAAAGACACAAAAAGTATAATGAGAAAGCCAACTGGAGCCGACAAAGATCACAGATGTACTCACCAATCAGCCGGGCATCAAACCAACAATCACAAACAAGGCTTCAGCTAGACTGTATTTGACTCCATCCCCATTCCCCCCCCCCCCCCCCCCCGCCCCCCCCAACACACAAACACAACAACCTTACTCCACACCCAAATCACACAGAACCCCTAGAGTAGATTACCCTGGAAACCCCACCCCCCCCATCCTTCCCCACCCCTACCCAAACACGCATAAGACCCCCAAAACCCACCCGAGGCCCCAAACCCCCCCTCCCACACGCAGGACATCACGGCGTACTGCACCAAAACCCTAGACACTGAGCTTAGAAACCAAAACAGACACCCTACAGCCAACTAAAAAGCCCTAATTACTGCCGGCGAAAATTCCGGCCGCTGCCGGTAGGATTCCGGTCACCGCCGGTAAAGATTCCGGCCACTTCCGCAATAAAAGATCTAACCCTAGCAAACCCAAACCTCTTCAATCAACAATACAAACCAAGCAAACCCATGATCAACATTCCGATCAAGACCTTTCAGATCTAGAAGATCAAGGAAAACCCTAGATCTTCACAGATCCGGCGAATCGGCGTAGGTACAGACATCATCGTCCCCGATCGTGGCTGGGTAGGATGGCGCCGGCCACCTCGCCGTAGTCTTCCATCGTCTTCCATCTGCGATCAGCCGCCGGCCGCGAAGGACGACCACCCTCAGAGTAAAAGCGCACTAGAAGAAAACAAGATGTATACCTGTCCTAGGCCGGATTCCGGCCACCGCCCCACGCGTGCCATCGCACGGTGGGGCGGCCGCAGTGGCTAGCTGGGGAAAGCATCTCGAGAGTTATGATACTGGATCTACAGTGGATTGAGTAGAGGAGGCCATAAACATGTCAAAGCAACTTTCAGTTGCGAGTCCTCTATTCCAAAATTTCTCGTAGTATTCCTGGTAGGCAAAGTTCCTGTAGACTGCAGGGTGATCTTCATCAACCAATCCTGAAGCAGGCCCTATCACAGCATCAGGCGACGGACAGTAGAATGTTGGAATAGATATCCGTTCCTTGTCGCTGTTGACGACGGCTCGATGTAGCACACTCTTGTAACGATCATTACTAAGTACCTTCACACGGAAAAAAAAACTTTGACACTTAGTTTTGCAACAAAAAGTCATTTTTCCAATTGGCGTGGCTCATTCTGATCCAACATTTGAAAAGATTGCCAATTTTAAGCGTTACAAAAGGCTCGAGTCAGGATGAAACCGGCCGAATTAAATTACCTGCATTTGATCACCAACGTTGACAATGAAGGTATTAGGAATAGGATTGACACTGATCCATTTTCCATCTCTCAAGACCTGCAATCCTGGCACATCGTCTTGAAGAAGGATGGTGATTAGGTTAACATCTGTGTGCCCAGGCAACCCGTAAGTCAACTCTGGTTCGGGACATGGGGGATAGTAATTTATGGCCATGTGTTGCCCATGCTTGCCCAATTGCTTATCTATGTAATTGCTATCTAATCCTAAGCTCTCTGAAATGGCTTCAAGCAGCCTCAGTGCTAGTCGTCTTGTGCTGGTGCAGTACTCGGCAACGTCCGTCCTGTGTAAACCATTTACTCAAACAGATTTTAAGCATGTGCTGACAGTCTTAAGCTTTTAAAGCACACAATAACTCAACAACCAGGTCGAAAAATATTTACTCAAACAGATTTTAAGCATGTGCTGACAGTCTTAAGCTTTTAAAGCACACAATAACTCAACAACCAGGTCGAAAAATTGCACCTGAAAGATGGTGGATTTATGGGCCATTCGTGGACGAAGTCTTGGAGAGGGTGACAGTGGAGTCTTAAGAAATCCCTCCAGTTTGCAACCTTCTCTGTCCTAATATTGAAGCTGGTGGACAGCCTCGTGGTCTTCGAAGGATCGTCAGAGTAATTCTTCAGCCTCTCGCTTTCCGGCAGGCGGAAAAATTCTCTGGCTATACGTAACATGTTGCTTATGTTTGTTTCAGGCACTCCATGGTTTTTAACCTGATAATGATATGTTCAACGATGGAAAAAAATCTGGGAAAGTTAGTTACGGTATGGCATAGAGTGTATGCTTACAAAAATAGTATTACTGATAATGAAAATATTAACAGAATCCGGTGTTTACTACTAGGTATACCATGATGAAGGTAAATTTTACCTGAAAGAAGCCATCTTGCTGGCAGGCTAGACCAATCTGTGTGATTATATCAGAGTGATTAGGGCCATGGAGGCCCTGAAGGTCTATGAGGGGAATGGAGCCCTCGGCTACGTGTACGACGTCCACGAGATTCGGTCGGTCGGAAACGGGCCTGATGTACTTAGAGGGAACATGGTTGACACCGGATGCAAGATCAGATAGCAGTAGCTTGTTGATTGGTGTAGACATGACTTCTTATAACAGAAGCTTTGTTGGTGTTCTGACCTTGTGGGGGTTACTGAACTCTGCAGCTACCATTTATATAGGCAGGAGAGCTGGTTGGAGTAAAGCATGGATACCAAGTAGCTTCTCAATTTTTTTTTGATAAGGTGTTGCAATTCGTCAATGCAGTCTTTTTTATGATCATTTCATTTGAGTCGGCAAAGTGTTAGGCCCAGGAAGTTGACCCTTCGAGAGTACACATGAGATGTATATGGGTGTACGTGTCAAGCAGAATCGGCGCGGGTGACGCCAGTGAATCCGTGTGAGATGATTCAGATCCAAGGACGTCAGCTCCCCAACGTCATCTGCCCTGCCTGCCTGCCTTTGTTTGTTGGTTTTCTGCCTCTTACCAAACTCTGTTATGGCTCTTCTCGAGACAAAACCACTTTCACATGGGATGGAAGTATGTGACGGCAGTTTGCGGCGACAAATTTACATGGTACAGGCTAAACTCAGTGGGTGGAGGCTGACTCGATGACAGCTAATTATTGATAATTTTTATGCGGTTCAAATTTTAACGAGCAGGAATCTAAAAAAAAAAAAAGACGTGTCTCGATCACAGCTAACTGTTGATACCTTTATTGCAGCTTCAACTTTATTAGCGAGTTTAGTTCTTAAGAAGTGTTAAAAAGAGCGTAAAGAAAAATGAAAAAGGTCAAATTGACATGATTTATTGACGTTGATTTGTGACAACGTAATTGGTCCTTCAATCTTATCTTTGCAAATTTCAATTGGTTTGCATCGATCATATGATTATCCCACTAGCTTCGTGTACATATCCAAAGCTCAAACACCTCTTGTCGGAACGGAATAAAGGATTCCCGTTAATTTGGTCCATGAATGAATGCTATTGTTGCAAAATAAAATAATTAGTCAAAGCTCATCTCACACTTATATAATTCACCAAGGTTTCATTCGAGATCCTGATAAAGAAGTCAAGAACAAGCACACATTTATGCGTTAATAATTTGCTAAGCTCAATCGCGTCGAACTGATGAGTTACGGGGTAAGTCAGGCCGGCCCTACCTAGTGGCCTCCGATAGACCAAAAGATACTAAAGCCGTTAAGAGGTATTGGGCCGAGGCAAGCTTATCGGGCTGAGCTTGGGCTTGTGAATCGGACTTAAAAAAGTAGTATTCATTTGGACCAGGTTTTGTCAACGCGATTTTGGGCTTGGGTTCTGTTCCAAACTGAATCCGACCTGAAACACAAGAAGAATGAGTGGAGAGTATAGATGGACACTTACGACGTCAATGGGCCTGAAACCGAAAACAGGCAAAGCCCAAACGAGGAAGGGTAATTTGAAGGTGAAGGCTCAAACAACCCCTTGTGGGCTGGGGCCTTGTCTAACAAAAGTTGTACCAGAAAGAAGATCAAATGAACAAAGGAGGGAGGGAAAGAGTAGAGAGGGGAGGATTTTTTTTTTCTTCTTTGAAACTTGAGAACTGCAATTGTATATGACTCTATTGGTATAGGGATTCGAACTCGGGACCTCGAGATCACACCTTGAAGCCCTTTGCAATTTCTCCCACCCCTCGGGGTTGGGGAGGATTAAAGTAAAGGAGTAAGGCCAACATGACTTATAGACATTAGGGGTGAGCACGGTTCGGTTGGAAGGCTGAATACCAAACCGAACCGACTAACCTCTGTTTGGGAAAAAAAAACCAAATCGTAGTTGAATGGTTTGGTTTCAACGGTTCGGTTTATGCGAGTTGAACGGTTCGGTTTGGACGGTTTAATCGGTTTGGGCCAAACTAAATTTTGGACAAGTTTAAGCCCAAAAATTAATAACTTATACATAATAATAAGCTCCAAAAAGACTGAACTTTTTAATTATAATTAATAACACTTAGTGAGATTTAGGCGAGGAGTGAAAAATGTGTGTTACGTTAAGGGATTTAGGGTTTATCCCATTTTATATGAGTGAATAGATAACTAGGGTTAGTAAAAAATAACTAGGATTAGGTACAAATATATATATGTTATATTATATATGGTTGGTTCGGTTTATGCGATTTCAAAAAAATTCGAACCGAATGTACGGTTTGAAAAAAAAAAAAAACGAAACCGATTGATTTTTAGATCGGTTTGAAAATAGATGGATTAGTTGGTTCCGTTTTCACGGTTGAATCGATTTCAACGGTTTGAATACTCACCCCTAATAGATATATCACGAACGTGCTTAATTTATTGCAGAAATACTTACAAAAAACAACACCGAAAGAAGAGAAAACGACAGAGCAACAGTTGCATCCGGAGGGCCGGACCCGGTCACCAATAAACGTGATTAATATAGTTTTTTGGCAATTAATAAAAAACACGCGACAAAAAGGGGGACATTTCGCAAATCCATATGAATCCGGTGGAGGAAGACTACCATCCCAACTATATCTGCTCTTGTAACCAAAAAAAAAACTATATCTGCTCTCGTGTGTCCACGTGGACGTTGACCCCCCTCTCCCTCCCCTATTTAAACTCCTCCTCCTTCACCTTCACCTTCACCCTTCCCCTTCATCTCTTCTCTCCGATCAGATCCAATCATACAGGTACGTAAAGTCGTCGTCGTTCCTTCCTTTCTTCCCTTTTTGTCTATATATCTGTGCTTTGACGAAATCGGGTCATCGATTCCAATTGCACTGCCCATTTATTTTTATATATCTTATGCTAAAATGCCCGACTCTTTGTACCTTTTAAGCTCCATGTCCGCTTTACATTTCCTAACACTCTCACGCTAAAGTTAGGATCGTTACTCCTTTTCTCGTCTCGATCTCTCGTTTTGTAACAAAAGTGAATCTACAGTTTCTGCAATTGTGTTGTTACATTTACATGCTTCAGTCCAGTGCCATATTCTAATCCAACTCTATTTCCCCCCAATTACTTGCACTAGTACTAGTAGTAACAAGAGATGAGATTCATATCAACCAGCCTTTCTTTTGGGGTAAAAAATGTGATTCATCTATGGGTGAACTGAGTGGAGAGTTACACCAGTTTTCTCTTTTATTTGGGCAGAAAAATGAGTGACACCTATGAAAATGGAGCTCAGCCTTCCAATCGACGTGCTCCCCGCTTGAATGAGAGGATCCTTTCCTCTCTGTCCAGGAGATCCGTTGCTGCTCACCCTTGGCATGATCTTGAGATTGGTACTCCTCATCTCCCCCGTTCATGCTTTTAATTGCTGCGTACAACCAACATGCCATCTTGACATCTCACAACTTTGTATATCTCGTGTGCAGGACCTGGAGCTCCACAAATTGTCAACGTCGTACGTATCAGCCGTTTCTCTTATATCCAGCAATGTTAGAAAGAAAAGCTCAATTATTACGTTACGTGCATATATTTAAGAACGTTAGAACAGTATGTCTTCCAGGTGATGACATAGATATCCTTACAAACTCATTCCCGCTTGGGTATGAAGACAAAATGCCCTCATTTGCAGATGTGTTATGTGCTCAGATATCGCACTAATTGGTTAAATCTTGTGCCTCTCCAACATTAATTCTACCATCTTATTTGTGCGTGCATTATTAAACATTGTCGGTTTAATCACATGACAGATAACAACACTCTGGTTTTCAAGTTGCTTGAACTTGGTAGCGTTCCTATTAGCTATTTTGAACATCACACCCCATACAAATTGTCACCGGCCATGCGAATGGCCTTGTCTTGTTTAGTTGCTGGTGGAAAAGCCAACTCCATTTGTTCGTTGCCTTCTTATCTGGGTACTGCCTCTCTACAGGTTATTGAAATTACGAAAGGCAGCAAGGTCAAATATGAACTTGATAAAAAAACTGGTCTGATCAAGGTATGACAGAATGCTCTAGTTTCTCCCTTCGACATATTTCTCTACCAATCTTTTGAGTGCTAAGCGGATAATTGCATCTAGAATCAAATGGGATTGGAGGACATCTATTTTGTCTTTGGCTTCATAGCGTATACTACTTTTATGTCCATAATAGCTTTTCCCTGACCTCGACCTGTACGCAGGTTGATCGCATTCTATATTCTTCGGTGGTCTATCCTCATAACTATGGCTTTGTTCCTCGAACATTATGCGAAGATAATGACCCAATTGATGTATTGGTCCTCATGCAAGTACGTTCCTTTACATCAATTGAAGCTTTCATTCTGCCAAGCAATGTCCAAACCGTACTGATGTGCTGTCAATTTCAACTCACACGTTAAGTTGACGAGTCTATCTTCCTACAAATCTTTTAATATAAATCTGACTTGTTAAACAGGAGCCTGTTGTTCCTGGATGTTTTCTTCGAGCCAGGGCAATTGGACTGATGCCTATGATTGATCAGGTGCTACTGATGCCCCAGAGCAAGCCGATACCTACTCACATAATCATAATGGTCATGGCTTAATGAAATAACTTGTGTTTGCTTGATTAGGGAGAGAAGGATGATAAAATCATCGCGGTATGTGCTGATGACCCTGAGTATCGCCATTATACCGATATCAACCAGCTTGCCCCTCATCGTCTAGCTGAGATCCGTCGCTTCTTTGAAGACTGTATACTTCTAATCTTTCAATTTCAACTTTTTAAAACTTCTGTGATTTAATCTCCAATTTTATGGCTCACTAATGTGGATAAAAAAAACGCTAAACATATTTTTTCTCAATGAACTTTCAGACAAGAAAAATGAGAACAAAGAGGTTGCAGTCAACGAGTTTCTTCCTTCAGCTACTGCTCATGATGCTATCCAATACTCCATGTAAGCTAATTATTGATGCGTGAATATGTTTGTTAAGTGAAAAAAATCCTGGGAATCTACAATAAACAAGATCCTACAAGGATCATGTCTTTTCTAGGTGTACATTGAGGGAAAGAAGAAAAAGACAGCCTCCAGGCTTTCTTAGTTGGGTCTTATGCAAGCTATGGAGGAATGAGGCTGTCTTTAGCTGCCCCTGCGTTTGTTTAGTGATATTAAGCTTCTTATCTAATGTTGTTTTTACAATGGTGCAGGGACCTTTATGCTGAGTACATTTTGCACAGCTTGAGGAAATAAGCTGAGGGCTCAAGTCCCTAAATAAATTGTCACGGTGTGAAGGAAGAAGACCGATTACAGAGCACCGATTCCATTAGTTTTGATGATTTGGTTTAAAACCCATTTTTTAAAAAGTTGAGGAAACTTGGAAGTTTTATATACCAATCAGATTTGTTTGTACTTTGAATTGATGGTAAAGTTGAAGCTTGCAACATTTTTATCAATGCTAGAGTTGAAAGATTTCATTCGTATCACTTTGTGATAGATATTATTGATCTTGGCAATATTTGATAGAAACGTATTTATGCAATCCATTGTTTCTTTTGTCAGAGCAAGGCAGCAAAAGAGCTCTGTACTCTTTGTGAGGTTAGTGGCGTGACTTGTTTAAAAAGGAAAAATAGGATTGATGTTATCATATGGGTTGTATTATTGGTAGGTGTTCCGATAGCCCCCTACGCCCTAAAAAATTAGCTTCGGCAATATTAGTACGATGGAATTGGCATAGCACGTACTACTTGGGTTGCTTAGATGAGAACCATTTTCCAAGGTCTTCTATAATCTACTGTGAGATGCAAACATGCGCTGTTTACAACCGCCATGCATCTGGTTGTTAGAGATGGTATCGCGCACAATAAAAGCGCTGAAAACACCTGCTACAATACTTGGGGACTGTGACACAGATTATGCGACTCGTTTCAGGTGCATCACCCCGAAAAGAGTATAGCATTGCAGATAGATACAGGTAAGTAAATGAAGGGGATCGTAAACGTTGGGGGAGGATTTTGATGCTAGAAAGAGCAGAAAAATATTTTGATACTCTCTCATCCACTAGAGGCATCACAATCTGCCATAGACCTATTTTCTGGTAACGCACCTTCTTCCACATTAACATTATATCATTGAGGCAATTATTTAACTTCTTGGGGATGAAAGACAAATGAACTCTCAGGGAACCAAAACGACCAGAGGCACACCACTTGTGCAGCTCCCCTTAAAAGTGATACAATAAGTTGACAGAATACCGAATATTGTTACTAAGAATGGAAAAGCAATACAAAAACACAGTATCTCTAGCATCTCACATGTAGGTCTCCCTTGAATTGCACAGAATTGATGTTCTTTAGCGCTGTTGGCTAAAAAGAGCTCGACTAATAATACCAGTGGCCTCAATGTACCGGTCCACACACCTGGAGACGCAACTACTCTCACTCCCACTCAGGCTACTTCCGGGTTTGGTTATACACTTGTCAAAGCACTTCCCCCTAACAGTCTGCATGACACAAATCAACAATTACAAAAAGAACTATTGGCATATGGATTAATTAGCAAAATTTCACAACTGCGTAATTGTAACAATGTTGGTCTGTGAGAACAAGCCTATAAACCAAAGTTCATCTACTTAGACCTCGCAAAAAAAAGCTCATAGCCGCAGCTGACCCAACCCGTTGCAAAAAAAGGGGCAAGGGCATTAAAAGTTAAGACCCGCTAGATTTTGACACGTACCCGAACCGACCCGTTGATTCCGGTAAGGATTGCGTTGGGTACAGGTTACCTAGGTTTACCCAAATTTTGATGATGATGATGATATATATATATATATATATATACACGTTAGCCCAGATTTGGGGTTTGGAGATATATTCTCCATCTCTATCGCTCAGCCATCGCCCCTCCTTCTCTCTCTCTCTCTCTCTCTCACACACACACAGAGTCGAAGTCACCCCCCCCAAAAAAAAAAAAATTATCTCCCAATCACACAAGTCCAAGTCGTTGCCCCCCATTCTCCATAACTATTACTCACACAGCCACACTTCTTCTAAGTCGCCGCCCCTCTCTATCTCTCACTCATTGTCACATACTTCTCTACGGCCCACCGCAGCTCCGCCGTCCGCTTTCCCACTGCTGGTCCGTAACCGCAACAGGCCGTCCACTTCCGCAACCACCTTCGCCCTCTCGTTGCCGGCCGCACCAGCATTGGCCACTCTTCACTGTCCAAACAAATACCTTTTTTTTTTGTGTGTGTATATACCGTCAAAATGAAACTAGTCTTCTGGAGCGGGGTGGCACTAAACCTACCAATTAAACTGAGATGAGATTAACTCACAGAAAGGCATCTTGACTAAACGGGTTCCACATTGAATTGACTAAGGGAAGTAGCGTTACATAAGTTGTAGCAGACTCGAATCTCACTTAGTTAGGGCAAGAACTTTTCTATTCGACTTAAAGATAATATGAAAAGAGAAAATCTAAAATTTGGCCGGTTTACCCGCGGGTCTATCCGGACCGCCCGAGTAGGGTACGGGTAAAGGAAAGTGCCACCCGAAAAAAACAGTTACTTTTGGCCCGGACTCATTTTACCCGTGCCTGTCTAGGTATTACCGGTACCAAACAGGTTCACTCGTTTGCCAGGTCTACCTCTACTTAACCTTTAAGGCATGCATCCATCAAGTGGGACCCCTTTATTACATTTGATGCAGACAAATAACTGGACAACATAGTGGTAACAAAAAGGAATAATATGAAGATTTCATCACTTGGTAAGGAGCAGATCAACTATCCAATTGGAGCCCACTGTATACATCCTATCAAAAAAGGTCCACAAGGGGGAGGTATCAATCTAACATATCTGTTATGCCTGAAAAGAACTGTTCTCCTTTCTCATTTTCTTCTTAATACCAAATAGAAGACTGGCTTCCTTTTGCTCGGTCACAATGTGTCAAAGCATTAGCATTACAGAGTTTTAGCTCGGCACAAGATTTCAAAAGATAATAAAGGGAAAGAACCGAAGCCGGAGAAGCTAGGAAGCACGGACACCTCTCCTAGGTGGAGGTATGGTGTCCTAGACGGACGGACACCCCGACACCCTCCGGACACCGGCCGACACGTGTCGGACACCGTCAATCGGTGTCGGATTTTTTTTTTATTTAATTTCCGACACCGTGTCGGACACTTTGTCGACGAGTGTCGGACACGGCGTGGAGTAGTGTCGGACAGTTTTCGGGGGTCGTCTTCTTCTCTCTCACCCCACAAGTGCTCTAATCTGTCGGCCGTCTTCTTCTATCGTCGCCGGTGTTGCCGATCTATCGCCGGAGCCGACAGATCTGAAGGTCGCCGGTGTTGCCGAATACCGAAGTCAACAGATCTGTCCACCGTCGCCGTCGCAAAAGCTTTCGCCGTCATCGCCGGAGGTCCTCCACCGCCGTCGCTGACCCGCAGGTCTGCTTCTTCTCTGTCTCGTCACTCGTCAGTCTTCTCCTTCCTTTTATCTTCTAGTTATTACTGAACCCTTCCCTTCTAGTGTCTTTCCCTTTGTTTTTTCCTTTTTTCTCCATCTGTCAGTCGTGATTCTATTGAAAGACCCCCCCCCCCCCCTTTTTTACTTAGTTTTTTTTGTCTAGTACCAAATAAATGTTTAAGTATGAGTTGTATTTATTTGAATTCCTTATTTTAGTAGTATTTCATTATTGTTTGTTATTTTAGGTTGTGAAATATATTTGGTATTTATTTTATATATATAATAAAAATATATTAAAAAATAGCGGTGTCCTGCGGTGTCTGACACCGTGTCCGTGTCCGTGCTACCTAGCGGAGAAGACAAGGCATTGATAACAAGTACGGATTCTTCTCTTCCCAGGACTTCTCGTCCTTGGCCATAAACTCGATTGGGTTACTCATCCTTTCTTGCCTCAACTCTGCTAAGAACTCTTCTCCTTTCTCATTTTCTTCTCAGTACCAAATAGAAGATTGGCTTCCTTTTGCTCGGTTACAATGTTTCAACCTAAACAGAGCATTAGCATTACAGAGTTCTAGCTCTGCACAAGATTTCAAAAGATAATAAAGGGAAAGAACTAACGCCAGAGAAGACAAAACATTGATAACGAGTACGGATTCTTCTCTCCCCAAGACTTCTCGTCCTTGGCCATAAACTCAGTTGGGTTACTCATCCTTTCTTGCCTCAACTCTGCTAAGACCCCATATATTTTGTAATATTATTTCTATAGTATTTTCCAATGTTACTCTTGTATGCACCTCATTTTTGTAGGCTTTATTTAATTATTTAAGTATTGAAGACTTCGTTTTAAGTATTTTTTGTCCAGTCCAGTTGGTCCATTCTACTTAGTCAGTCCAGTCAGTTTGAGCTTAACGCATGTTAGAATCTGAACAGGATAGCGAGTTTGGTAGTTGTATTCACTTTCGTTTGGGATTCTATCTCGATTTTATCTTAATAAAGTGCGTTTAATTTAAAAGGTAGTCTTTTCCTTCAAGAAAAACGTTTCATAGGAAATTAAGGAGGAAAAGAGTATTGGCAGTTCTCTTCTGAACCGGCAGTGTTGCTTAAAGGCTAAATTGTACTGGTTGATAAGTGTATTTTGGTCTTTTCTTATCTTATCTCTTTATTGCAATAAGAATTGCCAGTTAGTCTCGTTCTATGACTCTTTAGCTACCCAAACCTCTATATGAACAGCCTCAAGTTTAAGCAAAAAGGACAAAAAAGTTACAGAGAGAAAATCCCCAAGAGATTGGTATTTTTTTTTTACAAGAGAAGATTGATTAGACTAGAAATTCTGATTTCCCTGTCAAGCACATACTTAAACTTCAAAGAGCTCTAACTTGCTCATATCATATCCGACTTAAGTGAATCGAAAGCCCAAAGCGTGTATTTTTCGAGAGTTACAACTTTTTAGAAGAAGCCAAATCCATCATAAGTCATCTTCAGCGCCAAAACTACGCTTTTGTAGTCGGTTAGAACTCTTTTTTTGATTTTCAATACAAGATCGATCTTTTAATCATGCGGTCAGACAATCCAAATCGAAAGGTATAATCCTCTACATCTGTTTTTTATTTTTCAAAGAATAGACTATAATAGATGCCCCTTACCACTTATCAAATTTTGGTCCGTAATAGAATAAAAAATAGTTTTTCAACATTCAAACTAGAAGAATTTTTATTATCATCCTATTTCAGAAACCACGTACCAAGGTTAAGGTCGCCTCCCCTTAGGTCAAAACTACGTGGTTTTGATTTCGGTTTGTATAACCGAGTACATAGGCCACTCGACCCCAGTTGATGAGTTCAAACCAAATTATGTTAATATTAGAGTTTGCGCTTATTTTATTTGTTTTAACAAGTATCACCAAAAGACACTTAAAATAGATACATATGCGGTGCCTAACACCTTCTCGTCATATATCTTAGTCCCCGAATAAAAATCTAGGGCACGCAGGTTAGAAGACCTTATTGGATATTCAGAGTTGATCTAGGATTTTCTTGTTTTTCCCGTTTATTATTTTAACATGATCCCATTACGACTCAAAAAACCAGTCTCTTCCGGATACGCGTCATCACAATTATCTCTACCCATCTTAATTTTGCCCAAGTCAAACCATCTAGCTGTTTATTTCCATTAATAATGAACACTAAATTTATCTTATTGCTGCCATTTCGACCGTCTCCAAAATGGTAAATCTCTCCGATTGTCCATTCTTAGCGTAACAGTGTCACACAACCACATTAACCCGACACAGTATCCCATATTTCTCTCTAAAGATGATCGACCCACAACCTATAAACTACTCTTCAGTATCTGTTGACATTCAATCGTTATTACTTAACACATATCTATATGCTCGCTTCTGTACTAGGTACAGTACCTCTAGGAAACTATATAAACCAAAGGAAAGATGACAAGACATACACTTGCAGTCACTGGTTTTCTCCTTTAGTTTTATAAAAATCCTTTTCATGTCAAGTAATCTAATAGTAAGTTGTCTTTTTTCCGAGAGGCACCGTAGTATCCGGGGAACTGCAAAAAATCTCTACATTTAGGTGCCATGTCCTTTATTTCTTCCAAATTGACCTCTCTGACAAAAACCTAACAAAATCTTGAGCATTGCCAACTCATTTCCTAATTTGAACTACTCTCTTCCAATAATTCCAAGCTCAACCATTGCTCCAAATACGGCAATAATAGGTAGGACTTTGATTATCCCAATTATTTTTAAAAATAGGTGCTTACATACTTTTTGCTACTCCTCACTTCTTTAAGCATTTTCTTTGTCAATTATTTTTTTTTAAAATAAGTTGCCACTAAAGACACCCGCGTCTGTTAAACACTTCTAGGCCTCTAGCTTACCACTTCTTTAGGGCGTACTTCACTTCTATTAATCTACTTCTGCATCAAAATATTGTTTTACACCTATGCCCCTTGAATGGTTTTAATCTAACTGATTTTGAATAGAGCACTTACATTTTCCATCAACTTCAGCAGCACCTGCTCAGAGAACATACGAGAGAAACTCATATCATGTAACACAAGTAGACCAATATCATTGCCTATTTCCCCACCCACATCCCAACGCAAGGTAGCACGGCAGGTGGCTACAACGGATCACAACCTTATTACATTGACCTGTAATAAAAGTCTCATCTGTAAAGAACCATCCATCATACTTGACTTACCTTCCAAATTTATTAGACTACACTCTCTAGCATATTTCTCTCTGCTACATAACCGTTCAACAGAATGCTCGCAATTTTCACTGGAATCTCATAAATACTAGTGCAACCGTTCAACAGAATGCTCGCAATTCAGAAATCTACTGAACCTAAAAGAGATTTTCATCCAAGAATTCACCGGAATCTCATAAAAACTAGTGCAATTCCAGTGGTCAGTTCGTGTCTGCAAAAAATTTCTAGCTTCATCGTGAAAGAAATAGAATTAATTATTTCAATATACTGGGGGACAATGTACATTTATAAATGATGGACATCAAATACCTAAACGCTATGAATCACAAACAATTACAAGCAACGTAGAAAACACGCACGCATATAACAATACGATCAATATCAAAATCTATCTTCATTCGGCATAAATCAATGTCAAGTAAAGTCTATCAAAAGCAAAGCAAACGTGTGTATGGGTGTGTGGAGTACCTCGAGGAATTCCTCAGCGTAAGCCTGAGCAAGTTGATTCTTGAGCTGGTCCATGAAATCCTGCGAGACCTGCGGTGATGCTCCTCCGGACGGTGTCGAAAACGAATCCATGCCTAAAATCAAGAATTGCAAAAACCCGCTGCTCTTCTCCTCTAAAACCCTAGCGACCAATATGTAAACCTGACTGGGCCGGGCTTAGGTTACCCAAGCTTATGCCCAACCTAACGTTTGAGCTTCTCCGGTCTCCTTAGAATCAAAGCCCAAGCTTGGCTCACACGTCCCCGCGTCTGGCTCCAGCGTGTTTGGAACTAGTTTTAACTTTTAAGATAGTCAAACTTAAATTAATCTAAAGCGACAAGTTCGATTTTCGAGAACAATTAGGCATTTGCAATAATTCAGATTTATTCATCTAAAATAATTAGGTGACATAACAAAACTTACAATATTAGTAAGAAATAATTTGATAAATAATTGTTTAGGTTACAATAGTTTTAAGGATATAAAATTTGTAAACTTTGTACTTAAGATTGAATAGTTAACATAATAACATTTTTCACTATCGTAAGTGATAGGTAAAAGCAAATGAGAGAGAATGGTAGTGGTTGTGCTTGTTGAGTAACATAAAATCATGTGAGGCTCAATTGTACGAACTTACTCATGTATAAACTGAATAAGAGTCATATGTAGCATGATCGTGCTAATTATGCCTTCAATTCTAGATCACGTGGGGTTCAATTCTAGACCTAGCATTATGCCTTCATTCCAGGTCACCTTGGGTTTGAATCTAGACCTAGCTTGTAAGAGCTAAAGTCTGCTTGGGCGATATTCTAAGACCTAACTCTCAAGAGCTAAGGTTCTCATAACCTACTTTGGCGAAATTTCGTAACTTAAGCTCCCAAAAGTTTAAGTCCGAGTACTATGATATAGAGAAAATATTGTTTACCCTCTATAAGCGGGTCAGATGTCCGTCAAAGATTCAATGTGTGCCTCAGGACACGGCCTGTAATGATGACACGCAAGATAAAAAAGAATTTTTTGTTATTTAAGTTAGAGCGCAACTTTAAGGTAGAACTCTGAACAAGAAAAAAAACACTGGTGCATGATTAATTACCAACATACCTGGGGGGGGGGGGGGGGGGGGGGGGGAGGCCCTTTATATAGGCATAGGTATAGATTCCTAAAGAATTAGGAGTAATCGTTGGGCTTTGGGCCCCATCCCGGCAATAATGTTAGAGTTCTTTTAAAATCCTAATTTATCCAATAAGGTAACTACCTAATTTATTCAATAAGGTAACTATCGGTCATAATTCAACCCAGTTTGACGGAGAATGTCAGGCGTCACCAATTAATTGAAAGTTTATTTACAGTTATAACAGGTTTTATTATGAAGTTCAAGTGAATGACTATTTATTTTTTTTCGTTCCGTGCTTGACAAATTTTGGAGTAGTTAATATTAAAACGTACTAAATCTATTTTAAGTACTTATAAGAAATGAAAGAGATTGCCAGAAGTAGTTAATAAGATAAACCTTGGTAAATTACACACGGTATCCCTGAAGTTTACCTAAAACTACACACGCCGCCTACTAACTATTTTTATTAAACTAAATTACACTTTGTTATTCTGCAGTTCACAGACTTAACAGATATAAAAATAGTTAGTTGGCGCCGTGTGTAATTTTAAGAAAATGTAAGGGATTGCATGTGTAATTCACCCATAAAAATAAAAATAGTTCACCCATAAAACTATTTTTATTACAGTAAATTACACTTTGTTATTATGTAGTTCACAGACTTAACAGAAAATAAAAATAGTTAGTTGACGTCATGTGTAGTTTTAGGAAAATGTCAGGGATGCCTTGTGTAATTCACCCATAAAAATAAAAATAAAAATAGTTCACCCATAAAACTATTTTTATTACACTTTGTTATTGTGCAGTTCACAGACTTAACAGAAATAAAAATAGTTAGTAGGAGCCGTGTATAGTTTTAAGAAAATGTAAGGGATACCGTGTGTAATTCACCCACAAACCTTTAAAACCTTCAAATGGTATTGGGCTTGTAAAGGGGATGGCCTTGTGTTGGACAAGCTAGGCCTGAAGTCAATTCGAACTTGAATCTTTCGGGCCGTGCTCGTGTTACAATATGTCCACTATTCAGTTAAGGCCGACCGCTAGCGGCTTTGGGCTTGCCTCCTGAGCCCAAAATCAGTCCTAAATCGCAAAAGCCCTTTTCTGTGTTTATAATCTATCGATCTTGTCCACTCCTTACAGATGTACACACACACACACACATATTTATGGGACTCAGTGAAATGATTAAGTTTGTTCAAAAGGAAATCAAGAGACATCCATTTTGTTCACTGTCTTTGCTCTTCAATTAGGTACGAAATAAGACAGAAATTTACACAGAGAGAAAGTGAGGGGCACAAAAACAGAAAGCAGCCAAGTTCAGAGAAAGGTTCAGAAGGAAGATGAATATATCCCCATTATCTATACCTAAGCTTAGCCCAGCAAGCGGCAACGGCCACTTGGGAGGGAGGGGTCACACTCTCTTTCCCTAGCTAGGTCGTGAGGATTACTATAAATCTATGCCACCCAACTGTGAGCTTCCGTGGAAATTATGCCAACTGTGAGTAAATAACAAACTCCGAGTTTAAAAGCAGGAAGTTGAATGCAAAGAAGTGCATCTGCATCTGCATCTGCATCTGCATGGATTAATAATCACAGTCTTATTCTATACTGGACAGGTAATGATGGATGGCACATAACGTTTATCAAACACACGGCCATCAGTGTACCTATAAAACCCCTTTCAACCGACACCATTTCTAGACCCTGAGTGTGTGTGAGTGTGTGTTTGTACTACATGAAAGAGCGTTATTGAGATAGCCTCCAACTGGAAGGTAGGGTGTGCATGATACAGTGCGATGGGTTTATTTTTCTTTCGGGCCGGGGTGCGGGAGGGTGGTCCAGCACCTACAGGGCTACATCAATATGCAACAACTGTACCATTTGTAGTCTTTATGTTGCTTTACAATATTGCTGAAACGACTCTCATTCCAAGTAAAATTGAAAAAGGTCGAACAACATTAACATGGGATATGATGTGATTAAATATACCAAAAATGGTATATAACTACTAGACAAATATATATGTGGTGGAAAGGGGTAAATAAATGGTGAAGACAAGTTGGGGTGTTGTGCCTCTTGGGGTTGCAAGGGGAAATGCACTTGGAGACTCGTTTCTCAACTTGGACAAAACAATCATCCATTAATTAAGTGTATGTTAGGAAGAAATTTCAATGGTGAGTAGTCCAATACGCACGGACGTCACTGTAACCAGGTGAGATGACGAAAGGTGCCTCTTCACAGCTAATGACTCGTTACTTCGTTCGTCAGCAACTAAGTTGGCACTAAAGAAGTCTAAAACCATCAATACTATAATAATCAGATCAATTAAAGCGAGAGCGACATGCACTTCGAGGCATAGAAATTAATTGGACCTTTAAATTGCATCTTAATTACGCTAGTTCCAAGTCAATTAGCATGCAATCATTTAACCTTTGATTACCCCAAGTGGGCGAGTGACCGAACCGCGAGACATGCTAGGTTAGCTGTACTATCTGAAACCATTTTAATGAAATTAAAACCCTCAAAATGACATTTTGCTTAATTATCATTTAATTTAATATCCTCTCTAGTAAAGCTTTGTCAAGCTTCTCAAATTAATTGTAAAAACTTACATTTTTGCTGGTTGGTTCAAAGAACACTAAATGAATGCCAACGTATTCTTAAGAGATTGGTTTCCATTGCAGGGAGTTGCAAATCAAGGGGAAACTTCAATGTAACGGTGATACCACGTCATGCCAATCAAATTGCACAAGATTGTCACATTGGAGAGTCTTCATCTCCATAGTTGGTCCTCGTTAGTATCATCTACGTATGTATAGGAGGCACTAAGACGAGTGACTGAAATTGGAATAAAGACATCACCGTTACCATTAATTGGTTTTAATGTGTATGTAATATGTATAGCAGACGATAAAATTCACCTTATTCATAAAGAGTATGAATAATATCAATGATACTAGTCCAAAAATTTGTGCCAAGCACGGGACAATCTTATTTAAAAGTTATCTGCTTTAAACCTTTGAACTGCACATGAAAACTTAGTGCCCAATCAAAATTTTCATATTTATTTCATGAAAGATAGTCGCATTATTTTTAAAGGGTGAACTTATTTTTAGCTGACTAAATTAACTTTTACAGTGAACTATAAATAAGTAATGTCCTTGTGCATATAGATCATTCTTATTTGGTAATCATATGAAGGAACAAAACTCAGAAGTATATTTACTAAAAAAAAAAAAAAGTGACTACACAGATAAAAATATGCAAAGAATATATAGGATCGATCAATTGGTTATTGCACGAGACATTTTTATTGTGCTTGTGTAGATATACTTACAAGCCCTTAATGTAACTACATGTTAGATTATTTTGATAAAAAAATATTATGTCTATATTTTTTATAACACCAAATGATTTATAGAATTTAACCAGCATGACTAGTTAAGTAAAGATGAGGCGGCGTTTTTAGAAGCAAATGAAATCCATCAATATGTACCCTTTCTAAATCATGCAGTCTCTTAACTTGAAAAGTTAAGTGTTCTTTATCTTTGGATCACAAATGTCATAGTTTGTTCTTCAATGATCACTCTATTTCAAGAAATCATTAATTAAAGGTTTGATTAGATTGTCCTGGATATTTGCTTTCTCTAAGCCTTTGTTTTACCTCGCCAAGTAACATTTCAAATGAATATTTGTGTAACATTCAGAATAATGTTGGTATAACATGGAACCCTAGATAGAAAAAAGATTTATAGTTGTGATTAAAAAGGGGATAAAATCAAATTTGTAATCTAAAGTATCACTACAGTATAACTTTAGTACCTTACAAATAGAAAATATCAAATTAATATTTAAACAATTATTTTTGAACCAAATCAATCCAATGACTAACGAGAATTGAAAGGCATTAAAAATTTAAAGGGTGGAACTGCCATTATGAAAAATACTGATCATAAAACAGATCTACATGGCCCAACTTTTCTATGACTGATTGGTCCATGTCATGCTAAATAGGATGGCATAGATTGAAAATTTTGTAAAAACTAACTCCCACGACACCAGACGCTACACCCCACCACCATGTATGACGGTACCCACAGCTCTTCGCCACTATACCCTACCACCAGCCTGGCAACACCCACTACCACGCTAGACAACACCCACTGCCATTCCCAAGCAGCTACAGCCCACCACCACCACCTTCACCGTTTGACACTTAGACCACCCAACCACATGTATAAACACTATCCAACACCACCACTATTTAAGATATGACGCAACACTACCACCCTCACCGTACCCTGTACCACCACAATCACAAATTTAACCACCACTCCTCCGATGTCGTACCTCATTCACCAACAACACTATCGACCAACCACCACTCTCCCCATCTTTCTTATCTTAATAGTAAAGATGCCCTACCAGCTAGTTCTTACGGGCTGGAAGGGGATGCCCCATAATAGTCCTTTCGGCTAAAAGCCGCTCCACGGTGGTAAAGTCTCATCTGATGTGTTGGCCGAATTGACATAGCATACAAGAGGCGAGACCGAGACAGAAGGAAGATTTACATCACCTTTACATCCTTGTTTACCCGTAGAATCGCCAGCATCTGGTGTCAACGGTTTCGCTGCTCTTGAATCAGACCTATTTTTTTTGACAAAAATTGAGAATATATTGCCCACACACCTATCGTTCCTTCACCAACTGCCATAAAAGCTAGCCACCACCACTAATAATCGTCGAGATTGAGGTTGTCCGTATTCATTTCAACCGTTGAGATTCCATATTGCCCAACCACCCATCAGTTTTAAAAGGTGGTTATTCATATTGAGATTTCTTATTTTTTTTGGTGTTTTTTGAATTTCGTTTTGGTTGGTGCAATGATTTGGTGTGTCTTTTCGTTTTGCGTCTTTGTGTGTATGATTGGTATATCACTACAGGTATGAGTTTTTTGAGATCTGAACTAAGTATCTCAGATTGAGGAGGGTTTGATCATGAGTTACTGTGGATACAGATAAGGCTATGTTAAGAAGATTTGGTGGTTGTGGTTGTGGCTGTGGCTTTTAGTGGCGGTAGTGGTGATGGAGGTTATGGTGGAGAAGAAAGTTAGTGAAGGTTTAATTAATGGTGAGAGTGAGCAGAAGGAATAAGTGATCAATGATATTTTTAGTATTGACGGTCTTACCCTTTATTTTTAGATGACCGTGAGCTCCTGTTGGCCATCAGATTCTTTGGTTCAAAATCAAATGTTTAGGTATATATTTGGTACTTTTTAAGTGTGGAATACTAAAGTTGTACTTGAGTCATATTTTAGGGTACAAATTTTGCATTAGCCCCATTCTTTTTTTTGGTTGCATTTAGAGTAGTAAAAAATTTCTATTTTAAAAATTGAGGTCATCTAATAAATATTAATTTGTGAAAGAATACTGCTATTTTTGGCATAGTATTTTAAAAGTTGAGTCAAATTGGGTTTGATTTCCTTTTTCTTTGTATTTATAGGTGTATACTTTTCACATTTAAAGTTTGAGCTTATTTATTTTAAAATTACTTTCTATTTTGATAGTTTCAAGTACTTTTAAGAATTTATTTTAAAAGTGATCTTGAGGTATTAATAGTCTAAATTAAGGCAAAATATATAGGTTTGTTGATTATGTAGAGTTTTAGAAGTTGCATAATTATTTTTCTAGTTTCATAAGATTTACGAAAAAATTGGCCAATTTACCTCCAATTTTTTTAATAAATCATAGCAAAGAGTTAATAATTAGGGGATATCATGATTTTGGTATTTTATATTTTGTGATATTTTATTTTGGTACTTTAAAGTACTTTTGAGGAGTTAATAGTCAAAATTAAGGTAAAATATATGAGTATGTTGATTAGATATAATTTTAGAAGTCGTAAAATTAATTTCCTAATTTTATAAGGTTTAAAAAATCAGGCAAATCATACCTACGGATTTTTTAATAGTAAATAAGTAATAAATAATTACATGGATAAAAAAAAAGAACACCAAAACCAAAAGGGTGATGTGTTGCATAAGTGAAAGAGGTAAAAACGGAAAAGAGCACTGAAAGCTTATATGTCGCTTCCAAGATCTACACCACTTGGTTTATTATATATATTTATGTGTATGTATGATATGATATGATTCTCGTACTTTAAGGCCTAATATTTATGTATACTCATTAGGGGAAATTATGAATGACCTCCTTCATGTATTTTGGGCTTACGGATCGACCTACTCAGATATTAAGTTTGACAATTGACGCCCTTATTTATCAATTTCTTGCAACAGAGGACAATTGACTAATTTTGGTTAAAGTTTGCCTGTAAAAATACACAATTGCCCTCATACCTCTCATTCTTTATCTTTTTCTTCCTCAATGATGGCGGCGGCGAGGGTGGGTGGGGGCAGTGGTTCAATTAGCGATGGTAGGGTAGGGGGGGGGGGGGGTGGGGAGGCAAGGGTAGGGGAAATGGTTGGCGACGACATGGGTGAGGTAGGGAAGGGGTACTAGTTATAGGATTTTCTTTTTCCTTATACAGAAAAACTTGAAATTTTAGTGAAAGTTAGGAGTATATTTAGATTTTCACATCCCAATTTATCCGGGTTGCAATTATTGACAGTTGAGAGGGGGTTAATTGTCAAAATTAATGTCTGAAGGGATCGACCCGCAAACTCGAAATACACGAGGGGGGTCATTTGTCATTTCCTTTTTTCTAAATCTTCTAAAACTAGGAAATCAGTTGTATAACTTATAAAACTCTAGGTAGAGTTTTATAAGTTATACAACTGATTTCCTAGTTTTAATTTGTCATTTCCCCTTTATGAAAATTAGGCTAATAATACCTAAGAAATTTTAATAGTAAATCATAGTAAAAGTTAATAAGTTAGGATAAAAAGGGAAAATAACTTCAAAACAAATAGAATGACGTGTCACATAAGTTAAGTGAATAAAAAAAATACTACATTTTGTTATAAGTTTATAGGACATGGTACCTAGAGTAGAGTAGGTATCACAAGTTCCTTCCTAACAAGTTAAGTTAAGAGAAAAGTATTATTTTTTTGTCGAAACAAAGCATGTGAAGATGGGACATATATGGACTGGGATTCTAGCTAGGACCTTGCTTTGGTTTCTTTCTTCATCTTTTTTCAGGTCTCACTTCAGGTACGTCTCATTTGGTATTGAAAGCGTGTAAACTTAGCAAATTACCGTTCAGTTTGCCCTATTTCTTTGTTTGCGTGCGGTAATTAAGTGGCTTATTGGGTCCTAAATTTTACCGTTACATAAGAATTTGTTGTTTTGGGACGGTGTTTCCTTAAATTCCAAAAACAAAAAACCAAAGTAAAAGTGTTTAAAGCATTCCCATATACATATATATATATATATGCTGTTTCTGTTTTTGTGAAAATCTTGTAAACAAGCAAGCCACATGACATGAGACAATTTAGGACTCAAACCGACCCTTAAGTGGATTGGAAACTCAGTCTGAATCTGTATATTCAATCTTACCTGGGTAGGTAAGCTACATCAATTGGGTGGGCCGGGGCCGTCTGTAAATCTCTCTCCATATATTCCATTAGTCTTTGTACTACACCTGGACTATATAATTCTTCAAATAAGATAAAGATGCTCCAGGTTGTCAAATGTATCACGCATATACTTCTCAATTTGCGGCCCTGAGAAAATGATTGGACAGACTACAGAGGGGCTTCATTCAGTCCATTGTTTCCTCTGAAATGGACTGTATTTTATTAGGATTAAAAAATCAACATTTGCCCAGCTTGAGATCAATACAGTCTGCCCCCAAGTTTGTTGCTACAATCTGGTCAAGTGACGAAAGGATCATGATATATTCCAAACAATTAGCTATGTGTATGCGGTTGCTTAAACATAATATGGTGCTTGATGGAGGCACTTTGACGTCTTATGGTATTGAAGTATCAGTGCATCGTGGTTGTGACCACCTGTATGACATGTTTGAGCTGAATCCGGGGTCGTAGATGTTTGTTAGCCGAATGTAGACGAATCAGACCTAGCTATATATTATGTAGGAAAGAATCTTAACTCAAGACATTAGCACTGAGTGACTCAAAACATGCATGTTGGAAATCGGGTGGAGATGTACGTCAGACTTGTACTCTCTCTGTCTCATCAAAATTTTGCTTCTGTTGTAACTTTTTTGTGAATTCGTAAGACTTTTTTGCTGATTGATATTTGAGTTTAGCTCCACGCTTACATGTACTTTACAATCTACCCTAAGGTTTACAAAAGATCGTCCGTCCAGGTCCCTGGCCCGGACTCGAAGCGACATTCTTTTAGTCTAGATACGGGAATATCTAAAAAGTTTTCACTGTGGAATTACTTCTCCGGGGGCTAGCTATACCCTTTGAAGCCAGCAATTCTGTTTTAGTTAATTAGAATTAATTAGGAGACGTAGCTAGCTAGCTAGCTAGCTATATGTGTTTACAAATTAAAAATGAAGGTTTGAGTGTTTAATTTGTTGCCTGAAATTCTTTATTGACGCTTATTCTCAAAACTCTACTATTGTAATGAAGACCACGTACCATAATGGCAAGGCTTAACATTTCAAAATCATTACATTTACAGACAGGCGTAGAAGCTTTTAAGGAAAACTTAGCAAAAGAAAGGAAACCAGGATGATAAAAGTCAAAATCTAGTGCTGATCGAAAGCCAGTCAATTATAGAAATTATGGGAACTTATTAGATTGAACGACAATTCTCACGTAAGCTTACTTAGTAGTCTTTCTTTTCTTTGCTCTAGTTTGAGGTTAGGCCTAATTATGTCCATTTGAGGCGGCTATATATCCTCTCAACTTGACTTCTAATAGATTACAGTACTACTACTTCAACCATTAAGGAGCGAAGTAAAAATTGGTTAGACAAACACGTACAAATTGATGAATAGGGAGTGAGTGGTCTGTATGCCGTGGTCCTTGGAACATGAAAAAGGCCGGGTCCTTTGAGTAGTAAAAACTAGATAACACGTATAGAAGCAACGTTTAATAGGTAAGAGGCCGGTCAAGTTGTACACGCAGATATATTAATGCAATGGCCTGTAGGTATTGCATTGATTATAATGTGTGTGACTATATATATAGGAACGAAATCATGGTTTCCAACTGCAGGAGTGGCGTCAAACTTTGCCACCTCTACGTCTAATTAGCTTTTCCAACCCCGACCCCAAGGCCATGGGCCATCATATATAGCATGGTCTTACAACTAGTGGTCCTTGATCACTAACATAGACTGTCTTAAACAATCAGCTACTTGAAGGCAACCACCGGAAACTAAATAAAAAGGTGTGTAGAGGAAAAAGAATGGTCCATAGTCACAAGACTACTTCTTTTTTCTGGGATAAGGATTAAGATTCTAATTTTAGTTTTGGTACTTTTACTTCCTTTTGAATAACAAGAGTAAATTCTATTTTTCGATGGTAAGACGAGGTAGACCCTTTTTCTGTTATTTTTATTGTAATAAAATTTGCATCATATATGCATGACAAAGATTATCCCGAGCATATGACCGCATATATAGTTTAAAAGGACGATTCTTATAGTAGGACTGCAGTCAAGTTCCATTTTATTTTATATATTTCCAAAGAGCACCGTTAAGTTGCCATTCGCTACAAAAGTTTAAGTTATTCGAGAATGAGTACAAAAATGTATTTCTACGTAACACTCTCAGTCACATACAAGCCCTTGATTACATATGCAAATACAAATTAAGGTGTATCATCACCAAGCATACAAATAAAAAAATTGTATAAAACACTATTATCATTAAAGAAGTAAAGAAGGACCAAATGCAAGAGAAAATTGAAGAGTCGAAGCGAATAACTCATTGATCACAACATTTGTATACTATCGTCTACTCTAAAAACCATGCTTTACTTTGACACATAAATATTTAGTTAGGTTTAAATAAAGCAGTATCCTTGAGGTTAGAATAAAATTATAGTAAATGACACTGATTTTCATAAAGTAACACACTGTAACTACAAATGTTAAAAAGGGTAACACTTTGGTCCTTCCGTCAGATATCCGTCCAAAAAGTGTACTTTTTTTTATGACGTCATCAATACGTATTTTCAAAATGACAATACTGCCCTTGTATTGTACGGAAAAATATACTGAATAAATTTTCAGATTAGGATTTCAAACCCTAATTTGAAAATTAGGGTTTTCAAAATTAGTGTCCTTAAAACTTAGGGTTTTTCAAATTAGTGTCCTTGAAACTTAGGGTTTTCAAACCCTAATTTTCAAATTAGGTTTTCAAACATGCATGCACACCTACACACAGTCATATACGCCTACATTATCACACCCACACACACCCCTTTATCCTGCCGCCGCGGCACCACCTCAACAGCTAGGTTCACCGCTGCAATCCATGGAGATTTGAACTTTTGAGAACGTACACGTGGCTAGCATTTTCGCAACCTTGGTGCAGCAGGGTTGGGCTTCAGCAAGGTTGGCGAAGGAGGGGGCTGCGTCGGGTGTTGGGTGAGATAGGGGCTGCGACGCAGTGGGGTGATGGGAGGGAAGTCGATCTTGGTGGCTGGTGCTATGGTACGGTGTTGGGATGTATTTGGGCTAGTTGTCACAGTAATGGTTGTGGGCTTGTGGTACTGGTGGAGTTTGGAGGTTGATGATGGCAGCGCGGAGGTGGGACTTGGAGGTTGATGATGGCGGCATGGGGGGCGGTGGTGCCGGCTCAAGTAACGTGCCGGTGCTGCTGCGGTGGAAGGTTCTGAAGAGGAAGAAGAGAGATAACCCTTCTATGGGCAAATTAAAATTTGGAATCCTAGTTACAAACAATCTGGTCTTTTTGTGCAAACCCTTATGTATTTTTGGTATTGCGTTTGGTCAACAGATATAACTGCTCATTTTTCAAATTAATGGGCACGCTTGTAATTTTACCCTAACCTCAAGGACAATCAACCCTTTAGTTTATTATCCCTGGAGTTCATTAAACTACATAGATAAGTTGGTGGAGTTGTATACAACAAGAAACTACCTTACATAGTTGCAAATGGGCTAGCTAGGTAGTTGTGGTATAGTATAGTACTCCATAGTATAGATTAATTAAGATGACATACATGAAATTTGCACTCAATATATATAATATTATAAGCTGGATCCGTACGTACATATGTGACAGCGAGTGAGAGTTCTATATTAGTTCTTCCTGGTTATAAGAATTGAAGAGGCATCACGTATTTCAATCATGGCTGCTTACTGGTGGCTATATATATCACCTGCTTGCTTACTGTAAAATAAGAGTGAAGAATAGCTGATTGGAGCAAAGTTTTAATCAGCAGATCGAATTGGAAGCTCGTTGGTTGCTAGTTGCTTATAATTATGTGGTGTGTGTGTGTGTGTGTATAAAATAATGAGGTTGAATAGAGGGTGTAGCTACTTGCAGCACAAAAACAAATAGAAGAAGAAGCTCGTGCGTGCTCTCTAAATATAAACAGCTTAAGGCTAGCTGGCATATTTTGTGCCTTATCGTCAAAAGAAAAGAAAAAAATGCATGGTATGCCACCCCCCAGGACCAGGACTATGACAGGGACAAGCTCACATGAGCCCAACCAGATAATTCATGGGTCCCCCACCACCCCTCCCTACGTATAAAGTCTTCCCCCTTCTCTCTCTCTCTCTCTCCCTCTCAAGGACTCAACTGAGAAGGGGAAGTAGAGAATTATTTTATAAAAGGAAAATTGCCTAACTTGAGAAGCTTCCAGGGGGGCTCCCACTAATAACCCATCATCATATACTGCACCATCCATGTACCACACACATTCACTGTAAGCAGCAAGCACTCTATTTTCTCTCCGCTTTAATTTGTACGTTTTGCCAAGGTCAACAACAAGAAGAACTGGGTTGGGCACGAACAAATTGAATCATCCACAGTTTTTTGGGCGGGCATCTCTCTTTCGAGTTCCATATCTTTGTTGTTGTTGTTGCTGCTGGTCAAAGTAGTAGAAAGCACATCCACCGTCCTTGTAATCATATCTTCCTTCTCCTCCTCCTCCTCCTCCTCATCATCCCCCCTGATTTTCTTATTGGTCCTCAGGAATCTTTGCAGTGGAAAAAAGATACCCATATATATATATTTAGCCCTAGCTACCAGACACATATATAAACCCCACCCCCGAAAAATCATAATCACACTACTTGCTAGCACCAGTTTCCTTGTTTTTCTTTCTAGATCTACTAGGTTGGAGGGTTTGAGAAGTGATGAATTTCGGGCCAAGTCGACAAGGGTTTTACGAAGAAGAGCAGCAGCAGCAGCACCAACAACGGAGTTGGTTGGAGAACAAGTTCGGCGACGTCACTGCTGGTGCAGATGATGATCGTCTGTCGAGGCAAGGAGGAGATGATGCTGTCGGTGGCGCCGGAGCAGGTATGGATATGGTGGTGGTCGTGGAGAGAGAGCACATGTTCGATAAGGTAGTGACTCCCAGTGACGTGGGCAAGCTCAACAGGCTAGTGATCCCCAAACAGCACGCAGAGAAGTACTTCCCCCTGGATTCGTCCACAAACGAGAAGGGGCTCCTCTTGAATTTCGAGGATCGGAACGGCAAGCCGTGGCGATTCCGGTACTCTTACTGGAACAGCAGCCAGAGCTACGTCATGACCAAAGGCTGGAGCCGCTTTGTCAAGGAAAAGAAGCTTGATGCTGGCGATATTGTCTCTTTTCAAAGAGGCGTTGGTGAAACGGCAAAGGATCGTCTGTTTATCGATTGGAGGCGCCGCCCTGATGCTGTAGTGCCGCCGGCTACGGATTTACTGTCACACTCCACTCTCCCCCACCACTTTTCACCCTTCCACCACCGCGGCTCAATTCAGCCGTGGAATAGTCCTTCTTCCTTATTCTTGCAGCAGCAGCAGGCGTCGATTATGTCGGCGAGGGACCACCATTCACATTTGCTGCTGCAGCAACCAAGTCATTCGCAGTACTCCTCCAACAACCAGCATGGAGGATATAGCTACAGCTACGGAAGCGGCGGTCGACCTTACAGCAGTACAACTCATGGGGGTTCGGTAATTTATTTCAGATCAGCGGCTGGAGCAGCAGCCCCACAGCAACAGGTTGGAATGACTTCGATGCAAGTGGTGCAAAGGGGTGGGGTTGAGCCCCCCATGGTGTTTGAGTCGGTGCCGGTGGTCCAAGGGAAAGCGGCAGCAAAGAGACTCAGGCTGTTTGGCGTGAACATGGAGTGCCCCATATCCGAGTCTGATGATGATTGCGACGTCATTTTGTCCTCCACCTCCATACAACAACCACCCCATCATCATCACCACCACCATCATAATGCTACTAGTATGGCACCTCACTACCCTCTTTCTCCTTCTCCTTCTCCTTCCTCTTCTAGTATTCCTTACCTCCAATTAAGGCCTTACAGTGGCTCCCCAATTCAAGCACTGCCTGCCTCGTTAATCAACAAAGGCAAGTCTTCTATGTCCTTAGACTTGGAAATCTGATCAACGAAGTATTATACTACGACATACACAAAAGTATCATCCATGAAGAATGTGCCGCCAAAAACTTTGAAGCAAAAACAAGAAGCACAAAGCTAAAAAGCATACGGCGGATCAGAAATGGAAGAGTCACACCGGGATGACGTTGAGGTTTCATTTCTAATACACAACATATATGAGAAGATTCACAGATTCGGAGATGCGTCAGTTTTAACTTGATTAATTAGCTTGTGTATAAGTAATTATGATACATTCATATCTTATCTTTATAAAGACAACATTATAGATCACTGATCCACCATGTCCGTAATTTTATGCTTAATTTCTTATGTGTACGTACTTAGGGCATGAATCCCCCGGATGAATTGAATATTGGAATGTCAATCCATGCCAATGGTTTCCATTTCGCCAAACAAGTCTTTGTATTTCTTCTTCGGTTTCACAAATTGCTTTCTCTTCAATCTTCTCTATATTTACTGTTGCTAGCATTAACCTTTGCTGACTTTTTCCCAACCAAGTACAAAGTGTGTGTAGCAGACTGCAGCTGCGGCTGCCGGATGGAATTGAAATTGTGCTTTCTTCTTCTGTTTTGTTTATATTTACCTTTGATAGGTTGCTTTTGCTGCTGCTGTGTTGGTCACGTCTTCCCAGAAAATGCTGCAGAGCTTTAAAAAGGTAAGTATTGCATTCATCCTCATTTACTCTCTTTTTTGGTACAAATCCTCATTTACTTTTGGTTTATGCTCGTATTACATTGAATTCTTTCTAGCCCTCTCTCATCTGTTTTCTTCATGCCACCCAGCCATCTCTACCTCTTCCAGAGTTGCCACACTCCATTGTGATACCCCCTTCAAAACATATGTCCTTGTTTTCAAGTAAACAAAATGAGTCGATAATTGCCTTAAGTGTTCACACACACACACACACATTGGTGAAAAAACGGGATGCTAAAGTGAGGCTAGTTAAATAGACATAAGTGGTAAGCTCCTCATCATGTTTCTATATAGAACGCCATGTTTTCTTTTGGAGTATTAGATGTTGGTTCCTTTCTCCTCCTCCTGGATTATGGCATATTCAAGTCCTAGCTTTGATACTAGGAATTTCTTCGATAATGTCGATAATATGATCCAAGGACTATGTGATAGAATTGTGTACCATGGTTTCTCTTTGTATTGCCTTTGACTACTTTATGACAACGGTTTTAGCCTTTTTGTTAGTGAACAATATATCAGCTTCCTGATACACATTCCTGCTTCTGTTGATGATCTTTTACCTGCTGAAGTACCTAATGATTCATATTGAGGTTAATGTATTGTAGATGTGATTCACATTACATTAAGGTTGCATAGCTAAATACCTTAACACCGTCCCATGCCACCCCTCATCCCCAAAACAAGGCAGGTCTGTGCCTGTCATGTTACTTGTTTAATGAAGTTTTTCTTTCTCTACAACTGCATCAGTTGAGCTGCTAGTCATATTTGTCTCTTACAATGCACATAGTTTTTCACATGAGATGGTTTTTCCTATTCTTGTATCTTTGTTCATCCATGTTACTGTTGAATTTGAACTAATTCACACCTGCAACTTGAGCAAATCCTGTTAGCTGATATGACTAGAGCCCTTATATTAGATGATTTCACATGTCACATATATATAACTTGAGCCCTTAGATGATATAAACTGGCAAATCCTATTAGCCGATATCACGATTCCAGCGGTATCATCCCTTTCTTCGATCATATGCACCGGTATGATTTCTTTGTTCTTTGTCTCTGCTAGTGTAAAATTTCATGTGTATAGGTAATGCTGTGGATAGTAACAAGAAACATTGCGATAAAAGTATTTAGTACTTTCTAAATTTCATAGTCAAATACCGAATATTCTTCTGATCAAGAACTCATTCTAAATGAGGGTAACAAGAGTGGAAAGACTCCAGTTGGATCAAAACCTAATGCAAAAAAAGAGCTTTCTCCTTGGGTCAAAGAGTATGAGACCTAAAGGTATGCTAAGATGAAGGTGTTAGAACATCCGGTAACAAAGTTAAGTGTGGAAGTATTCATAGATGACTATCTATGTAGTAGTTTCACGTTTTATGATGGCAATTAGTATTAGAGTTAGTCAACAAAACTTGCTGTTTAATTTTGGCACGAATTTCTTTTCAAATGAAATTGTTGACCTCAAGGAAGTCTAAATTCCAAAACAAGCCAATGCTAATTGGTTCTTTGAGAATGATACTCAAAAGAGCATTTCCACAACGATAGCGGAAGGTCCATAGGAATCGTTTCTGGTTCTCTGCATTTTTGAGTGCCAATACAAGGGTTTATAGATAAAGGCTGGAGTTATCTTTCTGCAACATGTTTTTTCGATTAGAGCTATTTTCTGCAGTAGAAGCAATGAATAAGCTGTTCGAGCTTATGCTTATCTCAAAAAGTTTAACTGCCAGGTGCTTTTCAAGGGAGCTAGAAAAAGTGAGAGCTTCTTGTGCTTGATCGAGAGAAGGAGAGTGCTCGGCAGATGTTGGTGCATCTGTTGTAAATTACTAATCCTATACAACTGTCATGCTTTATAGAAGTGGCTTCTGCTGAAGACCAGCTAGGAACACTGAATTCCGGGAGTAAAAACTTAATATTTAAACTTGCTGTTAAGCTTTGAGGCTACCTCGATCTTCTAGGTATCGGAAGATTCGAGTTAGAATCTAATGTTCAGTTCCAAGTGAAGATCGTTGTTCGCTCTCACAAATGCGAAGCGCTAGTGAATCATGTCAACTTATTTATGCATTACAAATGTTGCATTCTTTGGTCTTGCAATAAGTGCTAATCAGAAAGTAGTCAGATAGCGACTTTTTCCAATATTACATGAGTAATGAGCACTTCCATGGCCATCAACAATGCTTGGATAACCATATTTAGTAAACATGTGCTAGCCAAGGGTTTCTTTTCCAGGTAAATATATAAGTATAATTCAATCATGAAGTTCTATGTTGTTAATCATCTTCCTGTATTGTGCTTGTTTGGTCCCAAATTGCCTGATTGAGATTCTTTAACTATGATCTCAGAAGTTTAGACAAGAGAATGAGAAAGTTTTTATGCTTGCTGAACAAATCACACTGTCTATAGAGGAGTAGATGAAATCATTTTCTATATTCTACTTTTACCTGTAACACGTCTAGATCTTGGTGGTGTTGTCAGATTCAATAACTAGTCAAAAGAAAAAACACCAACAATTTAGCTTCAATTTAGTTAAAACAAGCATGGACCAGGGTTTGGATGAAGAGGAGTATAATTTGTATGCTTGCGTTGCATTATATAAATAGGTGACAGATTGTCTTTTCTTGTCAGTTCTCGCTTGTTCAGACGGATGTTAGAGAAATGACCCAGAACTTCTGGGCGAAGATCCTGGCACCATTTGTTTACTCCGTGATCAAGGCACAACTTTCACGTATGAGTTTCAGTGGGTTTCTAGTAAGGTGGCTTGCAAATCATGAGGCCTGCAAAATCATGTAAATGCATTGTAAAAACTGCGTTTGTTTGTCCTGCAAGATGACATATATAATTATCTAGCATGCATCAAATCTGCAAATATGAAATGGCTAAGCTAGGTAATATCTATCCAGGGCTTCTTCCTCTTTCTTCTTTCTGTGTAATCAAGGCAGTTCCACCATTAGAAGGGAAAAAGAGGGGAACATGAAGGATAACCTAAAGCTTACGAATTTAATTAAATTAAAGAACTCCAGAATCTCAAAATTTTTGGAGTTTGATTCTCAAACTTTCAAGAATCCGAAGTCTTCTTCTTAAGGGTAATTTGTTCTATTAGGTATAGAATTTGTTATATTAGAAGGCAATCGCATTTCAAGCATCGCTCTATAAAGACAAACTTGAAGCCGCACCAGCCATAAGTCCTATGACTTGAAGAAACTAGCTCGATTTTTTCCAATAACCTTTAGGTATATATGCTAGTAAATGTTGTAATCATATCATTGTTGCCAAAGCTTCATAAGTAAATTAATCAATTTGTTCCCCTTATTCCTCGTATACGAGATTATTCGTTGTTGTATATATATATACTCCTCACTGCGGGTAGCTATCATTTTCTTCCCCCTATATATGTAATCTCAACATGCATTTTTCTAATTACGATCCTTGCCAAAGAAGATAGCCTGCTTTTGGCAAAATTAAAAGCTAGCAAAATTATCTTGATGAGCAAACTGCTTGTGTATGCTAGATGACTGCAAATATTTTCAAAACATACCATTACAAAATGCAATTTAGACAAAAGTTTATTGCCCCAATTCACATTCTTAAGCAGAACAAACTTTGGCTCCTACCCGGGTCGTAGGAATCTTCCTTCAACCCCATGTATAGTGACAATTAATAGTGGCTAAATGTTTCAAGCGACTTTTCTTCTAACACTTTTAGCAACAATTATTAGCAGCACTTTTTTAGCATCACTAAATAAAAACCACTAGAAACATTTAAAGACAATTGATTGTCGCTATATAAAGAGTAGGAGAAAAATTTCTCCAACCGGAATAGCAGCCAAATTTTTTCCTTTTCCTTTTATTGTTTTTGAGCGAGTCCTATTCTCGAGGAACCTTTTTAGAAATGTTCCATTTATTCATTCATTCATTTTAAGGATCTCTCAATGACATCCTTTGACTTCGTATAACGTGGAAAAGCATCCAATCAGTCGTGCGAGAGAGAGAGAGAGATGAGAGCAGATCGAGTAGGGCAGTGTTACATGATTAATGTCGTTTGGCTGTCATGGATGTCAAGGACAGCCCACTGCCATGCCTGCTAGCCTCACCCTAAAGCATATAACAACATACACTGGGGTAATCTGTCTAGGTGTATAGACCGGTAATGTGAATTTCAGGGTAGAGGGGGTCCATCCTAGCAATATGTATACATCTATATATGGCGGCAACTTAAAAGCATCTAGGCTCTATGCCAGTAGGCTGCTAGGCCACTTACAAAGGCAGCAGCTCGTCAGGAACCAGTAGTGGTCACTGGTCAGTAAATAGTTGGGGATATGTTTATGTAATGTTATGTAGTGCAGGCCGAGGGAGGGAGGGGGTGCGTGACTGAAAAGCATAATAATCGTCTTTGTGTGTCATGTGGTCACTGGCACCCTTCAGACAACCCTAACGATATCTTGGCCTTCATTCATGTAGTTAGAGAACTGCCAACCCCGGCCTCTCATCTGATCACCTTTTGAAATACAGTAGCATATTTCTATACTAGACATCTACACTGCTCACATTTATCCACTGTCCCCCTACTCGATCTTATATATATATATTGTGGGGAATCCTATATATTGCCAAAGATATAGATACACATATATATATATGTATGTAGTTGTTATGTATACAGAACTTTGTAGTGGGATGCTTGCTTTGTTCTACAGTTGTGCATGGATTAATGATTCATAATTAAACTCCTAATCACTCTTAATCTCAATTTAGAACAACTGTAAACCCGGCCCATAGATATGTCATGGCTTGTAGTCTACCATATACAGTATCAAGATGATAGCTATCTTGCTTAGGGGTGGGCCTTTAATTTTTCTGATTTGAAGAGTAATCTTAGAAATAATTTATGTAGTCTAGCCTTTAATTAGGAGTATTTGCACTTGTATCAAATAGTTCGCAAAGTAATCAAAACTCCATTCTTTGACTAACTATTATCAGAGCTCTCGTTGCATGGCTCCTTAGATTCCTTTCTTTTTGCTCTCGTAATCAAACCCCCTTAAAAATAGTGCTACGCATTGTTTACTTTTACACTTTGATTTACTTCTTCTTAACTTGTTTCACTATGTCGAACTAACAAAACTCCACACGTGCACCTCAGCGATTTTCTCCCGGCCCCATGTGTGTGAGTCCATCCATGCACCATCTAATCGAAACTTCCCCTCGCTTCATGCTCCACCAAGAACCACTGTTCTTCCTAGAGCCACACCAACCGACTTGAGTGCAAGGCCTATGTGGCCACTATGGACTCTGATACCATGTTAGGGAGATAATTACTAGGGAGAGAGAGTGTTCACCAAGAAGCTGGAAGTCAATATGAAATAAGATGAAGCCTAACTTGACCTACAGGCGTAATTTTAGGAGTTCATCCTATCATCTCCACTTTTACTGCCTGGTGAGTAATTGCAAGCAAGAAAAGAAACGTACATAAAAGGCAAGCAAGTTTGAACAGAGTATATGTAACAACGAACTTTAAAATGGGAACTTAGCTAGTTACTGCGTGTCTCGTTTGAACCCTAAAATGGGTTAAAAAGGTACAACAAATTGAGCAAGTGGGTATTATTGTGTAGCAGACCATGCCCGTTATTGAAAATGAATGGAAGGAGTGATGATCGAGTAAGTACTAAAAACAGTCAACTTGGGAATACATTTCCATTCACGGGAAGGGGGAGGGGGAGGAGAAGGAGGACAAAAGTCAGAAGAAGTAGCCACTTTGCATAGGTTTTTGTCAATAAATATATATATATATATATATAGATATAGATGAATATACATACCTTTGGCAATCAATTGTTGCAGTTATGTTTGAAGATGTAGTGTGTGTCACTTGGTTTAGTAGCAGTAGGGCTAGTCACATATATGTAATGTGGGGACGCATGCAGTGGTATCTTTCTGTCATTTCAACTGCAAATGTTGCGCCCCCCATAGAAGCCTCCGTTGCAAGAGTTGCCTGTGCTGGCTTGGCTGACCTAATTAAGTGAAGGTGAAGCTCTTTTAGTCAATTTTATTACTTAAAGCTGACCCTAATCTTAAATATATATATATATGTCCTTATACACGAGACCCCCGGCCTATTCACTAGTTAATTAGAGAAAATCTAAAAGGTGCGCGATGTTAAATACAGAAGCTTCCCTAATTCAATTCGATGTGCATATATAATCAGCTGTAATATAATTACGTTTTCCACGCCATATATAGAAACACATAACTAGGCTAGTGTACGTACAGAAAGTGCCAGTGCAAAGATGTTAGGAATGAAGATGGTGGTCCAGCGTCCGTCTGGGGGGTTCATAATCAGATAGGAGTAATCAATGACGGCAGCAATAGCGCTAGCTAGTGATCATTCAACACAAATACGTACTGGATGCATCTTTGTTTTTCTCTTTAATTGTTTTTTGAAGCCTCTTCCTCTTCCTTGTTTTTCTAATTTAAATGTTTTATGCGAATCGCAGAGAAGGCGTGCAATCTACTCCGCCCACTACACACACACACACACACACTAGGAATACTATTACTACGTACAGCACTGCATGCATGGACCACGTTGATATTTCTTTGCTTGGTTTTAATGCGCCTTATTCCCGTGAATCCCCTCCCTCTCTCTTAGGCAGACCACGACACTTTTCTCTTTCTGTCGTCCTCCATCCTTTGGCACTATGCTGGCTTGCAGACTTTTACACACACACACACTAGGAAAGAGGAAGATAGATGCGGCACGCCTTCATTCGGGACTTTAAAAAGTAAAAACTGGAAGAAAAACACCCATGATCGATCGATGTATCGGCCGGTACTTTAATTTGAGAGTTATCAAAGGCCGTATAAGGTAAGGTACTTCAAAAAGTTGAGACCAAACTTGCATCTTAAACTGATGGCCTCGGTTGTACAGAAAAGAGAGAAACAGCAGGTAAAAAGAAAAAGAGTAATAGAAGAAGAAGCAGCAGCAGCAGCAGCAGGAGAAAAAAGGCTGGCCAACTAGCTAGTCTGGGCCGGCCGCGGGGAAGTCTAGTATAGTGCACTGTGCTCATGTTTTTCTTTTATTTACCATCAGAGTGTAATTTATTTATACAGGATATAATGATGATACAGACGTAGCTAGGTGTTGATATAGAGGGAGGCTTTAACAACGACAGTGCAAAGGGTGGCACCAGATCCCAGAAAACAGCCCCCCAGCAATAATTACAACAAAATGCAAGGGGTGGGGGGTGACAGTAACGGGTCATGGGTGTGGGGGTGCATAACCACAACAGCCGTAAAATTGATGCTAATGAACCAAAAAAGGAGGGACAATATGCGAAGGGCGGTGGGCCTCATCTTTTTTCTTGCTTTGTATTTATACTGTTTGTTCTTCAAATTTGTAATATGGAAAATGGACTCATCTCTTTGTGTCTGATATGTTAGGCATCTCGGGGTTTTAAACTTAATTTTTAAATGGGTTTTACATCATAATTTGGTTATGAGTAAATTGATTTATGTTCATCTATTGGAGTAGATGATCATAATATATTTACAACTTTAAAACAAATGAGGTGAATGAAAAAATTGAAGTTGATGGTTCAACTTAAAGAAAAAATATAATCTTACGTAGAAGAGATAAAGCAAATGTGGTATTCTTATAAGATCTAGCATTGGGCTAAGATTGGGTCCCTTGGGGGTACTCAAGTTTTGTAAGGAGAGAGGATCTAAGTTGACCCAAGGTCCATAACGCGTGTGTCGCCCGTCGAACCCGTCACGGTCCATGGCTTGGGCTTGGACCCGTCAAACTTTTTTCTTTTATTTTTTAAATTGTTTTTCGAAAAGTTGTAACATTTCCGACTGTTGCACTCTTTTAGTACGTAAAGATTTGCACCTTTCAGTGAATTTCCTTCTCAAAATTCTATTCGTTTCCTGTGTATCCGAAACAAAGAGTTCTACATTGTTTTGGTTTATCGGGTCTGCAAATTTAGAGTGCTCCTATTTTCAGATGTTACTACCGCTGTATCCTGGGAGACTTTCATCAAGAGATTGTTAGCACTATTGCGAGAAGAATAAAGTCTTAAGGAAAGTGAATCAAGTATACGCCTCAACTTTCCTCCGTTGTCGTTTCCGTAATTCTGGTCGTGCAGTGAGTTTTGCTTTTTCTAATATTGTTTATTTAGTATTGATTTACTATTTTAATTAATATTCTGCATGTTACTATTTTTTCGGAAATTCATTTCTGCACAAGTATACACAAAGACCATATTTTCCAACATAATCCACCCACCTGGATGAGATGGGCAGGATGGCACGGACAAAATTTGGCTGCTACCCCGGTTGGAAGAATCTTCCTCCAACCCTTTATACAGCGATAATTAATTGTTTCTAAATGTTTTTAGTGGTTTTTATTTAGTAACGCTAAAAAAGTGCTCTTAATAATTGTTGCTGAAAGTATTAGAAGAAAGGTCGCTTGAAATACTTAGCGACTATTAATTATCACTATACATAGGGTTAAAGAAAGATTCCTACAACCACCAGGGTAAGAGTCAAAGTTTGTTCGGATGGCACGGGGTCTTTTGTCCTCAACCAAACACTGCTTTAAATTTCTCTCCCCCAATTAATGCCGAATACCCCTGATTGTGCTAATAAGGTATCTTTCAAAGCTGCAGCTGTATTTGCAGCCCCAGTTTCCGTTCTCTCTCTCTCTCTCTCACCCCCACTCTAATTCTTTTCTTTTTCTCTCTTTTTTCACCCCCAACACTTGCCTATGTCGTCTCTTTCTTACCCTACTTTTGTCTTTTACTCTAATAAATAGCCTTTAATAATTGTTGAAACTCCAAACCCTTATTCGTCCTCCGCTAGTTTTGCTGCATCCATATCCAGGATTGCATGTGGTGCAACTGCGTGGTTTTAGTAGTATATATAAGGCAGATGAAAGCAATGTGGACGACCTTAGTTTATTTGACTAGACCACTTGACTAATTTCTAAGACACAACTTAATTACGTGTAAACATTGATTAATAAGGTTGAAGTAGTTGTAGTCCCGAAACCTTGGAACATTGCTATTGATGAGGACTGCTTATTCTGTTCATCTTTCCATGTGTCATTTGGTTACAAAGCTCTGGTCTGCTGCTTCACATAGGTCGCATGTTCCTGCTGTACACAATATCTGACATTGAGTTCTTACACCATGCTTCCGGATTGCTCAGGGGCAGGTCCTTCAAGACAACCTCCCAAAACTCGATCGTTACATGTAGAACCATCTCTTTGCTATGGCTTGGAAGACATTGTAGAACTTTTGAGCTCAAACACAAACCCGAATTCCTAGTTGTTCAAAATTTTCTCCAACCTTCGTGACTTCGTGAGTGGAGAGTGATGAGTTGACAAAAGTCAAAAGTTAACGAGGAAGTATAGATATGTCTTAAATGTATGGTGACCAACCTAAAAGCATGCTCATAGAAAAAAATAAGCATATCAGATATAAAAACCACCGATTCGCAAATCGTCAATCACCGACATCTCTTTTTTCTGCTGCAATGTCCGGCCTGCACGGTTGAGTTTGGGGAGCATTTCGGTCGTACTTGGCCAACAAAAACCCTCTTTGGAGGATCCGTTAGGCTTTCAGTCTTTGGACCCTATGACCTCGATGCTCGTAGATGGCATCGAATTTCTTAGCAGTTTCGGTTAATTAAGTGGCCAGTTTTTCACTGCCCGGCGACGGTAGCTTTTCTCCTCTTGTCGCTGCTTTCTAGTTTTGATTGCTCATTAAACTCGTTATTACTTGTCCAAGAAGGAAAAAAGCCTCAAGTTATGACTAGTGTGAGAAAGGTCGCAATTAGCGAGTCTAAGCATATTTGAATTCGGCCCATCAGCAACATTGAGATTGTGCATTGGTCTACGCTGGTCCGATGCCAACTAGGTTCGAGTATAAATCTTCTTGGGCTTTTGGGTGCTGTGTGTGCGTTTTCTCCTTTTTACTAGAGATAGAGCTAGCTTTTTATCCATCTCCAGGCCCATCATCAGAAACCAGGGCCCATCAGTAATGAAGGCATTCGACCAATGAGCCAAAATGGACCCACGCCATCTCCAGGCCTCATCAGCAATGAAGGAATTCAAGCTAAGTAAATGCCAAAATGAACCAAACCCTAAAGCCCAACCCATGTAGGTAAAAGGGTAAAATTGGGCATCTTCTCCGCAGATAGCTTAGCCCCGTTAACCTTCGGACTCGATCATTTGAGCTTATCACTAATCAGAGTAAGATTGTCGTTCAGTGCAATGTAAGTTTGAAAAGTCAGAAAACAACCCGATAACTTTCTCAAGATAAAACGTAAGGTGAAACTTACGCTTGTCATTGCATTTAATTGTCCAACAAGTGATATTACATTTTCAAAATTTTGGATTGACTATCGGCCTACTCGTCAATCAAACAACAATCTCGTGCCAGTCCGCTAGACTAACCTTTCTTTAAGCATTGGTTCATTGAAAATCTTTAAATTTCTGCATGCAACTATACAAATAAGATGAAAGCAACCTGGCACACTAATCAGAGTATCTTCTAGAGATACTACATCCAAACACAGATTTTACAGACGCAAACTATTAATACTAATCATAGATTTCAGAGCGATCGATCTTCATTTTATTTTAGCTACTGATCGAGGTGACATACATAAACCTAGCTGCAATTATCTACATGAGACAGCAGGCATTAACGTTATCGTCATTGAACATGTTGCTGACTTTGTCATCTCCTCGTTGGCTGACGGGAATGTTGCCGTGCTTGTCACCTGCATTGTAGCCGTGCCTGTAGTAGTTGTAGCTCTCTTTGTACTCACTAGTCATGTCTTTGAAGTAGTTGTTGGTGGATGTGAAGTACAAAGGCGGGTTCGGGTAGGGCCAGAACTCGGCGCGCTTGCCCGCCCGCCTCACTGCCTTGAGCACCTTGTTTCGATCCACGTACCCGATCACTGTCACCTTCTCCAGTTCCAGTTCAACCTCTACCGAGTCCACCCCTGCAACGTAAGTCTTGTTCCTATTAGTATAAAATATCAGATTTGAACTTGTGATCTTTTATACTGCAATTGCAAACAAGGAAGGGGAGTGCGTGCTTTACGACTTGACGATCCTGTTGGTCTTGCACAAGCAATATGTCACTGTAAGTGCACTTCTAGCACAATTAATTATATAATCTCGAAACATGACCATGGATTTATGACTAATTGATGCTAGGAGTGCTAAGTATAAGTTTTGGCAAGGAGTTTCTTCGCTAAATAATAAGGGGTTGGAAAAATCTTGCTCCAAACCGGGAAGAAAGTGAAGAAAAATAAGATATGGCTCCTTTTGGCAAACATATACAGTATATAGGAGTTGTACTAACTAGTATGTATGTACTCTAATATAGTTGATCAGGAGACGGAGGAGGCAGCCATATCAGCTGAGATTGTCGTTCGTCGTCGTCTAAGGTACTTCTTGAAGGCAGTATAACATAATCTTGAGAGATTGCACGTACTAAACAGGAAAAGATTTATCTCCCAAGTCCCATGTGGAGTATTATTGATGATGTAGAACAGTTATTTGTTCTCATGACTACAGCGAATTGAAGTGGCCCTTTGACGGTGTCACGCTTTTAGCGACACTAAATTACCTCGCGTTCACCATATATGCTTATAAGGTGATCATTTCTCGAGGGTTGCATGTTCCCTTTTCTTGGGGACCATTTCATAGATATATGTCTACCAAGAAAAGATATCGATCTGTTACCTCTAAGCTTGTGGATGGCGCTTTTGACAACTCTCTCGCATCCGGTGCAGCACATCCTGACTTGGAGCTCCACAGTCTGTAAAGCAAACACGGTATAAACATCACAATGAGATTCTCATCACGTTTCAACAGAGAGTAAACACGGTTTTCCTTTTATTCCTTTGTTCCTTTTGTTCTTTATAGCTAGTATTCAATTATTTCCCTTTTGGAGCTCAGGTGGCGACCTACGGAATAATCATGTCATTCCCTTAATTCTTTAATCCTGAATCCTTGGAACGAAGAGGAAACCGCATCTTAAATTTCTGTGCATTACTATCTTATTTCCATCTGTACTATACGACTCCAAGCGAATAACGTATTCGATCAACATCTCTAATAGACGCCGTGAAAAATGTTTGAGAGCTAGGGCTTACTGGTGTCGTGGAAAAATGGTTTGAGCTGGAGCGTAAATAATCATTTCTCACGACTAAGCATTACCAAAGTGGGATTTTTTGCCCTTCACCAATGAAAGGTGGTAACAGACCCAATAAACCAGAAACCATCTTTTTTGAGGTGTGATGTGTGAGTTTCCAACAAGAATAAAACTCAAACATAAAAGTATAATTTAGGTCAAACCAATATATGATGAGAGTGAGTTTCTGTGTGCGAAAATACTTTGGAACTATTATGAAATGACATTCTGCTAAAGACCGGCCTCTAGACAGGAAGAAAAGTGTCCCCATGCATGTGAAGAAATTGGACTGGAGAGAATTGAACCAGACATCATTTCTTTCCAGGCATAAACTATCTTCTTCGTGCTCTTAAATTCGGTACAAATAAGATAATTCTTATCTATAGGACTTGCGCGTGTTTATGTTTTTCACAGTCCATTTTCCTTTGTTTTTGCGATCTGATACATACATGCATCTTTTCCATTTTCTTTGTTTTTTGTTCTTATCTTCTGTTGTTTCCTTAATTAGCTTAAACTTGCCATCTTCCACGAGCTATTTTTGGTGGTTCAAGTCCTTTCTTAGACCATTTTAAAGTTTAGATGTGTCGATAATTGGTCATGACATCTTTCTATATATGCTCTATTTCAGTCAGCGAACCGTAAGAAAACACATTCTTCAAAGTTAGAAATGATACCAAAATGTAAAACCGAAAACAAAAAGGGGGCCAGGACATTATGATACCGGTAAAGAAAACATATCTTGAGACCAGTTGCACCAATTATTCCTAGCACATATAGTAGGAAAGAACAATCCATCCAAATTGGAACTTTAATTTTACATGCCTTCTAAAAGACAATCCCAAGACATATAACAGAGAAGTAGAACACGTAGAAGGTACATATATGGTACTCTTTATTTTTTGATTTTTTGATTTTTTTTTTCTTGCATGGCGAGTCGAAAAGAAAGCTCGAGCAAGAGGAGATAGATGCCTTAATGTATCCCAAAGTTAAATATGCTAGCTAGTGCTTGGGATGAAAGCCAACCTGCAAGGAAAGGGGTCGACCCTTGGGCATGTTGTAGCTGGTGTTGTTGATGCCTTGATAGTGAAAGAAACACAAGGATATAGCAGAAACAAACGAGCCAAATAGCCTGTCAATTATGTTAGCCATCGCCAAATACTAAGTTCCTTCAATATATAAACAAGGAGCTAGGGGAGACAAGATAATAACGAAAAAGAGCCCAGCTCTAGAAGATATTCCTTATCAAAGGCATCTGATCTTCCCTTAACTTCAATTATCTTGATCCTTGTGATAATATTCCTAAGAAAGTTGTGTGACATATTAGTACTATTCCAAATTGCCAGTTTCTTGTGCTTAAATTCACTTCACTTGAGATAAGGACGCGGGTCATCTCATCAGAATTCCCCTCAAAATAATCTTCTTTAAAAAACCCTATGGACAGGGAATGGTATCAAAAACTCTTCCATTAATGCTTCCAATGTGGGTCAAGCCCAACTTGGCTGCTGCTGAGTGCTGCTGACACTGGAAAAGAAAATAAAATTAAAAAAAGAGAATATTGTGAGGTCTCCATGGGAGATAGACGGGCTTAAGGAAGTATAAGATGGGGTTTTGATGCAAAGGGAGCAAAATATTCTCACAGAAATCTCCTTTTTCCGCCATCTTTGAAAATCACTAGACAACATGTAATATGCACCATCTATCTATAAAGCCCTGCAAAGATATATTCCCTGTTACTACTATATAAGTTGGGCTCTCACTTCGAATACTATAAGATGCATGGATTTTTTTCTTTCACATTCCCTACAAGGCCTTGAGAATGAGAACCTTTTGCTTCTGTACCTAAAAAGACAAGTGTTAAAGAAACACTAGGTAAAAGGCGTTTTAGTAGTGCGTTCTTGGTACTACAGGTTTTAGAGAGCGCTGAATCAGATGGCTTTATTTTTCAATCAATTGAAATTGCTTAGTGTTAAAGAAACATTAGGTAAAAGGCGTTTTAGTAGTGCGTTCTTGGTACTACAGGTTTTAGAGAGCGCTGAATCAGATGGTTTTATTTTTCAATCTTTTCAATCAATTGAAATTGCTTCTTTGTATTTTCCCTGTTGATTGTCGAAAGACTAGTTTCATGTTCGAAGAGCTGACCTCCACAGTTAGAGAAACCTACAGGTATAGAGAGCCTTTTGATTTTGTACTCTAAACCTAATTATCAGATATATATATATATATATATATATATGGTAGATAAAAATAATATTGACATACTACAGGATCACCCATGTGATAAACTTTTGTTCTTGCCCGGTTGGAGCAAACTTCGTTTAACCTTGCCTATCTAGTAATAAAGGAATTGCGTGGTGAAACCTAATCGGAGATACTTCTTGCAATACAAATGTCGCTCGCTCTGACGGAATGCCAATAACTTTTTGATCGAGCGGCAAATTCTCATAGTTAGTAAGGGGAGTTGTTCCAGGGTTAGCACAAAAATTGTATCATACCAAATGGCAATAAAAGCAAGAGGTAATTACTGATCTAGCTGCTTTACACCGATCCTTGTACAGGACTTTGTAACAGGAACTGGTGGAAGGTCCTCTAGAATTACAGGTATAACCTCACCTGCTTACCTCTGATATTGGAACTTAATATTTCATGGACCGTGGGTTCAACTTTAAGGTGATAATGATGGAGATTGAGACCGTTCATATCATGTGAACTCTTTTGGACATTTTAGGATATATAAGGTGGTCGGCAGGACTCTGTGGCATGCCAAGACTCAGATCATCCTTTCCTGTTCCATCACTGGGAGCGGCCCTTTTTAGCAGTCTTCATTGCGGGCTTTTGTTGCCAGTAGAGTAACACCCTTAGACCCGCTTTTGCTACTTTTTCATTTTCTTCAAATTCCATCTTTTGGAAATATGAATTAAATGCCATCACTAATAGCATAATCTACAATTCCATACCTGACTGATCATTTATATTGAAAATGGTATTCAAACAACACGGTCAAAGTGTCTTTCAATTTCCCTTTTAATGATGCATATAATTATGTACCATTATTCTCGTGACTCTGAATGGTGTAATAACAAGGGAATACATGCTCTAACTTTTACCTGGAAATGCATGTTTTCATTTTCTTCAAACACATAAGAATAAAAATGACTGAAGTGGTAACCAAACAAAAGTGTGAATTCAAATGAAGGAAATAAAGCCTCAAGCAATAGAAAGTGAGAAACCTAGCTAAAAGTTAATTAATGTACCAAAAGAAAATCCTGCCATGCTTAATCACACTTTTTTTTGTTGCTAAAAGTCATACCAGAGGTTGTCCTAGGGTTACTAAAGGTGTCCGAGCAATGATGTCGGGGACTAGATGTAGAAGTGAATTATGAAATTCGACACTCTTTTATATTAGTACGTTGACTGTGTACTAATGAAGGTCTTAAACTACACACTCTGTGAAGTAACTAATCGGTAGAAAATACTGTTGCATATTTTGACTCAACCTGTGCGAGACTTCTCTTTATTATCTTGTATTAATTCCTTTCAAACTGTGTTAACTTGTATTAACATTTAATACATGATGAAATGCAATTATCGCCATCTACCCAAAAAAGTAAAACTCCATTATCAAACAATTATTGCCTAGCTCTTTAAAAGAGGTGTTGACTTTTAACCGTACCATGGACTTGAGTTGGTACATCTTTTTTTTTTGTGTCTGACCACCCGGTATCCGGACACCACATTGGGAGCCGACTAATCCGGGTTCGAGCCGGGTGTTGCTCTCCCTACTAAGTTTTTAACGCAGCTGCATTCTCAGGACTCGAACTCGAGACTTCTGGTTAAGCTAGGACAACCCCCTACCAGCTAACGTACACGCTTGGTGGTACATCTTTGCAACAAATGAGATGTAATTTGAACTTTCTCTACACAAAATTATGTTCTTGTTTATTTTATTATAGTAGCTTGTAAAAATTAACTAGAAAAGCTAAGGGTTCGTTTGAGAAAATATTTTTTTTGGTTTTCAGTTGTTAAAGAGCAGCTTAATTTTTTTTATATATATAAAAACAAGTGGGTGTTTGATAACCCTTTTTTTTTTAGTTTTTTATTTTTGTGTTTAGTAACCTTTTTTATTTTGACTTTTTTATTTTGTGGTGATTTGCGGTGGCGGTGGTGGGGCGTAGCGGTGGTCGACGGTGGTGGTGGTGGTGGCCGGCTGTCACCAGCGGTGGTCGTCGGCGGCCGGAGGTGGCTGCCGGTAGTCTCCGGCGGTGATCACTTAAGGTGGCTGCCGGCGGTGGGAGGGGGGTGGTGGTGGTCTAAAAAAAAAACCAAAAGTGAAAAAAAAATCAGTTTTTGGAGTTTTCTTTTTTACTCTTCAGTTTAAAAACTGGTTTTTTAATTTGAAATACACCATTTTTCAGTTTTTAAAACTGAAAAAAAAAGCAAAAAAATTTTGTCAAACTGCCCTAAACAAAAGAAAGACAATGGTGAACCATCGCGAATAGTCTAGGCCGATAGCTCTTTAGTGCGTGCGTGCGTGCGTGCGCGCGCGGGTGGAAGAAGTCAAGAATAGGCCCAATTGCGCTTTCAATTCGATGCACCCTGAACTTTGGTTCATGAACCCATCATATGCGCTACTCTGTGTATGTAACGTTCTGGAGCATTCTACACTCTACTGCGAGGGCGAGGGCGAGGGCGAGGGGCGAGGGCGAGGGCGAGGGGGCGGGGGCGGGGGCGGGGGCGGGCGCTACGTAACGTAAGGACTAGGCCTTCGTTGCAATGGAGGAAGGAAGGGGTACTAGTGGTGAAATGATTTGCTAATTTCAGATTCTTGATGTATCAAGTACGTCCAAGCAAACCATGGAGATCGATTTAACCCCTTGTATAATAATTGATTGATGGATAGACAAGGAAGAAACCGCATGATCCGCACGCACATACATAAATATATACAGTTTCAAAAGCATCAATCATCTCATCTCATCTGCAACAGCTCCGATCCAGCTACAAATTCAAACAAGTTACCAAAAGAGAAAGCAACCTATTACACAAGCACGCACATACATAATGAAAACGCTTGCTTTCTTTAGTGAGATGCGGGGGAGCGAAGAAGGGGAAGGGATGAAGAGGAGACGAAAGGGAGACGGCGAACGATGAGGAAACGAACCCGCCTTGGGAAAGGAAGAGGAGCCTGGTGGAACATATGCTGCAGCACCCTCGCCAGCAGCACCGTGTATTCCTCCAACAGCTCCGCCACCATTGCCACCAATATCATCTCGCCAGCTAGCGCTCACACTTTACTACTGGCCGCCGGCTATTGTAATTCTTTCTTGATCGAGAGAGATCAATCAAAATCCGATCTGATGATTTATGAATGAACCGCTGCAGCTTTCCAGAACAAAGAAGATGTAGTGGTGCAGTGCTATCCTTTTGAATCCTTCCTCGGCACACAGAGATGGATGGGGGATCACCCTGTTCGTAACCGTAAGCCTTGGGCTCTGATGTTGTGTTTATAGAGGAAAAAAAACCTCCTTTTTGATTGGTTTCCACCACCCCAATACTGGCTATTTACCCACGGCTTTCAGCTTAAAAGGTATCTCCTTAGCATATTATATACTCATAGAAATTATATATATATACACACACACAAGACCGAAGGATAATAATGTTTTAGTGTCTTTGGATGGCATATTTGGTAACTATGAATTGACTAGCGACCCGAGTGGTGTGGGTTATGAATCAATTTTGGTAACAATGGCTCGAGTGAGTGGTGTGGTTTATGAATAAATTTTGGTAAGAATGGCCCGAGTGAGTGAGTGGGGTGGTTTATAAAGGTCTTGATTCAAATGAATGGACAATTAGAATGATCTTTTGTGTCGTATATAACATTCCTTAAACAAGGACTAGATTATCTTACACATATAATGCTCCACAATAAAGGAAAGGGCAGGACAATATTGCATTAATTAGTGACAGTTATAGAGAGTTTTAATTAGAAGAGCATAATAGAGAGGCCGTTTGTGATTGATTTTTAAAATTAGATTGTAATTAAATTAGAATCATTGTCTAAAATTAATTTTAATGCAATACATTAAAAGTTGATAAAGGTGTTTGGATAGAAAGAGACGAAAATAGGTTTGGCGTGAAAAAATTACCTCCTAAGTGTATGTAAATTGAAAGAGAGTATTTAATGCTCTTTATAGTTGACGATATTTTATTAATTCTCTTAATCAATCTTGACTCTCTAAACCTTATTGAATCAGAATTCAAGGAAACGAGGATTTCAGATCAATTTTGAACATATTTTAGAGCGGGCCATAATTTGATTTACGTAAGGTAGGTGCAGCTTGGAGCTCACGCACACGTGGTCATCAGGCACCCATGTCCATCATATGTATGCATATGTCATCATCACAGGGATGGAGGGAGGGAGGGAGGCAGGCAGGTGACACTCCTCCTTCCTTATCTATCTGTAATCTATCTATCATCGTCAATCAATGTTTTCCTTGTTGTCTTGGAGCGAGCCTAGTCAGGAGTAAGGACGGGCGATGGGTCTCTCTATCTTTTTAAAGTGCTTAATTGGATCATCCTTATCCCCACCTCCATTTTCACCGCTTGGTAAATTGGAGAATGGATTTCTCCGTCTTTTTAGGATTTTGGATTTTGTGTATGCGCATGCTATATACCGGCTCAGATGCAGCGAGTTCACTCCTCGAGCCAATATAATCAAGTATATATAAACTCAAAATAGTTTGTCAGTGATGAACTTCTGTCGTAACTTTTTGCATTCAGTGTTGACTTTAGCTTCTGTTCTGGTTACTTTTGGGTTGCGTCACAGGAATGGTTTTCAGCAAGAGTAGTTTGACCGAATACAGGTTGACGTTCTTCTAACTTTATTAGTTGCTGTTGAGAATTTGTAAACTCATCCTCACAATTTTTGTAATCTATGAATTGCCTATTTTGAAATAATTCTAGTACTAGTGGTTGGTTGGGGGCTGTCATCCCCTTCTGATTTTGTTAGTACGTCTCTCTCTCTCTCTCTCTCAATGTTTGTTCCGTACTTTTATTGGTATATATTTCGCCATCCTCCAAAAAGAAAATATATGTGCTTAAGGAGTGAAGAAATCGACAGGGGGGGGGGGGATGTAGCTTCTGTTTGGTATTCACGAGAGATGTGCCCCGGTTTGGCCCCACGCCCACCTTTTCATTTTGGAATGCGCCTTTGGTTTCTCTAAACTAATCAAAGGCACCTAGCTACCGACTACCGTGGCACAGTCATTTGCCGCCGAGTCTTCCATCCTTCCCATCTCTCAAATCCCTTTTGTTTCGATTCCACAGGTTTCTCAAGATGACGGCCCAATCCATAGATCTTGTTTCTGCAACGTCAGTTATGGCCCCACCTGACATTCTGTTTGGAGCCCTTTCGTTTTGCTGTAAAAAAATTAATCAACTGCCACACGTCAAAAACCCACTAATGATGGACACACCACACATTTTATCTTCAAAAAATAGCTGAAAGAAACACCCAGAGGACCAGACTCGCCCATACATTTTATCTACAAAAGTGAACAATTAGTTGGTCACTATACTACTGCATCAAGTTAACGTTTCAATTTACACACCAGATCCAGCCTTCTGTCACGTCAAACCTAAACAGCAACTATATCATGCATACATGTTAACTAAGCATAGCATCAAAATGCTGGGCATTTCAAGACACCAATAGAGATTACAGATACGAGTACAACAAGAAAGAGGCTGACTACGTAAACTGACAACAAACTGGGGCCGCCATGACCACCAAAAGAAGCTGTCAGTACAGACGACTGCGCTTGGCTATTTCCCCCATCCTGTTTCTTCCCCGATCTGGCTCTTGCACTGCATCCTTCAGTGGTTTCCTTTCTCTCACTGGACTTGGTTTCTCTCTCCTCATCAAACTTGAGGAGACTGCTCTTCTCATGCTCATCTGTTTCTGGAGTGGATTCTATACCTTCTCTGGCCTGCAAATCAAAGCTAGAGTTAAGAGCGATAGAAACGCCAGGAAAAGGAGTCAAACCTCATGTGGCGTTGCCACGGCAGCAATTTCGGTACACAAGGTATAATAAGCAAGCAAACACCTACTAAGAAAAGACGCAGTACAAACTGATAAACCATAAGAACGCTTGTACTAAGTTACCATTCCTAGGTGGCTCCTTCATTTGAGAAAAGGAAAATTTGGTATCACGGTGTTCCCTCAATTATCACGTTGATAAAATGAAACTCACCTCAGCTACAGTTGATTGTGCTTCCTGTTCTTCCTCGTAGCTGTTAGCATTTCCCATTTTGCCACAGCAACCGGAGCCGGATGAAAGTTTCATCTGCAAACGGATTCTTCTATGAGCAGTACCCTGTGTCATCACATTTCCAGAACTTGGTCGTTCTTGATGCTGGCGGGTCCTTATCTTTATCCCACTTCCAGTCACAATGTCGCTGCCCCCGTTGATGAGACTCGTCTGACTAGGCGATTCTTCCAGATCATTGAGTGAACCATGAAATGAACTCCCGATGGAATTGCCAAATGAAGCATTTTGTCCCATCGGATCACGAAATGGAGCATCCAGGCCACCAGTTCTAACTGATGGATCATCGAATAATGCTTGAGCAGAGCAAGATGTAGGAGAGGTTTGCATCTGCAAGGAACCATTACATCATATAAGCATTATCCTAATTGTTCTGACCACAACGGAGAAAAATAAATGAAGTTTTTCAAGATCAACATTTATAATTCAATTAAAAATCTACAACCGAACAGTGCGACAGAACCTAAAGAGCATAAATAGCGTGCCTGTAAAACTGCAGTAATTTACCAGTGATTGAGCTATGTCAATTTCCGCGTCGCCATAAGACCTTGTATGCTCGGCATAAGAGCTCCCAGGCAGCCCCTGTAACTGATTATTCTCGCTGCCAACAGCTGAGTTTTTCTGACTAGTTGACTCTTCGCAGGAGAGCTCGTCATGGTTCTGCAAGACTTCCCACAGATCTGAGAGAGAGACATCCTGTTCCCAGGTGCCATCCTGAAAATGAAATCCATTCAGATCATTGCCAAAGTCATCGGCAAAGGGCGAATCCATATAAGTTCCTAGCTCTGTCCGAAGCTGTGGTGGCAATGGGGAGAAAACTTTACAGTCAGTTTGACCATGTGGAGGCTCATAGAACACTGAGTCTCCCGCAATCCGGGGATACACCTGATGTCAACAGAACACAGATGTATAGGTCATTGAATTTCCTAGAAATTTAAATGATAAAGTCATCACCCCTCAAAACAACATATGCTTAAAAAACATGAAAATGATAAAACTCCCTCACCTCAGAAGTTGTTTCTCCTGCCGAGTGGTCTTCAAAATCAGAGGTGCAGCTCTCAACAGGCACATGGGTATTAGGGCTCATTTTGTCAGTCTCATCAGTCAGCCACCTCTTAATTCCTTCTGGTTGCTTTCTGACTTGTACATCCAGCACTAAAGGTTCTTGAAAGAGATCTGATGGTGTGTCATCAGGTGAGGACTTAGTTGTGGTAGGAGACAATCCAGTGGGTTCAACTTCATCATACTTGTTCACATGCTCATCAGGCTTTCGAAACAAGCGACAGAGAACAAAGGCTCCCTGTACCGTATGAAAGGAGAAGCAAAATGAGTCTAAGCTATGAACTAAGACTCTTTGAATCTGTAAGCAAGTAATACATGGCACGTGGTTCCCAAAGCCTGGAACCTGGCAATTAGGAAATCGTGAGAAGGCAAAAGGCCACGGCTGTAATTATAATTATTATTATTATTTTTTGGGATAGGTCGAAAGGACAAGGCTAACTGCCCCGTCTCCATCATATTGGTGTAAATAGCCTCTATGAGTTGAGGTTTCTACCCATTTCACATGAAGATATTATGCTCTTTTAACCAAGCACAACATATCATATATGATGCAAAGCCTAAAAAAAATTCAATTATATCATCGAATCATATCATATCACATCATTTATTCTATATAAGTTGTAGCTCAGAGGAAGTTGTGCCCTCTCCTGTACCTGGCACTCTCTCCTTCCATCTTATTATATCTCTTTTTTCCTAGATAATTTAATTCTTTTTTACTTCCACTTGGCACATTGATGATTAGCTTTAACTTCCTCTCTCCCTCCACACCATTTTCTGTCTCCGATGCTTCTTCCCGCTTTCTGCTCTACTCAAGTATTGTTGTTTATTGGCATGCTTATTTCTTTTGTTATAAACGAGGATCTTATGATGACCAAAGAAGTAGCTTTTCTTTTTCCAACCGTGTCCCTTTACTTCTTCCATATAGAAGTAGATTAGGCTTGAGGAAATATCTGGAGGCGGAGGAATTAAAAACTCAAAATACTCTGCCGAAGATTTTTAAGAGATCTCTAGTGACATGAGAGTCTATTTAAAGAGCTCCATTTTTTCTTACTCTTAACATCATTCACCATAAACTCAAACACCAAGAATAAATGCACAACTAAGAGACTGGAAATCTGATCTTCCAGAAATTTCTTACCTAAAATGTTTATAAACAGAAAAATTTTAGCAGAACAAACTCAAATCCTCCTTTTAGTTCGTTGGATGTAGGCAAAACATTGCGCCAGAGATTTATCTCTGGTAATGTGCATAGAATGGGATTGGCAGGGACATTGGGACTTGCGGCGGGTTGACGGCGACGTTGGTGGCAAAAACCGATTAAACGACTAAATAAGACGTTCATATTCCTGGTTTAACTTGATGATGGGTAGGTGGTTGTTATTTTGTGAGGGCGGTGGCTGTTGGCTTGGGATTGCATTTGCATAAACACACAGAGAAGCTATTTACAATACCCTTTTGGCATTCAAATACCCATTGAAACGTCTTATTTGTTGGTAAAGGCGTAAAGCTAAACTATTGTCTATAAACATGTTTTTAGTGACGAAGATACATAGAGGGGTGCATAACTATTAATGATCAGAAAAGGCTATGTAAATAACCTTACGTAAATAAGAAATCTCAAAAAAGGAACACCGTAAAAGTTATTAACTCCTGCTTGAATAAAAGGACGGAATAAAACTGACAACTTCGAGATCAACATAAAAGCCTAATGAAAGGTATTAGATTAGCAGGATAGATGGCTACATTTATGCATAACAAATGGTTTTTCGGAATGGCAATGTATCGGTAGAGACGATTAAAAAGAAGAAAAAAAATTAACTCTTTATTTCGTTAAGCAATAATATTTTTGTGGTTACCGGTTACCATTTGTTCACATATGCAAGTTAAGTAACTTCATATATGAGCATGTATAGCGAGCCCATCCCCACTGGCTCCCCACCCAGCACTGGGATGAGCTCCATTTTCCCAACAAATCTGCAGCCGTGCACAGCAGCCATATAGACGGCTCTAGATCAATTTTTGTTTAAATCCAAAAAGCTAATCTGGCGCACAGTTCACTTTTACCAAATTACCCCCTCTAGACCCTTTTGAAATATGATTCAGATGTTCAGGAAAAATGCACAACTCATCATATTATACGGCGCACTGCACAAACATCCAAGATTCTTAAAGTGAAGTGAAGTCCTTGAGGTCACCAAATCCCTTGGACTTAGAGAACAGATGCGGTAGCGGGTCTTTGGTTTTTTAGTTTTCAGCCGGTGCATATTTGGTGGATTGCTGTGATAAACGTCAGTAATGGTGGCGCGGCAACCACATTGGGGAAATATATATATATATATATATGTGTGTGTGTGTGTGTGTGTGTGTGTGTGTGTGTATATATATATATATATATATATATATATATAGAGAGAGAGAGAGAGAGAGAGAGACTAAAGAGGCAAATCTAGAAAGATGTGGATGGTGGCAGCATGAGGGTGGTCCTCCGATGGTCAGTACCGGAGCAACAGCGATGCATAGCGACATGGTTACCAAAGCGACATTGAACTTCTTATGCACGCGTATGGTAAGGGAGCGGCATGGTTGCCAATGTGACGTGTGATACTTCTACAAGCAGCGCATATGGAAATGGAGCGGCAACGATTGTAGCAGCATTGGTGGGTGATTGGTAGTTGCACCGACGCTGGTAAAGAAGCGGGAGAGAAGAAAGAGAGAAGAGAGAGATAGTGCATGTGACAGTGAAGAATTGGAAAGAGAGTATACAGAGAGACAAATTTGATACGTTGGACAAGGACATCTAATATAATATTTGGTGAGACAGAAAATAAGAAGCTTTGATAATGTGACGCATTGTGCATTTTTACAGAAGATCTGCCAACTATACATTATAAAAGGGTCTAGAGGGATAACATGGTAAAAGTGAACACCGGTGTTAGGCGCACTACTTTATGGATTTTATAAAATGACCGGGAGTCGTCCACGTGGCAATAGATGACTGCAGATGGATCTAGAAAATGGGCCCACACACACACACGAGACGCATATATTCATTTGCATTAATTGACACTCACAAAAGTACTTTAATTTGTTACAAGGATTTAGCCCTGAAATTGTGTTTTTGTCCCGTGCATTTGCAAGGGTCGTTGCTAATTTAAACTTTATACTCTTGGGAAGTGATGATAAAGACACTAATTGCGCATCTAATTATTCAAATCCTTACCTGGAAAAACTAAGAACTTTTCAGTAAGCTAAGAATAACATCATGTGTAAAATGTCACTCGTTGGCTATTTAAGCACGGACTACAGTGAGGATGTGGATATGCAGATACGTAATTTTTTCAAAAATAAGATACAGGTGCAACAGGGATATGGCAAAAATTTATTAACATATATGTAATACTATTTGAAACAAACAATAACAAAGTTTGTTAATTTGGTGGGCTGCTTTAGAAAATTTGAAAGTGCATAGCCAAATATGACAAGGTTTGCACAAGTTCTGTAATTTCTTGAAAGTATTGCGCTAGTTTAAAGGATTGCCAATAAAGCTGGTAGCTAAACATAATAAACCCAAAGTTGGAAATAGCTGTAACCCTAGCTTAGGAACAGCTGTCACCCTAAACATAACCACGCATCAATAACCTCGACTGAGCTGTCGACAACAGCTCTGCAATGTGATGCCATCGCCACTGCTGCCAGAAACCGTTGGTCGCCTATGCTGCCGCACATCGCCAGTAGCCGCTGCTACTAGAAACTGTCACAGCTAACCGCGCTCTCAGGTGGAGGTTGTTCCTCCTCCTCTCTCCTCTCTCCTCTCTCCTCGCTGCCAAAAAAAACCCTAGGTGCGTGTCCCTGCTATAACCTGCAATGTCTAAACCGCACCCAAGATCCAGAAATTTAATTTTTTTAAAAAGAAAATGGACACAAACCCATGCCGTACCCAGTCCGCACCCGGTGCTGGTTATTCACCCAAACTGCCGCACCCATACTTCATGCTGGTAGGTAATGTATTACTCCCTTTGTTCCAAAAAAATTGATCATATTTCCTTTATAGACTGTCCCAAAAAGTTGATCACTTTTCAAATTAAGAGCTGTTTTTCCATGCTGACTCTCCCTCTCCCTCTCCCTCTCCCTCTCTCTCGGTAGAATGGAAAACACGATAAATGACTTATATCCTTAATATGGGAGCAATATTTTTGTGACGGAGGGTGTGTTATCTATCTACACATGCCATTATAAGAAGGGTAGCATTGTCCTTTTATACACAAAATCATATCTATTTAAGAATATAAGTTTAGTTTAATTCAAACTGTTCCTTGAACTACACACCTTTTTTCACTCGAGTCCTAATACCATAAACTTCGATCCATAAAGCCTATAATTCTACTTTCTACTACAAAGTGCTCAAGAAAACCAATCAAAAAAGAACCGTTAAGAGTCGTGCATGAGATGTGCCATCTTTCTTGCCAAAATTCTTCCAAGTTCTATGCCCAGCATAGCTCCACCGCAACCCCCCCCTCCCACCCTCTCTCGCTTTCTTTGTGCTGCCATAATACCACCCACCTCCCTTTCTTCTTATTCTTAGTTTCTTTCTCTACCGCCATGATCATCATGACCACACAACAACCCCAATCCACCACCGCCCCTCAATCCAACACCAACTCACCACCACCACCAAAACCCTATCTCAGACTAAGACACTAACCCTGATTACATATGTACAAGATCATTTCCAATTAAGCTTGCTAAAAGTCGATCTCTACATTGTTATGTACCAAGACATCCAAGGGGCCGTAAACTTTTAAGCTTGCAAAATTGGGAAGATAACTTAATCCGCGACATTTGCATCCTTATCAGAGTCTGCTCGAGCTCGTACCAATGGAGAGACCATGAAAGAAGGCCATACGATACACGCGTACATATTTTTCCATGCAACAATCAAACAATAAAAAAATATAGATATACGAGTTATTAAAGAGAGAGAAAGTACTAACATAAATCGGTCTTATAGGAAATAGATAGAGATAGGTGAGCTGGATCTGGTCCTTAGTTGTAGGATTTCTCAATCCTAGTCACATTCCCACCCCAACCTTGCTCTCGTCTCACACCCACTCCAGCTCCAACCTCGAAACCCTTTGTAGTAATAGATCTCCCGCACTGAAACCTTGCACCCACTCCAAATCCCACCCACAATCCCTTTGAACCAAGAACTAGGTCATGGTGGGTGTTAAATCAGAACAGTGGAGGAGCTGTGATGGAGCAGATTTTTGTGCCAAGGGCATTTAGATCTTTTGAGTAATTTAAGGTAAATTAGAAGTTACTTTATTTACTAAGTCCTTTTGTTATTAGGTGTAGTCGATCGTAGTTACAATATTCTCAAATTGCTTGTTTGTAATTAGTCTGAGTCATTAATTTATGTAATCTAGTAGGAATCCTTTACTTAGTAGGATATGTCTCTTTTATTTTCTCTGTATAAACGAGCACTGTAAGAGCTATTGGGACAACTTGAGTAATAGAATTGCTGCAGCTTTCTTTCAATGGAGAGACTCCACTGAATCACTTCTATGCGAGACTCCTAGATGGCCTTAGTGAGACTTTAAGGTTTTGTTATTGTTGACAGCACCCTAAAACAGCCGTAAAAAATCTACTTTTTAGTCACTTAAATCTTAAACCTTAACTCTAGCTTCTTAATCACAAAACCTACAAATCTAAGCCCTATGTCACGGCCTTAGAATTTGACAAGCACAAGTCTACCCCAACAGTGCGGCACTTGGGCAATTCAAGCCTTGGATGGTTAAGTCAGCCTTCCTCTCCTACTTGCATATCTCAGCAAGTCGCGTGTCAGTCCCTCTTTGGCCCCACACTGTGTGAGCCACTCACTCCTCACTCAAGCCTTTTGCCACTCGCTGACTCACACAATTGGCAAAGTTGGAAAACGGGAAAAAAAGAAGGTATGTGACACAATTTCTAACTTAATGTTGGTGAATATCCGGTGAATCATTACAACTGAAGTCCTACTCCCTCTTTATACTCCACCACCTCAATGAATGGTGGTAATCAATGCTATCTAACGACTACCATTATATATCTATAATTCTCCCTAGATATACTAACCTACAAGCCTCCCTACCTTTCTAGATTATTCCACTAGAATATACCTTTACAATAATACAAGATTATCTTAGAATTTTCAAGCATCCCAGTAAGCGCACGCATGTCATCCTAGTAAGCGCCTGTGTAAACAAGCCTCCAAATTTGGTCCATGATACCCAGCCCACCATACCAGCTAGAAGAACAGCCTTATAGGACCTTACTCAAAGTTAGGTCCGGAGAATGGGTGAATAAGGAGGTGACCCAGGGTGCGGGTGGAGGTGGCACAGCGGCAGTCATGGCTTGGCGGAGATGAGGGTGGTTTAGAGATAAGACACAATTATTAGAGAGATAGTACGTGAAACGTATATTGCCACATAAGCTAAATTTTGATAATCATCCCCTTTCTTGTCACATGCATTGCACATGATTGCTTAACGGTTACTTATGGGAGGAAGTGGGCTTTTGGAGCACTTTGCAAGGGGAAGTGCAATTCAAAGCTTCATGGGTCGATATTAATATTAGAAGGACTCAAGTCCAAAGATGTACATATCTCGACAAAAGGTTTTGACATTAACCCACAAAGATTTTATGTGCATGTCAGTTCACGAGCACCGCGTCTGGCCGCTACTCAGTCCCTGGCTTTGTTGTGGCCAGCTTCCATCCTCTGTCCTCCACCCTGATTTTAAACTATTCTAATTGATTTACTGCCATCAGTGCCTCTCTCTCATCCTCTCCTTCCCCACCTCCCTTAAGCCCCCTTTCACTTTATAATAACGGCATTATTGCCGTCCTTCCCTCCTTCAGGCCTCCTTGAGTTGGCTTAGATTGGTGATGGGATCTGGGGGGTGTGATAGTAGCAGTGTAGGGGCACTGGTTGTGGAGTCATGGAGCACCGTTTGGTGGCCATTGAAGCAGTGATGAAAACAAGAGTTACTAAAACGCTCACTAGAAATAAGAAGAAGTAGTTTTACTTTTCTGGTGTTGAGACATAAATGTACCTAACATAACCTCTCCGTTAAGAATTCTGATTTAAAACTTATGTCATAACTGGAAGTTTTAGGTCCTTTGAGTGAAAAAGGCAAATTCTTTAGGTCCTTCTAATGTAATTAACCCGGTATAGATAGATTCACGTGAAGAAGTGGTACAGACAATTCAGAAATCAAGGACCATTTGACTTTAAATGGGATTAAGTCAGATATTTGGGTCCCTTTGGGGAATTCAACAAAGCCTTGAGAAAAGTTTTTCCCATAAAATAAAATAAATAAAATAAAAATTGTATATAACAGGGACCCTTAAAAGTTGACAGACTATGCACCCTTTACTAAATTACTTGGAGAGCAGCTTTAAAATTGTCTCTGAAAGGTTTTGGCAGACATCTTCTCCCCTAATTTTGAGAGGCTTGTTAAATAAGGATATACTTAGTCGGGGTGATTCCCTAATAGCTAGAACTTTTAAGCAAATGGTAACTTTAGATGATATCACAGCTTGGTCAATTCAGGTCAACTTGCTTAGTTTGAACCCCACTATCACACTGCAATTTGCCCCTCTTGTTTTATTTGTGCTCGTAGTGCATCTTGTCTGTCTTTACCACGTAAAAACAGGGGTCGTAGATATGGGATTTAAAACATAATACAGCCAGATATATCAATCACGAAGTATCCGAAGCAATATCTTCCAGTCTTCAAAGTAAACTGATATAGCCCAAAAACAAAACACCTCTATCCAATACAACTACTCTGCACGATTAATTAAGGGAGAGGAGACCTTGGTGTCACGTCTCTCCCTTCGGTCTCTCAATTGTTAGTCTAAGTTATTTTCTTTACATCAGTTACATTATTCATAATTACTCCTACACTTATCCACTTTCCACACAAATCGTCTGTGTCCCACCACCCAAATATTAACTAGGGATAATATCACTAAGCTCCCTGAGTTTAGGGCTAAATTACAGTCACAATTTTCACAAAGTGAACACTCATATTCAAAATGTGAAAATTTTGTATCAGATTCCCCTAACCTTTGGGTTCCGTGACCCTAAAACACAATTATGACTGACGTGAAAATTTTGTATTTGAAAATGCTAATACTTTCCTCAATACATAATTTCACACTAGATACAGATTTTCTACGACTCTTTCTCCCCTTTCTCTCTCTTTTTCTTTCATTTATGTTAGTTTCTATGTCCTCTCTCCTCTCTCTCTTTTCCCTCACCTCCCATCGAAGGGACGGAGAAAGTCCCCTAGAGGTGGACAACTATAGGGCCGACCAGAGACCGCCACCACCGCCAGCTTCCACCGGTGACCCACCAGCACTTAACCTCTTCTCCACCATCACCACTATCAGTGATCCAATACACATACACACATATCTGCACACATAGACTCACAAACACACACGCACAAAGCCGCCACCGCCGTCAACAGCGGAGGTAAGACCCACTACAAGGGCGGCATTACCCCCCAACAACAGCATCGCGGCACCACCCTGCTCATGACCCGCGGCTACGGCTATGGCTACGCTCCGACTCCGTTGCTGCGGCACCGCCTCTATGTGTGTGCGCGCTCATGCGGACGTTGATTTTTTGTGCGCGTGTGAGCCGATCGTCGGGTGAGGAGGTATGTGTGTGGTGGCAGTATGGTGCGATGATGGCCTATGGTGGCGCAAAGAGAGAGAGCTAGAGGTGTTCAGGTGGGTTGGGTTGGGTGGTTAGTGGCTGGTGGAGTGGTGTTGGGGTAGTGCTGTGGTGGTTGCTAGTGGCGGAGGACAGTGGTGGTGACTGGAGAAAGGAGAGAAAAAAGAGAGAAGGGCAAGTGGGTCTTTTCATAAAAAAAATTAACGCCATTAGCATTCCATTTGGTCAAAGTATAAAAGTGCTATTATGGCAAAACACAGTCATTGGTTGTAATTTACCCCTAAACTCAAGGAGTTTAGTGATATTATACCTATTAACTAATGGCAAGGGTAAACTCACAGAGCAGGAAGACAATTAACTGTTGTCTTCCCTTTTGCGGAGGCAAATAGCAAAAGCCTAGGTAAGAGATGATAGCAGCTCAGAGAGAGAGAGAGAGAATATGGACTCCAGACTGATGAAGTGGATCTCAACTTGGTTTCGACTCATATCCATGCAAGTGGGACTAATTCTAACACAACCACCCACCCCCAAGGGATGGTTTTTTTTTTTTTTTTTTCAGAAGAAGATAATTCAATCCATCTGATGCCATAACTCAGACCTTGGATTTTGGCCCAAACACAGGATACTAATCCGGCAGATTTATGTACCCTATCTAGGCCTCAAACGTGGTCATAAAGCGTAGTATGTGCTCTTTCTGTTTGTTGTTTACCTCACATAATTCACCTTTGATTTGTCTTTCCGCCTGCAAGCAGGGCTCACAGGTCATGGGTATGTGCAAACTATACATTTTTTAACCTATTCCCAACAAAGACACTTTTGAGCCAGCTCAGGATTTTATGTGTTAAGGAATGTCAAGCACTGGGTAAGAAAGTATAGACTAGCACTTTTGGGATACGTACGAATTTTAGATACAAACACAACAACATCTTCTTGTAACATGTTACAAATAGACAGAAGTTGCTACCAAACTGTCTTCATTCTGTGAAAAGGTTCAGAGCACTCATAAAATGGCTAGGCTTTTAAGATTGCACTCTTCAGCATAACCAGGAAACTTTCAACTTTCAAAAAGGTTTACGATAGAAAGGAGTGCACGGAAAAACTTACACCTAATAGTGCGATAAAAAACAAAGCTTTGAAAGCCAGAGAAGCAACATTGACAGCATATCAAACGTGTTGTGATGCATGCATTGGAAAACCTGCATCATACGAACCTGGCCAGGGCCGGTACCGTCGAGATCCTTTTCAGTGGCACGATACTCGTGCATGATCCAGTGGGTGCGCTCACCCTTTGGGGCACGGCCTCGGTAGAAAACCAGAGTCTTCTTCATGCCAATTAATTGGGGTTTGGAGCGAGTAGACCTGCGAGACTTGATAGTCCGATCCTTACCGGTGGCCTTCCAGTAACCAGCGTCAGTGGCCCTGTTAGACCGATGCCCATTGGGATATTTCCTATCACGCGGACAGAAGAAGAACCACTCTGGGTCGTCCGTCTTTATCACTGACAGTCCTATATGTATAAAACACATGGACACGTTAAATATGCCCCAATAAATTCTGCTATAATAATGAGAAAACACCGTGAAACACAGAATGAATTCAAAAAACGTCCTGAAGGCATAATTGAATCTCGAATTGGGTAAACGAGACTTTTTGATGTATAAAATTGTCACCGGTAGAAAGCGAATATGAATGGCCAGAAACGAACTAAACCCGAAAGAATAAATTCGAGATACATGATGGAGGAATCGAATCGTGAACAATAGAGAAGTGCGCACTCACACACACACACACACATAGAGAGAGTATGTACATGAATATTATGTATATGTTAAAACAGTTAGAGACCAACCAGGCAAATCCCAAGGCTCCCACTTGCAGACGTCGATTTCAGGGATGACGTGGACCTCGGAGTGACGGCCGTTGATCTTGAGCCTGAGGTAGTGATTGATGAGCTCCTCGTCCGTCGGCCTAAACCTAAAACCCAGCGGGAGCGATTCCATCGACAGTAAACCCATCTTCTTCTAATTAATACATTTTCAACCCCCCGCCCTTCTTCCCTTTTCTTGCACCTTCTCAGATCCCCAGTATTATTTTTGGTGTTTTCGCCTGAGCTTGTGATTTCTAAGCCCTTTCTTTTCCTCTCTCAGTTTTGGCAGCAGCAGTAGTAGTAACCTTTCTTGGGGGCCGCAGCACCTGTACGGTCCTCGCTGTTGTTTTATGACTTTTTCGTTTCGCCAAGCCGGGCCGAGTTTTTTTTCTAAATAACACTGTTTTAAAACTTAATTGTCAATTTGCTCCATTAAAATTTATTTACTCATATACCACACTTTTAGAAATTGATATTTAAAATCACGACTTTATCGTAGAAATCGCTGTTTGAAAACGCGATTTTTACAAATCGTGATTTAAAGTCGTGGTTTCAAACAGTGATTTTTACTTTAAAGTAGAAATTGTTGTTTGAAACCACGACTTGAAATAGCGATTTTCAAAAGTTTGTTATGCGGATAAATAAGTTTCAAAATGGAGTAGATTCGTAATTAAGTTTTAAAACAATATTATTTAGGAAAAAAAAAAACTCAAGTTAAGCCCCTCAAAGAACATGAAAAAAGGAAATGAATAACTATTTTCGTTGCCTTTTTTTTTTTTACTTTCCTTATAAATATATACATCTAAGAAACACGTAAAGCAGTTAACTTACACAAAATTAATACATAACAAGAAAATCGACACACATATACAAATGACAATTTCTTCTTGTAGGAATAAAATTAGCTAACAAAAAAAGTAAACAAAAAGTAAATAATATATATACAAGCCGACAAACTGGTCAGGCCTGCTAACAAACAAGATAAACAACAGCAATGTTTTTTTTTTCTTTTTTGTTCCTTCTTTTTATTTTCTTTAAAGTGAATGAACTTTGTATTTGAAAAAGAAAGAGTTTGTGCCCTAAATAATCCTTTTTTAATACTTAATTACTCATTTATCCCATTTTCAACCTTATTTACCTATTTAACCCATTTTTTGAAATCTCGATTTCAAACAGAGATTTCAACTGAAGAAAACGTGGTTTCAAACCACGTTTTCAATATATTTGTCTAATTTAAACAAAATTGAAAGAAATCTTAGTTTCTAGCAGAGATTTTATAGTAACGTTTGCTTGAAAACGTGGTTTGGAAACACGTTTTCTTAGCTTAAAATTTATGTTTGAAATCAAAATTTCCAAAAATAAGTTAAATAGATAAATAAGGGTAAAAATGGGGTAGAAGCGTAATTAAGTAATAAAAAAAATTATTTAAGACAAAACCTCGAAAAAGAAAGGAGGACTTGCAGTATATAAGTACAAACAAACAAGATAAGCCAGTCACCTACCTCGCCAACAAACAAGCCAACACCTGCCATTGGCAACATAATGACACATCTACCACGCGCCACCGCACCCAACACTTCACTGGCAGCAAATCCATAAACCTTCGTCGTTGTCGTCATCTGCCACCATTTGCAAATTAAAAAATTCCCACCGTTACCAGCCATCCACTACCCTGTGCCAGCCATCCACTGCCCTGTGCCAAAACCAACAGTCATCGGTATTACCTCCAACAAGATCACCATCACCACAAACAGCCCCACTACTCCAGTACCAAATTTCTCGGCGCCATGCCACTATACATCTGCCCAGCAACCCAATTAACCGAAACCTAACAAAGCTACCGCCAACGCAGCAACACCATCCACCACAATGCAAACCCACCAAACCCTTTTACCAAAATGAGGGGAGGGAAGAAAACAATGGTTACAAGAAAAAGCCCTTGTAACACACTAACCAACCTAACTCCAACCACCGGTAACACCACGCCCTCTAAGGCCTTGAGACCAACCCCAAATCTAATAAACTTACCTATGACTCCTTACCACCACTAACCGGCACTTACACTCCCACCAACACCTCGACAAAGCTACCCTTAAAAGGCGCACTTACCCTCGCACTGACCACCATCGTAGAGAACCACCCCCAACATCAGGAACAGATCGAGCAACGCAAGCCGCCAAAAGCACATCCACATCCCAAAAGAATTAAACAGACATGCAATGAAGATTCACAAATCAAAGAGCCAATATATATATATATATATATATAGGCCACCACGCCACCACACACCGGAGGTAATCAACAGAGGTAGCAAAGGACGCATGGTATAGTCGAAGTTTTAAGGGAGAGATGGGGTGAGTTCTGCGAGGACTTTTGCCCTTGCTGTTTGAGACTATTATTATTTTTCTTTCTTGAACTTCTCAACAATAGAACAAGTGCACAATCGCACTTGGATCAACGTCTTGTTCACAATTACCAGCCATAAGACATACTTATGTTTTATGTGTAATTTGCATGGTATTTTAATTATCTCAACCTCACGCACATTCTTGTCGTCATCATATAAACTAGAATTTAAGTTTGGAAATTGGAGATTGGCGTTATGAAAGTAAAATAATATACAAAATATGTCACGGACGTCAATTGCTAGGAAGACTTTACCATGAATCTGGACAATTGACATTTCAATTTCAGAAATTATGTCATGATGCGATTATTATTGAAATAATTTTATAACCTCTAGTCAAAAGCTAGATAAATTTGATAGCTGATCAAATATGTGACATTTTATTCTCGTGTAACTTGTTGATTAATTTGGATTAACTTTTTTGTGTCACAAAAGTACCATTAGTGATTAATGAATATTACAAGAGTGACATCAATGATTCGATTAAGACTACATCGTCGTAACCATACCATTGAAAATTTTTGTATGCCATACCAATACATCTGATTTTTGTTTTACAGTCTTTTCCTGTGTCTCGACATTCAACGGTCAGAAATCAGTCGGTTTGGACCCAAGTGATAGAGGACATCTTATCGATAGAGGACATTTAACCCCCAATAGAAATGATAATTAGCGTTACAACAACAAAATGAATTTGAAAAAATAAATTCCATTTTAGAATAATATTCAAAAGGGTCGCACTATATTAATGGCGATCAGTTTCAATGCTTCAGTGCATACAAGTAAGTGGCTGAAACATAGCCCCAACTAGTGTGGCTGAAGATTTCAAAAAGTTCAGGTTTCCACTAGTCAGTATTTCTCTGAGAGCCTGTACATTTTAATCTACAAAGCAGGATGATACCCGAGATTCACATCCGGTTCACCCCTTTGCATTACTCTTCTTATACTCCACTCACGACAGAACTCCAGGGCAAGCCGAAGAGCAGTTCCAAGTCCCAGCACAATGATTACACCTGTTCCTCAAGATTCAGAATCAGCAGGCACACTAAAGCTCAACACTAACGCATTTTCACATCAACAGGCATCATAGTCACATACCAATGATTATATTCACGGGCAGTGCAGAGACGCCGAGGGTAATAGATATCAGCACATCCAGAAGGAGACCACCAATTAAAATCGCGAACGCCACCCAAAGTGGACTGAAGCAACCCTGTCATCAAGACTAATGATGAGATGTTTCACTAAAAACCACGGCTTGCTTGAATGAGCAGGATTCTACAAGGCTACTTACCCTCTCACGCCCTTGTCCGACCGTCGACCCTCTAAAGGCAGGGCCAACCCTCCAAACCCAGTAACTTGGCTGCTGTACACATAAAAAGTTCCAGCCAGGCATAAACATGAGATGAATATTATGTCACCAACATTATTATTTATTAGCATTTGTCTAACCTCAATAGCCAATGCTTAGTAATTATTGGGACATACAAAATGCAACAATAAATAGGTTTTCCTACACCTATAAAAGTTCATTTGTTCCCTTTTATCCCGTCTAGATTCACAGGTGACTCCTGGAGGAAGTTTAACATCCCTAGCTATATCGTCGGAGTACCAAGAAGTAGCTGAAGTATTGACTACTGATGTTTTGGGATTAGGGAAATGGAGATCCAGCAAGATATGATGAGGCAAGTTGGTCATTTTCTTTTCAAAAGATACCCCCACAATATCTTCACGACAACACCAAAGCAATTAGACTTGTGAACTGCCTACTAAATCCTTGTTCAGTTTACAATGTGGGCCCAAAGAAGCAATAGTTCACAAACCTGCAACTTAAAAGACAAGCAACAGAGAAGATATCCCTGAAGAGGTTCTATGCGGTTTGTAGAGGCAAAAGGCCAAAAATTGTGACTATCCTCGACTTTCAAGCATTTGCATTCATAGGAGTTGCACAACACTTACACTTGGCTGGGAATCTGGTGGTGGCACATTTGCAGTTACTTGTCTGCATAGAAAATGCTCAAGTACATTATGATTTTGATTTTTTTAGAAAGATATGTACATAAAGATATAAATCAGCATGGAGCCCTATTTTTCACGAATGACTTACTGACATATCTCACATCTATTTGAACCCCTCGTAAGAAACCAAGTATTTATGCATGACCGGTGTGCTATTGCAAGCCCACCTCTACAGTGGCACCCAAGATTGATCAAAGTTTCTTCCTTTTCCTCCTGACAAACTCTGCAAAACAACATATAAACAAGAACTCGATTGTCACCGCAGTTCGAAAATATCCAAAAGTTAATACAAAAGTGAGTGCCACATTGATGTAGCGGAAATAATTAAACAAGGAACATGTCCTAGAGGGAAAAGGGAACCTAGAATCCACTAGGTAAGTAAGAAAAAACCTAGAATCCCCTAGGTAAGAATCTAACAAACACATAAAATCTACATCTTATTGTCTACTTGAAAAAGTTATATAGAGGCCTTTATATAGGCAACTCGAAAACTACCATGAACAAAAAATATTAAGACGCCTAACCTAAAAGCTAGACCGATGATTCCAGCTAAAAAATCGCGCAGGTGTACTGAAGTGGTGGGATTTGTCGGTTTCAGCACATGTGCACTAAAATTGCAAGATTTCGTTGGTTTCTACTACCGCTGCAAGCTTCCAGCCCATGTGTGCTGAACCATGGAGTGCCTGTCCTACCTCGCACATTTATGACTACATGCTGCATGAAATACTGTGAATACCAACAGATATACTTCAACTTGACAACATTATAGAGTTATCACTTGCCATATGATCATCTGTATGGTTCATTCAATGCCCCTACAACTACCGTATACAGTTCTGTACAACTGTTTGATATAGAGAAGTTTGTAATTGAGAAAGCCTTGCTTAGAACAAACTAAATGACGCTCTAAATCTCTCAATTACCCCATTAGACAACTCCAGTCGAGTCCAAATGCCTCCCTATGAATGTAACATCACTCGGTTATAATACAGAAGGACTACATTTTTCTATTTCCCAAACCCGATGATTAATATGCCGCTAAAAGATGCAATATGTTGTGGCTAGTTAGAAAATTTTATTAACCAAAAATATTATCTTCTTTAGAATTAGTGCGCAACTGGGACACAATAAGAACTGGATCACTTTTTTGTAATTTTAATCGAACAGACGATCAACCCCCACTAAAGCAATAGTCTTAGCCCCACAAGAATACCCGGCAATCCCACCTGCATGGCAACCAGCTCCCCGACTAAAAGATAACAAAATGGCAAACCATAGGATCTTCGTTGTTACAATATGCAGAAAAATTATTCCTTCAAGAACTTCTGTCTTTAAAAAGTAGAAACATGATCGTAATTATTATCTTCACTTTGTTACATCTTTAAGTCCATCATGAGATTCCTTATAGTTTTTTGTCCAAAAATTCCGAGGTCTAACTTGATTATAGATTGATTCTAGAAAAATAATTTGTGCGATTGATTTTAGAAAAATAACATATGTATGCTTAGTTCTTTTATGCAGTCGAGGGGGATCCTTGAAAGTTAATTGCTTATTGTGCCAAATGTACAATTACATGTAGACTAAAACAATATCACTTCTTTAGTATAATTATTCCTGAGAAGTGAAGTTATCTGGAGCTGTGAATAGACTAGAAAAGGTGTTTATTTCACCCCTGGCTTTCCCTGTCTAATTGGTCCATAAAGTACCCTGCACCCACTCTGGTCTTTAGAGGATACTTCTCATTAATAGGACACCTTCAGAACTCCATAAAGTCAAACATATCCAGAAAATACTAGATTCTTTGCCAGTAACCACTCCCTGTATACTATGGTAAGTACAAGTTCTTGATGCAGGAAGTAGCATTATTCTTCAGCCACGGAACAAGTTCAATTGCATGTCATCATGGTGTAAAGTTACATGTTTCTGCAGAGTTCCTTAGAGAGAGTTTTCTTGCACCCCTAGGTGTACCCTTCCTACCCACCTGTGTCGGTTTCGGCAACAGGTACACCTTTGTCAAAGTCGAGGTCGTTCGAGCTTTTCCTGGGAGAATGGCACGGGGGTTACTTCAGTGCTGTAGCGCCTGGGACTCATACATTGGCTCGAGGCATGGTCCTCCCTACTTGAACAAAGTGGATTTTGAACCCTTCGCCATCTCTACTCTCACTCATCATCTCAGCATAATGCCTTTTGGGAGATTTCTACCGCTATTTAATATAAATTGAATTGTTGAAAGCAATTGGTAGAGAAACTAAATTTGTACCTTAGGATTCTCTCATACTTGCAATTCACAATAACGTGCTCAAGTACTATACTAGTGGCTTTAATCTACAAAAGGCAGTTGCAGTCAACAAGAACCGCTTGCATTTAACCAAACACAACATTGTCACAGATTTCTAATTCCTTAACACCTTTCCGTGCCTTTTTTTTTTTTTTTAATCATTTTTAGTGCAATTAAAATTGAGTTTCGTAGTCTTCTTCGAGTTCATCCAAATTTTACCAAAATAACATTCTCTCATTAGTCGTTGCACAACTCTACACGAAACTTGTGGTTTCAAAGTCCACAAAGTGGGGGTGGTACCGCTTACAGTAAAGATGAGGGAACATGCTTGATGTGGTTTGGTCATTTCAAAAATAGGCCTTTAGACGCCCCAGTATGGAAAAAGTGATTTTTCACAAATTGATGGGGTAAGACAAGGTAGTGATAGATCAAGAATGACATGAAGAGGAGTAGTGAGAAAAGACTTGAGTGCTTGGAATTTATCCGAGCACATGAGCCCAAGTAGTTTGGAACAGAGGCGATGTGGATGACGACATAAGCCTTTATTTTTTATAGATCGTAGAATTAAGTGATGCATAAAAGTACCATATCAATAATTTACTCAACGATCAGTTCCTCCTTGTAACTAGTACATCATATGGCCAATCATCAAAAAGGAATGTTTTGTAAATAACGGTCACTTTATGCATGGGCTAGCATGAAATCAAAAGCTAATATCTACGGCCATGGGCTCAATGCCATTGTTGTCAGAGTATGGCTGGTTCCCCTATCATGGCATAGAATCAAAAGCCCGATTGATTCAACACTAAATGTGCAATAAAGGTAAATCCGGGGCCAGAAAAGCTTACACAGATTCACTAGGAAAAAATGTCCAGATTCCAAAATCAGAAGTTAGCAAAAAAGATGCTTCAAATATAACTCAAGTCTCTGGTGATGCCATGGAACATAATAAGGCTGAATTTTTTAGTTGCATATACGAGTAAACGATCAGATCGGATACATGCTAATTACAGATATCACAGCATATAAGTAAATATAAGAGTTGTGAGTCATATTACCTGCATTGCTCGTGAAAACTAGTATTTCGTGACAAGTGCGCTTTCTTTGGAGAAATCACGTTGGTCACCTCAGTAAGGGCGGCATTAGCAGTCTTTGGAAAGTCCCCTACTGGTTGTGGACTCAGAACTACATCCCCAGTAGAGACCACCATGGTGAGCACTGTTTGATTTAGGGAATCCCTCCACGACTCCTGGTCTCTGCCATCCACGCTCTGCTTTTCAAGATCACATGAATGCTCACAAGGGTCGCCGTTGGCGACACCGTTACCAACCGACTCGGCACCATGCATTTCACCTGCGTCCACTTTTACCACTTCCTCTTTAGTTAAGATCCCAGAGAGTTTCACCACAACATTGACAACAGCATCCGAAGCACCTTCTAAGCAAGCTTGAACCTGAGTTAGTTATAATCTAAACCATCAAAGATACGTGTTCTCGATGGATATTTAGACCTGAAAACCATGTCAAATTCAACCTTCCAGCTCAAATCCGAGTCAACTCATCTTATCCTGTAAAATAAATGGAAAAGAAAAGGTGAGAAGTAAGCAACATAGGATTCGTGTAATCCGTATACGCAGATATAAAACCCAAAAAACACCAACATCTGCACATGTGCAGGATAAAGTTAAGAAAAACGATAGTCGGTAACAACAATTGATTTAACATGTAAGATTTGGAAAAACTGGAACCTGAAATTGGAGGTTATGAAACTGGGTACCTCTAGGCTCTAATGGGGGGAAGCCCGATATGCTTGTTTGATCTAATTGCCTTTTTGTTTCTCCTTGTTTGATTGCTTTTAGGTGTAGAAATGATTTTGCGTAATCCCTAATTAAGTTCATGCTTACAAAGAACGCCTTTGAGATTAGTTCAAGAGTGTACCTCTTTGCAGTAGTTCAGGGCAGGCTCCTGATATTATGTGGGCTCCTCTTGATGTTGCCTGTTGGATGCTCTGTTATAGTGTGGACAAAGATCCAATTGCAGATTTAAACCTCGAAGCAAGCATACAACATGAGCAGTTTTGGCTCTGCGCTTGAGCAAAACTGGGTAACTCGGAATTGCCGGAGAATTAATCACTTACGAGTTATCTTCGCACACCAAAAATAAAATTAATAATCTAATTTTGTTAAGAAAATCAAGTTTAAGTATTCATTATCAAATTTGAAAAAATAAGTTTCAACTTATAAAAACCAAACATATCCCTTCTTTTTTTTTTGGGTAAAGTCCGAATATTCCATTAATCTCAATCAATACAGTCTTGAATTTGTATTTACAATAATTCCACCAACTCTAACGAACAATAACAAAACTCTTCTCAACTGATTTCCTACCATCTTTTCCTTCCCTCTGTTACGTTCTACTTCTTAGTACAAACATGCCTAATCCCAATCTTTCACATAGCTCCTTGTTGATATCCGTAGGCTTTGCTTGTTGCCAGCTCCTTACACGGAATTGTATCCATTGTTGGATGACTGAACAACAACCTTCACTGTTTGCTTGTCTTTACTCAAATATTCTCATATTCCTTTACATCCAAATGCCATAGACAATTGCTGCAGTAGCAAGCTTACACAGCCTTGCTTTGAAGCTTTTTTCCCTGAAATGATGTGTATCATAATGTAACGGCTGTGTCTAGGATTGATAGGTAGCCTTAGTTTTAGTTTTTCAAATATCACTCTCCACACATCTTGTGCATAAGGGCATTAGCCAAATAAATGTTCAACATTCTCCTGAGCCTGGTGGCAAAAAGAGCAGGTGTCATCTTGGATTACATTCCATTTCTTCAATTTTCTTTAGTTTACATCCCTCCTCTGCATAATGGCCATAAGATCAGTGAACACTTTGGTATGTTATTAGAAACCACACTAACTTCCACCATGTTGTCTTCACTTCTTTGGTTCTAATCAAACATATCATTAGAAATAGTTAGCTATATCTATATTACTTATAATCGGAACACAAAAGCAACTTTTGATGTAACACTCTTTTGATGTTACATTTTGAGGACATTTGTCAATTTTGAGGACAAAATTATAAAATTACACTACTCACCCTCCGCACTCCCCACAAATAATAAGTTACAAAAACCCACTCACAAACTATCGGTTACAAACACAAGTAATACCCACTTTCTCTCCTGCATTTCCCCTTCTCCTTCAAAATATAATCTGCCACATAGAAACGTGAACTCTTGCAAAATTTTCAACTCACGGTGAGGTTGCCTCAAATTCGCATGCATGTTCTTTCTGCTGTATTATTTTTTCATTAAATTTATACTACTACCCAGGGGCGGACCTATGTTGTGGCAGCCCCCCTCACTTCTGAAAAAAAAAAAAAATTGGTTTTCAGGAATCGCACCACCACATTCCCGAGTCGCCGTTCCCCCCATCTCCGATACCCCATTCCCCGAGACCACAACTCGGCTCTCTCTCACCGGTGGACAGTGGACGTAACGACCGACGACTAGATCTGGCATATTGCCGGCGACGCCACGCGACTGAACTATCTGAACTCACCTTGTAGATCTCCGATCGGCGACCAGATCTTTAAGAAACGACACTCCGCCGGCGACCAAATCTCCGAGTTTTTGTTCGGCGTCCGACTACGCAACCAGTCACCAGATCTGCTTGACGGAGTGCCACTGCTTGACGTCGTCCGGCCACGCGACCAGATCTGCTTGACAGAGTGCCTCACCCAATCACCCTGCCGGCTGCCGGCGACCGCGAGCTGCTGCACTAACGATTGCTGGGATTTGCTGTTGGGAATTTATCTGTTGTATATTGCTTCGTCCCAATTCGTGGTGGAGCTGCATCCAGCCGCGGTGAATTTGTTTGTTGAGTGTTGTCTACTTGAGACTTGAGTGCTTGACGGAGTGACCCACTGCTTTGGTAAATTATCGTTAATTTATTGTTATTATTTATTTTATATTTGTATGTCGATGCTTATGCTACAGACTTGAGTTATTTTGCATGTATATAGATATCAATACAAATATATTTGTACATTAAAAGTATTATAAACTTAGAGTTTAATTCTAAAATTTTGAGTATCAAAACATTGGTATAGTTTAATTTCAGTGATTATATAGAGATTTAGTAAAATTCTTATATTACGTTTAATTCAGTGATTATATAGAGATTTAAAAAAATTTCTATATAATATTATTTTACTATAATCTTTTTTTTTTGTTCTTTTGATAGATTTTTTGCACCGCGTAAAAAAAATTTCTGGTTCCACCCCTGCTAGTACCAATTTTTTCCTCTATTCTTCTTAATTTGCAGTTTACACAATGGGCCTTATTCACATCTCTTCGTTCTTCTTGTCGTGCGTCTGCTCACCGCTCGATGGTTGCTTAACGTGGACCTGGTCTCGAAGCGCCTTCACCCCCACTTTGCTGCCTGCCGACGGCTTTGCGCGGAGGCGGGGACTCCCGAGCTCGGTGCCACGGCAAGATCATCACCAGCGAGTCAGACCCATACATCACCGACGACGACGTGCTCGACGTCGATCTTCTCGGAACCGCCGCCGTCTCCACCAAGAAGATAATCTCGATCTAATTATATATATAGAATGGGTCACACACACAACGCATGTGCATGTAGCTCGCTAAGGGATTTATGGTCAACGCTATCTCAAAGAGCATGATCTCGTTAACGAAATCTCTAAAATAAGGGGGGGGGGGGATTACTTCAACTCTCGGTAAAAATACTGCTCCCTGCATTACAACTATTTCATTTTATGTTGGTATATCATTATCCTAAGAAATAGTTGTTGTTAGATGGACCGAGAAAGTACTACTTTCAGGGGAGATCCAAAAAAGTGCAATTGGGGGATAAATAAAATTGAGGCTAACATAAAAAAATTCGTGTCACTATTAAATACGTTAAATACAAAATAGATTACTCAATTTGACTACTAATCATATAATTTCACTATTCATAGTGATTTATTTAAGTTGCTAAGGTTAGTCAACAATAATTACTAATTGTATTGAATATAAGTTAACGTACTATAAGAATTTAGAATAAGAAAAAGAACTAACATTGATCACTTCGTGTTTCTTTGTAATATGAAGATATGAAATTTGGAAGAATGAAGATGGAGTAAGGGAACGTTAAAGACAAAGATTATGATGGTCGGTGGCACAAAAACTCAAAAACACAATAAAATAAAATTCTAATACATTAATTTTATAATATAATAGTATTTTCATAAATATTTTAAATACGATTATTCATTATTTAAAAATTGAAAAGGAATTCTTCAAAATTTTGGAGGGTTCCATGGCCCTCGACTACTTTTATACTGTTGTATAGGGGTTAGATAGAAAAAACTATAGTGATGGTAAAACTCAGTTGGCTATATACTAGAAAATAAAAACAAAATTATGTTTTCGGGGATAATGATGTGCATGAATATATAACATTTGAATTACCATAAAGAGGTATTTGTATTTGAAGACACGTGGACACATACCTTATTTATAGTGACCTTAACATTTAGCAGTCTACATATATAGTTACTTTATACCGTAGAATTGTATTAGCCGGAGCTTGAATAACTACGTAAAGTTACCTTAAATACTAGACTTTTTATAAGGAGAAAAAAAAGAAAAACCTTTATGGATCGCAGTATTAACAAGGCCCAGCGGAAAGAGCCGCCACTGAAGCCCAAGTTTTGAGCGTCAGTTGCGAGATTGTTACCAATTACCATACCAGCGGTGACCTATTTCCGGACCACTATAAACGCCTCTTGTCTCCTTTTCTTGTTTCTTTTTACCATCTCTCTCTCTCTCTCTCTCTGCGTAAACGCTACGCAACATTGTTTCACTGAATACTTGTACAGATCGACGGCCTCTGCCGGTAGAGGTACCGTCGGAACCCTAAGCCTATCCTATATCTGTTTGTTGTCCTTGGTCGCCTCTCTCTCTCTCTGCCTCTCCCCCTCACTCTCTACACACACATGCGTGATTTTGAACATTTGCGTTGGCAGTGGATGCCCTGGCTTCTTCATCTGTTATTTGTATTTGATTTTCCTTCCGTTGTCAATTGTGTGTGGAATTCTAGGTTTGAATTCGACGATTGGGAGACTCAATTCGGTCGGCCGCAGAACTTTGATTCGCAATACATTACTCCTGGTAACTTTTTTTACTGATTGCTGATTAATGGTGATATAGTTCATGAAGATGAGTAGGAATCAGTCGCCGTTACTTGTTTCTGTATCAACTGCTTGTCACCTGGCGTAATCTGTTCATTCCATTTATGTTCAGTTTTGCATCGATCGAGTGCTGTTGCTGGTTTTTGGATCGTAGATAATTTGCAATGTTCGGTGCAACCAACCGTAAGTTTGTTTCCTTGGTCTTAGCTCTAGCCTTGTTGTTTGTATTGTTTCCCTCTGACACTATCTACCATGTATAGCAATGTGTATGTACTTGTGTTTTTCTTTATGTGTTTTCTGATGCTTTGTGCTTCCTTGGATTTCTATATTGGGATGGTGTGTGTCTCGCTTGTTTCGCTACTAACCTAAAATGTTAACCCATGAAACAGCTTTCGGGCAGTCATCTAATAGCCCTTTTGGATCCCAATCAGTTTTTGGGCAGAACAGCAATGCAAGTAACAATCCTTTTGCCCCAAAACCCTTCGGTAGCACAACACCTTTTGGCTCTCAGCCTGGGGGTTCCATTTTTGGTGGCACTTCTACTGGGGTTTTTGGTCAATCACAATCATCAACACCTTTGGCCTCGACTCCCTCATTTGGTGCTTCATCACCGTCGACTTTTGGGAATTCCATGCCTTCTTTTGGAGCTCCGCCAAATCCAGCTTTTGGTGCTTCATCATCATCATTTGGCAGTAAGTACATTTACCAATGATGGCTAAAATTAGGCCATCTTTTTTTGTAGCCTGATCTTTCCTTAGTGCAATGACTCTTAAGGCTTGATCTGTGAAGTTTTGGGAAGTTTGAGCGTCTTGAATACGTAATCTACAGGTGTCAGTATGTGGTATTTAGAACTTTTTGCTATAATGAATACTGTTCCTTGTATTTGAGTGTATTGTGTATGCAATCAATGAACTTATACTTCCTTGTGGATAAATTTTGTGTGGGTGGTAATGTGCTTTAGTGTTACCCGTATAATTGCTCTTTATTGCAGTCAGATAAAAGGAACATGGGAAAATAAAAAACTGCTTGCATATGAAATTAAGTATCTCTGGAAGCATACACATCATAATGACATAATGCGATTAATATCCTTCATTGCTAAGGCTCAAACTATCTGTCAATTATTACTAGAGGATAAAGATGGTGATGAGCCTCTCGTTTGGAGCGCTGCTTCTTCTCTAAAGGTGTCATCAGCATGCAGTGTAGAGTTTAGGGCATAATTCCTCTCCTTGGCATGGGGCTGAGGGCAAGTGATTCACCTAGCCTTAGCTGTATCATATTAGTGTGGAAGTTGCACACAAGTCACATGTTCTTCAAGACTTCTGGTGAGAAAGCAGCCCGATTTCTACTTTAGTTATGCAACATAAAGGGGGCCAGTGTGGGCTAGCCAGATACATGGGACTGGGAGTCAGTCTTGGGTTGGTTACTAAGATATTTGGGTTTTAACTCGATAAATATGGGGCAGTATAATTTTCTTGATCTTCTTACGGGCCACATAGTGATCTAGTAACCTGCTGGAGGCTATCCTTGCATGTAAGCGTTGCACTTCTATCATGTAGCCGAATAATGCCAAAAGATAAAAGAGTCGAAATGTAAATCACTAAGCCCCAAGTCATGATAACTTTTAGTCATGGATCTATTGATAATTTGAATAGGTGTAGGGTGCCTACGATGTCCGCCAAATCCTTCTATTGCTCTTCAGATTCATAACTCCCTTGTGGTTTAGAAGATCTCTCCTCCCGAGAGATAGGGTGCTTCCATTGCTGTAACAATTTGGATCATGTTGACGAAGTTCATCATATGGGAGTCATATACATCAATGTAGGGACCGTTCTTCAACCTGTTGATGATATCGACTGGAATAGTGGTAGCTGAATTGGCAGCTCGCCTTGTAGATACATTTGCATACAAAGCGGGAGGTCCAAACTATGTAACTAGAATTTCTCCCAAAGTTTATTCCATTCTGAGCTGCATTGCAATTCCTGTCAACCAGTTCATCTGTTAACATCGGAAGAGGTGCATATTGACAGAACAATTGTTTGCCTTATAGCCAGGAAATACATAGCTCTGATATAAGATTTCGTACAAATGCAAATAGAATAAGAAACTCTTTCTTGAATCGAAGTTATCTAGAATTGAGCTGTAGATATCATGGATGTTGGTGGTATCCAGCAATAACTTTCTGAAGTTTGGCCCTTTTTAACAGGGTTACTGTTGCTATTCCTCTCATGTACCTTTGTAATCGTGTTTATGGTGAACTTGTGAGGATCTTGGAAAATTACTGTATCTTAGTGTTTTGCTTCTGTCCCTTGCCACAATGGTTGATGTGTCTTTGCACAATAGTTCGATATGACTGCAGCTTCTTGCTTGCATATCTTTATTTACGTCTGAATTTTGAAAGGTGGCTGCAATTTCAATGGTAAAACAATTTCATTGTTCTAGCTGCAATAGTTTCTGGACCATTCTTCCATCACTATATATAAGCCTACAGGTACCTGCATCGTGTTTTTTCTTATTCTAATTGCCTCTCTTTTTTTGTCCTCTGCTTATGTGTATCTCGTCCTTATTGGGGCAGACTATGTATCTTATGTTTTCGCAGTTCTACATTCTTAGGTTTTATGTTGTTCGGTTGAATAATAGAAATAATCTGTTACCGTCTCCTTTTCTGTGTCTATGGTGAGCTGATTAACTCATTTTTCATGTATCTTTAACTGAGGACTCTACATCTTGAACAGGTTCTTCCGTATTTGGGCAGAAGCCTTTTGGTGGCTTTGGATCATCTACTACCCAAACAAGTCCTTTTGGAAGCGCATTTCAGCAATCGCAACCAGTGTTTGGAAGCACACCTTTTGGTTCTTCCACACCTTTTGGTGCACCAACTCAATCTGCATTTAGTTCTCCGAGCACCCCAGGGTTTGGTTCGTCCAGCACTTCTACTTTTGGTGCACCTACCGCGTTTGGTAGCACAGGCACTGCTTTTGGTGTATCAAGTGCCGCCCCATTTGGGGCTTCAACCCCTTCTGGTTTTGGTTCTCCTAATAATGCTCCTTTTGGTGCTTCGAGCACTCCTTTTGGTGCTTCGAGCACTCCATCTTTTGGTGCATCGAGCACTCCTTTTGGTGCATCGAGCACTCCACCTTTTGGTGCTTCGAGCACTTCACCTTTTGGTGGCTCGACGGCTTCTAGTACGTCTTCCTTCAATTTTGCCCAATCAACTCCTGGGTTTGGCCAAACGGCATCTGCGTTAGCTGGCAGCAGCCAATTTGGTACTACTACGTCACCCTTTGGAGCCCAGAGTTCTCTGTTTGGTGAGTTAGCTTTACATGTATATGACTGGTTGTACATGCTGAATTATCTGATGAGCTTTCCATACTAGTGTATGATTTTTCTGTATCTTAGCCAAATTTGGTGTCCGTAACTGTCATGCAGGAGGCCAGGCTACAACTTTAACACCTGGGAACTCTGTTCAACGTCCAGGAAGTAGAGTGGCCCCTTATACACCAACTCCTGAGCAGGCAGATAGTAGTGCTGCGTCTGGAACACTAGGAAAGCTGGAGTCAATATCAGCGATGAGTGTTTACAAAGATAAAAGCCATGAAGAACTTAGATGGGAAGACTATCAACTGGGAGATAAAGGTACTTAACTAAATTTTTTAGATAACTTTGGAAGCTTAAACTATTGACATGTTGAGTCACTGATAGTTTTTCACAATTTAATTTCAGGAGGGCCTAATCCTGCTGCACAGTCCACTGGCTTTGGTTCTACCAACACGCAGGCAAACCCTTTTGCTTCTCCATCGCCATTTGGGCAGTCATCTGCGAATCCCTTTTCATCTTCTACCTCATCCAATCCATTTGCTGCAAAAAGTGCATCTTTTGGATCTTCGTCAACTCCTTCATTCAGTGCGCCCTTTCCATCAGCTACTTCCCCTTTTGGGTCATCATCATTGGCAACACCTACCTTATTTAGCTCAACTTCTGGTTTTGGGACCTCTAACTCTTCACCACTTTTCGGTACATCGACCTCAACAACGATGTTTGGTTCTTCAACAGCCCAGGGAACTTCTTCAGCATTTAATCCTGGCTTCAGCTATAACAACACTCAGTCATCCCCTTTATTTCAATCAACTGTACCTTCTATTGGGCAAACAAGTTCTGGTTTTGGCCAGAGTTCCTCTCCCTTTGGACAGAGTTCCTCTCCCTTTGGACAGAGTTCCTCTCCCTTTGGACAGAGTTCTTCCTCTCCCTTTGGACAGAGTACCCCAGCGTTCAGTCCAAATTTATTTAGTACACCGTCGGGGAATATGTTCTCAGCCAGTATGCCACAGAGTACAGGCAACCAACTTGGTTTTGGTCAAACAACTGTGAGTTATTCTTAGTTTTATAACATGTATATGCTTTTTTCACAATTGTGCTCTGTTTCGCCATAGAAGAATGTAAAGACTGGATAGGAGAGTTGGAAGCCATGTAGCGACCTAAACAGAAGTGACTAGTGTTTCGTCAGCACGAAACTGGGATATTTTGTTTACTGTTTGTGTTGCATTGCGCCTTACATTGCTATTGCCAACTGGGAAAATTGCTGGAGGGAAAAATATTAGGTTATCTGTAACTTTGGTAGTATTTTCTGATGAGTGCGAGAGACATTCAACACAATCAGTTGAAATCGTTCATTGTGATATAATAGTTATATGTCCATCCACTTGGTCTTACATACATTTTGATTTTTTTTCCCCCTCTTGTTGTACATGAAGCCTTCTCTGTCAACACCTTTTCAACCACCTCAACTATCTCAGAATGCGGGTTCCTTTGGCTTCAGCAACTTTGGTCAGACACAAGGAGGTATTTCATGAATCAGTCTGTTAACTATATATATGTGAAGTATGACAATTTTTATTGCTCGTGGTTATTATTTTTATCGCAATTACTAATTATTATCATTGTCCCGTTAATGTTCCTAACAGGTGGTTTAAGCACCTTTGGTGGCACGTCAAACTTTTTTGGTCAGAGTAATCCCGGACAATCGTAAGCTTCTGATCCTGTGTTCGGGCTACTGCTTATACACTTCTCATCCGTGTAAATTCTTGGTCACTAGAAAGGAGATAAAACCTGTCTGGTTTACCTGTATTACCTTGGGTCACCAGACCTGCTCTGGGCTAGTCTCTTTCATTTTTAGTGTTTAATGGCTTGCTATCTTGACTATGACAGGATTGCCAATCAGAGCCCTGCAGTAGCGCAACCAGTTTCTGTTACAAACCCTTTTGGAACTCTACCAGCAATGCCTCAGATGTCGATCGGCCGTCCTGGGACTTCACCTTCAATTCATTATGGAATATCTAGCTTGCCAGTAAGTATGATGCATCTGCAGCAGCCCAGGGGACAAAAAGGGACACCTTCTGTATTACAATTACAAATTGCTTGAGGATACCTGAAAATTTAGCTTTAATGGTGATATATGTTTATGGTTGCTGTTGCTAAATAAAGATGAATGTGGTTGATCATTTCTTATTTTACTTGATAGGTTGTTGAAAAGCCTGCTCCTGTCAGAGTCTCGTCGTTCTTGACTTCTCGACACCTTTCACAGAGGCGTATTAGGTTGCCTGCAAGGAAATATCATCCCAACAATGATGGTGCAAAGGTGAGTAAAAACTTTATGACAGCTTGTGTAGTGGACAATAATGTCCTTTGCGTATCACTTTGACCTTATATGGGATCTCATCTAGTCCTGTTGGAAGGAGGTTGGCACTAGTGCCAGGAGTGTATAATCTCCTACTTTAATTTCTGTATTCAGGTTCCATTTTTCAGTGATGATGAAGAGACGCCTACCACGCCTAAGGCAGATGCACTTTTTATTCCCAGGGAGAATCCAAGAGCACTGGTGATTCGGCCATTGGAACAGTGGCCCGGAAGAGCAAATGCTGATAAAACATTTCCAGCAAAGGATATGTCTACTTCACCACATGAAAACGGTGAATTGATTTTACATTTTTTGTAAATACTAGTAAATGCGGAAATACTTATGGTAACATGTGGTTACTTTGCTCATGTTGGGTAGATAGTTTGTGGGTGTTTGGTAGTTGCACAGGTCAAAGGTCAAAATTGGTCAATCTACTTAGACACTCATTGTAGGACTGACTGTTGGATGATTGTAGTGTCTAGGGTGTTGCGTTCTGAGGTGTATAGTCTCAACTACTTGTAAACTCTCTCTCTCTCTCTCTCCCTCCTTCCCTCCCTCCCTCTCTGAGCATGAATAAGTAGTTATAACTTGTACATATGATTTATGTTGCTACTCATACTTTATTCCTCATGACTATCAAGTTTAATGCATTGTTGCTTTTTTCCAGGAAAAATCTCTGAAGCAGTTTCTACCCCTCCGTTAAATGAGTCTAGTGCAGAGGATAAAGATAGTAAGTATTTGTTATTGTTGTTGGCTGTTATCCTTTATCATTTTGTAATTACTCCTTTAGAGTGTGTTTGGATGAGGCCTTTCCAATGGGGATTTCACTTTGGCAAGGCATTTGAGAATTCCTTGTGCGGAGGATGTCTTAAAAAGGATTTGTAAGATTCTAGGAGGGATTGGAAAGGGGGATCTGGAGGCTTTAAATCCTTAGTTGTGATAACTAGTCCAGATTAGTTTTTTGCCAAATCCCCACATTAAATTCTTTCTTGATATATGGTTTGTGGGCTCCCAAAATTTTCTCTTATCTGTAACAGTCGTTTCAATCTTTTATTTTTATTATCTAAATTTTTTAAAAAAAATGTGGCCTTGCCTTTGTTTGTTATTTCTTACGATAATATCTTTTTTAGTTTAGCTTTTGTAAACGGTAGCTTATGCAAAACAAGTTAAGAAGATTTTCTTCTTTTTTTCTGTTTGTATTTGTGTTTTTCATAAGTTGAAATAAAAGTTTGTGTTTCATAGTTGATATTTGAAACACTATTTTAACCCCTTGATATATTTTCCACCTGTTTTTTTTTGCTAAAAATACAAAGTAGTGAAAATTATAAACTTTTTAACGAGAAAGATGAGGTAAAATAACATATATAAGGGAGTAGAAGTAACCTCTCCCACATTAATTTTACAGTAACAGTAATAGGAAAATGAAAATACACGCACAAAAATGCTCACACCATTCCAAAAAATGAACCTTTTAAATCCCAAGATAAGATTTTGAAATAAGGGGATTTTTGAGTGAAGGGGTTTCAAAATGAAGGGATGTCAGAAATACTCCATTCAAACACATTCTAAGTTTCAAAATAAGTGATAGGTTGACTTTGTACGCATTAAAGAAGTGGATCAAATATTTTTCCTTTCCATACCCCCTGTTATGGCCCCTCAAATTGTATCTCTCTCTCTCTCTCTCTATATATATATATATATGCAACAAGAATAGTCACGCTTCCAATCTCAGTCAATGTTTAGTATTGCTATGAGTTAAATCTGATCCAGTTTAACAAACTAAAAGATCTTTATGACTAAATCGTTTCAGTCGTGCAGCCTTTTTTTTTCAATTCCTCTTGGTTGATGTTGATAAAAAACACAGTTGTAGACGATCGCCAACACTGTATCAGGTTCCGGTGATTGAATGGTGTAGCAGAATGTCGGAGATCCAATGGCACCACAGATGGTCGCCAAAGAAAGGGAACATTAGCCAATTGTATTGAACAGCCTAATTGTACGTCTAGGCTGTCCAGTCGAGTGCTAGACCGCCTAGATGATTCTCTCTAGTGCCTAGTAGTTCGCCTACACGGTGCCAAAACAAAGATCTCAATAACTGGAAATTGATCTCAGCCGCTGGAACTCTGCCACCGTCATACCACCTCAATTTTGCTGCCTCAACCACCGCAAGAATAACCATAGTCACTGCTTAATTTGTACATAAACTTGGTTTCTCGCGTCATTTTTCACCGTTGCTGTTAATCTAACATGGTAGTGATCAATATCCTTTGCCAGAAGTTGCATATAACAAAGTGGACAATCTGGGATGGCGAATTGCAGATTTGGTTTATGGTTGGAGATAATGGTCTTTGTGGTTGGTACATGGGTGGTATCATGCGTGTATACAATGAGAGAAAAGTGAAAGAAAGCTGAAAGAATAAGCTAATGAAAGAAAAACAAAATCTGGTTGTTGAAAAATGAACAGAGTAGTTTTAATTTCCTAAAAGAGAAACTGTGCACATATTTTAGGATTTTTTTTTAATATCCGTTTCAGGCATTCTCCTCCTCCCAGTATTTCCTATGAATAAGGATACACTGATTGAACAATAATACTTCTCGTCTTCATCATCCTATTCTACTTCTCAATCTGCAAAAAATTTGTAGGGTTACCATCCAATTTTTCATTTCATGTGCTCAACTTCATGCTTCACGTCTTTGAAGGTCTTGTGGTTTTCAACCAGATCCATCATTGTTTTTCGGTTGTAGGTCGAATTTCTTGTGCTAAGTTTGCTCGTGTAACTGCATATTTCAAGCAACTGACTAGAACCTGTTATATTTCCGAAGAAGCTTTGTGCGAGTCTTGTAGAACTCCTTCATTTCTTATTTTATGCTTAGCTTGAGTCTCTTGTTACTCCATTAACCTATTAACAAATTTCAATTGACATATCCCACTTTTTATTGCGGAAGGGAGTTGTAGCAAACATATTGGTTTTTCATTGGGTGCTGCCTCTTTTTACTCCATTGGCATATTTTGTTGAGTTTGTGGGTAGTGCTTTCAACTACTTTATCTTTTGGTTGTGCAGATCACATAAAGATAGAGGTTATCGCTAATAACGAATAAACCAATCCAAGATGGGTGGGGTAGGTTCCAGGGCATATTAATTATGGTTCGAAGTATTTGCGATCTGTAAGTTTATGGAAGGATGCCTGTTGACGCGGAAGCTAAACTTGATGAATTTGTGTAAATTTTTCTTTTGATAGAAGTTATTGAAGTTTGTTAATGGAACTGGGTAGTTGATTCTTTCTATGTCACTGTAGCAGGAAAAAATTTGACATCGATTTACTCGTGTTGTGTACTTGTAGCTGAAAAAAAGATATGGACGTAGTTGTCCCCCTTTACTTGTATCCGTATTTGCTTTTAGTTTCTGTGTTTGCCAATTTTAGAGTACTTGTGGCTATGAAGAAACTTCACCTCCAACTGTCTCTGCATTTGACTCACTTTTAACTGTATTCTTGATGATGCAGTTGCAAATGGCAACAAGCCTTCCCACAAAGCAAATGGGGTTCATGACGATCACTCTACCCATAAAGGGGACTCTGACAGTACGGACGCATACATTTCTATTACTGGCCACAGAGCTGGTGAGGCAGCTATTGTATTTGAGCATGGCGCTGACATTGAGGCTCTGATGCCTAAGCTCCGCCACTCTGACTATTACACGGAGCCCAGAATCCAAGAAATCGCAGCAAAAGAAAGGGCTGAACCTGGGTTCTGCCGCCGTGTAAAGGACTTTGTGGTTGGACGACATGGTTATGGAAACATTAAGTTCCTTGGAGAGACAGATGTGCGACGGCTTGATCTTGAGTCACTTATCCAATTTAACCATCGAGAGGTGATTGTGTATATGGATGATAGCAAGAAACCTGCCGTTGGACAAGGTCTTAACAAACCTGCTGAGGTAACGCTTCTCAACATTAAATGTGTTGATAAAAAGACTGGAAATCACTTTACAGAGGGGCCTAGGATTGATAAATATAAAGAGATGCTCAGAAAGAAAGCAAAGGACCAAGGTGCCGAATTTGTCTCCTATGACCCCATAAAAGGAGAATGGAAGTTCAGAGTGGACCATTTCAGCAAGTACAGGCTTGGAGATGAAGATGAATGCAATGGTGAAAATGGTTTCTCTTGAAGTTTGATGTTTTTGGTTTTTGCAGTGGTTGCCTGATGAGGGTGAAAAAGGTGCTTGTGTACAGAAATTACTTTTTTTGTGGTATACCAGTGTGCTCTTTTCTCTTTTATTGATGCTCACTTTTTAGCTTGACCTCAGAGACTTATTTGAAACGATTAATGTATTATAATAAGCATTGTTTCTGTTTCCTGACCAACCAGCCCCGTTTGAGTTGGAGCATCTTCTGACCTGGGTGTAAGTTTGATTTTTTTCTTGATGAAGGTGTAGGATTGCATACATATCAAAGGCAATTCTGGCAATTGGTGCTCGAATGACTTGGTGGTTGTAAGTTCGGTTTGTTGGAGCGTTTTTACACATTTTTATGGGTTCGAGGGCATAGCCTCAGTTGCCAAAATGTCTTGGGTGAATGTGGTTGGTGTAATTGAAGTCCCTTCTGCTCACTAAGTCGTTAAGGCCTAGGGCTAGGGATGCTGCTTTAGTTTATATATTTCCGGTGAAACTTAAAGCAAAATGTTTTCGGGCGCTCCACATAAGGAATGACAATGGGGCAGGTCCCCCTAGTCATGAAACTTTGCCCTGCCCTGTAACCTGGTTATGTATGTGGAATACCATAACCGATCCTATGTGAATTTAGAAAACCTACCCTGTTCTTCCCTGTCCTCGATGTAGCACACGGAAACCCAAAACCAACCGTCGCAAGTTTGTGGCTGTGCGGTGGAGTCGTCGCAAGTTTGTGGCCGTGTGTGGAACCGTCGGCGGCGGCGACCGATGTAGTAACAGGTAAATACAAATGGGCAGTTGGTAGAGAGTGATTAGGGCTGAGTGTGAGAGAAGGTTGGAATTTAGGGTTTGGGAGAAGAACTTTTATATAATAGGGAGCTGATCCGTTGCTAGCGTTGCAACGTTGGTAGTGCTGTTTGGCCGTCCGCTACATAATGTAGCGGACGATAATTTACCGTCCGCTACATTATGTAGCGGACGTTGCTAGCGCTAGCAACGGATCAGTTTCCATATATATATATATATATATATATATTAGTGGACGGACAGTTATGATCAATTGATGTATAGCGTAAGTATACCGGATCGCGGGGCGGGTAGGACAGAATACTGTACCCGACCCTAACAAGCTGCATATTTTTTAAAAAAATACCACATCCACCCCATGAGCTGGTCAAAGTCAAAATAACCCGCTCCTACAGGGCGGGGAGATCCACCGGATTCGAGTTTTATTGCCATCCTTACTTCGCACTTGATGTCATCAACCTAATGGCGAAAGCAAAGTAAGCTATTGCACTTGAACGACATTTTTATTAGAGTTAATTACAGCAGTATTCCTGGGATTTGGGATAATTATAATTAAGGACATTAAGTTTCAAAAAATAACAGATCATGACCACAAACGTTAAAAAGGTAACACTTGTATCCACCCATTTGGTAACAGTAAAAAAAGTGGTATTTATTTATAATGTTATCAATACGCATTCTCAAAATGACAATATTACCCACGTACTGTATAGAAAAGTCTCTCTCTCTCTTGCTCTCTCCACATCTTCTAACTCTGAACAATTTCTCTCTCATGTCCAACCACACACTCACGGATTTGGATTCCCTGCTATAACCATGGTTACAGCAGGGGTGATATCCTCTCTTGCTGAGAGAGAGAGAGAGAGAGAGAGAGAGAGAGGGATGTAAACCATGATTACTCTATCTCTCTCTCTCTCTTCCTTCTCTCTCAGCAAGAGAGGACAGCACCCCTGGTTACAGCAGGGGATCCAAATCCCACACTCACACCCCATAGAATACACACTCGCATTCACACGACACACACACCCACACACACACACCCACCAAAATTTGATATTAACCCCCCAAATTGACGTCATAACCAGAATCTGATTTGCACCACCAATTTATTCTGATTTCAATTGAAGTAAAAAATTGGCTTGGTTAATGAGATCTCAGTGAGGGATGATGAATTTCAGTGATGGGTGGCGTGCTTGTCATGGGATGAAGATGATAAGGGAGGTTGTGATGGGTGTCAAGTGTATGGCCTGGCGGTGGTGGTAGTAGTAGTAGAAAAATGAGCGAAATGAAAGCATTTTGTAGCTGGGCTATGGCTGGACCGGCGGTGGTGGTGTGGGTGGGTACTTATGGGTGTGGTTTTGGTGTTGGTGTTGGTTGGAGGTGACGCTAATGGTGGGTCGATCGTGGTGGGTCGATATGAGGTTGTGGTGGGTTAATTGAAGGCGACGGTGGGCTAATTAGAGGCAATGGTTGTAGGCTACTTGGTGTTGGTGGAAGGCTGTTTTGGTGGTGGTTAATGGCAGTGGCCGCCATGGTGTTGGGTAGTTTGACACAAAGAAAATGGAAGTGATTGTTGAATTGTGATGGTTTGTTGCAAGTGATTGGAGAGAACAATTGATTATGCCAAAGAAAATGGGAGTTGAAAGGGAAAAACAAAAATTGGAAGGAGATTTATATAACAGATATAGGAGAGAAGGGAAAACAGAGAGAGAGGAGAGAGTGGTGCGGTGGTGATGTTCAGGTGATTGGAGTTGAAGAGGAAAACAGAGATAAGAAAGAAGAAATGGGAAGAAAACATAGGAATTACATTTTTTTTATTTAGTTAAGAGGAGAAATATTATACATAATAAACCGACCCGGTCATACAAAAGGTTACAACTATATATTACAGACAAAAAATTGGTTAAGAGGAATGACATTTCAAGAATTTACATTTCCAGTGATGGGCAATGTGGTCATTTCGTTCAAACCGTTAAGTTTCAGTACTTCGTTTGGTCAACAGACATAAATGCTCATTTTCCAACCTCAGGGACACTGCCGTAGTTAACCCAAACCTCAGGGACACTGCCGTAGTTAACCCTTCTTATTATTACAACCGATGGCAACTTAAGCGAACATTGCAATTTGACCGTTCATATATAATCCGTCGACGGTTCAGATATTATTTTTCACATTATTTTAACCACTGTCCGCCCTATAATGAGCCGGACGTGACATTTTACCTTTTTGTTATCTAGTTAAATGGCAAAACGTATACTATAATTTCTTCTGTTCACCTCATAATGGGATAACGGCAGACGTTGATAATCCATACAGGTAGATGTTGATAATCCATACAAATGTTTGTTACCCAAATTGCCTATCAAGGTGGACGGCCATCCACCACTTTTAAACGAAATGCGAATTTGGATTCAATTGGTCCTGAACCTTTACATTTGCATTACACAACCCGTTACTCAGTTCGAACAGCGATGGGGTTCTGATATCAGCGCTAGTTTACTACCTGCAAACATGGTGCATCAGCAACAAAGGGCCAGTTTTTGCCGCAATGTTTAGTCCACTGCTGCTTGTTTTCGTCGGAATATTTGCAGCAATTGCTTTTGTCGAGCAGCTTCACTCAGGAAGGAGAGCTAATACATATGTAATAACGTATTTTTAATCCCCATTCACTGGCTTAGCAATTATTTAGCACCTTTAGGTTAGTATTCTAATAACAGAAGATCTGATCATAAAGGGAGCTTTGTCCCTAATCTTGCAATGCTTCAGTTCTTATGAAGAACTTTCTCTGCTTTGTTTGGTTTACTTGTAGCTTGATAGGAGCATTTCTCATTGTTGTGGGCCTTTACCGTGTGATATGGAGTGAGAGGAATGAGGCACTGATTCCTCAGGATCATGCGAGAGAGGAGGTGCTGATAACCTTTCTGATAATAATCAGTTGCTGAAGATTCCCGTAAATGATGATCAGCTTCACGACAAATCCAGTCACATTTAAGTTTACCTTTGAGTTAGGATTAGGCGATGATAGGAAGTGGGAGGTTTGCTTGGTAGCTACTGCCTGATGAACGCTCCATCTCTGACTGTGTTAAGAAAGTGTGGACCATTTTTTTACTAGTAGGCTCAGAGAACCAGCATTTGAGTCTCTCAAAAGTTGATAATTACATAATCTACAAAAGACAACATGAATCTCATCCGTTTCATTGTAAATTCTAAGACTTATTAAGCTTGACCTAGAAACTGGAAACCATTCAATCTGAAGCCCAGGCTGCAGTATATCAAGGAGCTTTTGCTAGCTACTAGACAAAATCGTTCGGGCCGGATGAAGGAACGCTTTAAGATCATTGTTCAACAATTTTACTGCTGCTGAGACATAACATGGCGGACATAAATCTCTGGCGTGCCCATGCAAGTTCTTATTAATTCTACCAAGGGTACTATTATGGAAAGGTTTAGGAGGACCAATTATATACGGAACCCGTAAGGAAAGAGATGTCAACTAAATCAACCTAACAAAGGGTAAGATCAAAGCATTATAAATCCAGTGGTAACTCTTATTTGCATGTGTTACTTGCGACCTCATAGCTCTATTTGGTTCCAAGCAAAATGAGACCTATCAACCAAGAATAAGCATCACGTGCAAGTTCCTTTAGCCGGAATGGCAGAAAATATATGTCGAGGAGTGGCCGATGTTCAAATTTTTAACCGGCTTTTAAATGAAGATCAGTGTCAGGATAAAGTGGTAAAAGAGCATAAGTTTTGCATCTTATTCAGATCAGCGAGCCTTTTCTGTTGGCAAAGGTAAGTTTTATAGAAACCAGAAACAAACGACAATACAGCTCAACCAATCTGATGGCATACTCCTCGATCTATATCCAGTTAAAAACAAAACAAAACCCCTCACATAACAAACTATAAGTCCGCCCTAGAAAGAGAATCAGAATGCACTACTTGTAATTATAACTCGGACTGAATACATGTCTACCTTGCAGTTATCCACGTCTTCCAATATAAAATGTCGAAACTCGAAACCTTCCGTTTTCCTTCATCCATGTCACTTGAGGGAGTTCTCGATATCAATCACAAAGCGATACTTCACATCTTTCTTTATCATCCTCTCAAGGGCCTCATTTGCATACTGAATTGGAACAATTTCTATTTCTGGATAAATTTTGCTGGAAGCACAGAAGTCCAGCATTTCTTGCGTCTCTTTTGTGCCACCAGTGACACTTCCAGACACAGTTTTCATACCTGTGATAGATTTCATTTTCATTTAAACAAAAGTCGGTCCCAAAAATAAAGACAATTTTCACACAGTTCTCTGTAACCTTTAAACGCCTTACCCAGAATAAGGCTTGCCGGATTGAATTTCACTTCACTTGGGAATCCTACCAAGACTAACACACCAGCAGTCTTCAACAATGACATGTATGGATCAAATGGTATATCCCCTGATGCTGTGTTAAGAATGAAGTCCAATGATTTTGCCAGGGCCTGCAACAAGATAACAGCAATCAGCTTAAAACAGCCCCAGAGTTCTGCTCATCGTCTCAGGCTCACTTACGAGACCACATTTTTTAAGCTCCAACATATGGAAACTAACCACCATCTGTTCTTCGTCGGATGAGACCACAAATTTGTCTGCTCCCAGCAGATTCAAGGCTTCGTCTTTTTTAGATATAGTGGTGCTGAAAACTGTTACCTCCAATCCAAAAGCCTTCCCGAACTTCACTGCCAAGTGGCCAAGACCACCTAGTCCAATCACCCCTAGAGACTTACCTGGCTGGTTCATCTTATGGCGCATCATGGGAGAGTAGACGGTAATTCCAGCACAAAGCAAAGGTGCCGCCAAAGCTAGTGGGTAATTCTCTGGTATTTTGAAGCAGTATCTGCACATCAAGTTATGGTCATTAACCATAGCAGTTTTTGCCTGGTCCTTTTCTTTACTAAGAAGAAACAGGACTTTTCTCACCTCTCATGAACAACAATGAAAGTGGAATATCCCCCTTTGGTGATTGAACCATCAGCATCAATACCGTCAAAAGTGTAGACGGCTCCCTTTGAGCAATAAACCTCTAGCCCATCATCACAGTACTCGCACTCTCTGCAAGAGTTCACATAAGTTCCAACTCCAACATGGTCACCGACTTTAAAGCGCTGAACATTGGAACCGACCTCTTTAACAGTTCCAACAATCTCGTGACTGGTAAGAACAAAACCATTGATGCATCAACCGAAAGAAAACAAGAATATGAATCATTCCAAGGCAACAATATATCTTATGCAATTGAGCCTCTTACCCAGGCACTAAAGGATACTTCGAGTGTCCCATTCTGTTCCTTGTCCAGGCAACATCAGCATAACAAACCCCACAGTGAGTGATACTGACTGAAACATCGTCATCTCCAATAACCCTGTTGAAAGTTCACCATTCCAGTCAGTTAAATACTCCAGACATTTACCTATATGTGTGCAGAAAAGCAGCACTCCGACGTCCAGAACAAATAAAAAAAAGCTTTACACAAAAAAAAATAAAAAAATCAAGCAAAGCAAAATCTTTTCGTAACTGGTCAACGAATGAATTTACAGTTTCACAAGAGAACATAGAAGAGAGCCATGCGTCAATTAAAGAGAACAAGACGTGTTCCTTGAGGCTTGTAGGTTTCTTCCTCTAAATACGGAAGGAGTAAGTTTCAGATATACCTGCGGTTGAATTTGTAAGGTGAAAGAAATCCAGAAGGGTCTCTCGCGGCCCATCCCAGGCAGTTCTCGGTTGCACCTTGGCAACTCATAGCTCTGATTAGTCTGTTCCATCATGAAGCAAGCAACATCGCGATCAAGCGATTTTAATGTACAGCAAAGTTGTGCGAATACCAATGATTTGCTATTAAATGCAAACAGCGGGTTTATTTTGTTTGCTAAAGAAAACCTTCCCTTCCGAAGGGCAAATATGAAACGTTCGAGAGGAATTGACATTAACTTTGAGTACCCTTGATGGAAATGAGGCCCTAATTAAAAGAAGCTATCAAAAAATAAGACACACACCGCAAAATCAAGAGAGAACAATCAGAGAATGTGTTGCTTCTTTCTTTTTCAGGAAAGGAACCGATCAACACCCAGCCCAAAGCCCTTATAATCTTTTCAAGTACGAGTTGTTTCTCGACAAATTTTGAATTTCTCCCCAAAGAACGTAATTAATTAAATGCTTTATGTCCTAACATTTGTTTAACATTGCAACAAGCTCAAGCAAATAATTAAGATGCAGGAAGGAATTGATGTCTATCAGACTAATCAAATCATCATCAGACGGACAGTACACATGCCTGCTAGTAAAGGAAAAAAAAGGATCCAAAACTAATTGAAGAGCAGTTTGCTTACCTGAGAGAGAGAGAGAGAGAGATTCAATCTGGTAAACTCACTCACTTCTCTCTGGTACCAGAAATGAACAACTCGATCAAGGCGTTGTCAACATCTCACGTACTTATTATACTGTTAGATGGCTAAGTGGCTGTTTGGATTGATTTTCAAAATGGATTAAAATTACTATATAGTCTATTCAAATTAAAATAGAGCATTTAATATCTTTTATACGTGAGGATATTTTGATAATTTTCTTGGTCAAATCTGACTTAATCCAAGAAAATGATAGGCAAAAGCCTTAAATAAATATTTTAAAAATTATGAATTTAATCAGTTTTGAGCACATTGAAACAGATTTAATCAGTTTACTTTTTTTTTACCAAACACTTCAAAACTGATTTAATCTGCTTTGACCATTCTAAAATCAATCTAATGCTTCCTTCGACGCATCTATCTCCTGACTTCAGCTCTTACGTTTATTCGACTTTTTTCACGTCTTTGAAAATTAGCCCTCTTATATATATATATATATATATATAGCACGCGGATTGCGAATTCCAGGTACAACACTTTTATTTAAAGCACTGGTCAATTATAAGGACATTTATTCTATACAACTCCAAGCATAGGAGAGCTACAGGTTGACGTCTGTTTCCGCCTTAATTATTTGACCACCGCTCGCACCAGGCGGCTTTTCAACTGACCAAAGGCTTAATACCAATGGAAACGAGCCTGAGATTATTGTTCGTATAGCCCCTTTTGAAATCTCTTGCCTGAATGATCAGAGAACAACATTTCTTTAGAGACCGACATAAGACCCATTTGAGTTACATGAACAACATTTCTTTAGAGATCGATATAAGACCCATTTGAGTTACATGGAGACGAAATATGATCCGAGGACGCTGTTAGGGTTGTTTTAGACCAACACCAATAATAAAAGTTTATTTTCAGTTATAGCTTAGCTTATCAGTTGGTGCTGGCCGAAGACCAACACTTTGGGAACTCATAACCTACCAGTCAAAGAACTCCCTCCTCTCACTTATGTAACTCGTATCTGTCTAGTGCAAAACCCCAAGGGTGAAGAGCAAATCTTGATCCAGAATAGCTGCCATTAGCTGGGCTCCTTCAACATTGATTCGTTATCAAAGAATAGTACAAAGCATAAGCTTGTCCATCATGCATAAACCATTCCGCTCAGACGAAAAGAATTTATATTACTCTTGGACAATATCAACAAGTCACCAACCGGTTGAGTTGAGGTATATCGCTCTCGTGTTACTAGAGGATATACCTCAGCAGAATCCCTGCATTGAAACTTTGGCACGTAAACCAAGCTAATTACATAACAAAAGTATAGCTTAAAGCTAATGTTTCAAGGCACAACTCCCCTCGCAACTCAATTGCCAACTAGATATCAAGTCCCACTACAACAAAGAAAATGAGTCAGTGACGCGTCCAGTCAAAGAGGGCAATCAGGAGAGCAATGGATCATAAGATGTATGGAATAGCAAGAGTTCACCATGAGTATTCCCACACACTTGGTAACCAAATATGCATTATCTAATTTGCTTTTTCCTCTTCATAGGAGGCTTCTCGGTCTGTAGCTGCAACTCTAGGGAGTTATTTGACTGGTCAGTTTGGGGTCCTTCAGGCAGGGTGCAGTGCAAAAATTTTTTGCTGGAACCAACATGGTTACATAGCAATTTCAGCATCTTCCTACCCCTCATCCATTTGAGCATTATCTTCATGTGTGTTTTGCTGTTCAATCCACTGATACCAGATTCCTGTTGGGTACCAAAAAGATGCATTAACAAGTTTTAACAGAAAACACACTTGGAGAGTGTAAAAAGCCTTCCCCACCACCCCAACAAGCACCCAGAAAAGGAACAAGAAAAGACATGCGCATAAGGAAACAAAGAAACAAGACGATGGAGGAGCAATAACACGATGGCATGAATTAAATCTGAGGTTTTATAAAAAGGCAGCAGCGGCGTGATAAAGCCAACAGCAAAATCTTTCATCAAAAGAACTTTGCCACACTGAAAATCTTCAACAATTTCAAAACCTATAATGGTCATTGGTCATAAAATCCCGAACAAATTAAAATTGATGGTTCAACAAGTTCAGAAAGATGGCTTAAGTGCAGAGTCAATGACTAAAAAACGTAAGAGCAGTGGCATGATTGAGTGTAACAGTGAAGGAGCACGTCCTCGTATTTTAGATAGGGCGAAAAAAGAAAAGGGTACACTACGTACGCATGCGATTATATTTTAATACACACACTACCCCTCCCTTTTAAAAATTACGTTGACACCGCTTCACCATTTGTTTTGCGCATCACATACCCCTTTTATTATCTTCCACACCATTTCAGCGTTAAAATCTTTTGAAAACCCAAAAACACCCCTACTACCATCACCTTAGCAACTCAATCAAGCCCCAAAATCAACACCACCACCGCCCACCACCAAGGCTTCCATCCCCACTATCAATCACCAACATCAGCTCGTTTCTTATGCCCCATCATGAGTTTTCAAAGATTCACACACAAACACAGACACACACAACCAGGACTGGGTTTGTGGCGAAACTGGTGTGGTGATTATGAATTTGGTTGGTGACCTTGTGTGGTGGTGGGTTTGTCTCGATGTAAGGGGTTGGTTGTTGGTGGGACCGATAGATGTTGAATTGATCGAGTTAGTGGTATGGGTCGGTTGGTGGTTGTAGGCTTGTGATGGTGGGATCAATTAGAGATGATCGCTTTGTGGTGGTGGCATTGGTCAGTTGTAGGGGATCTGTGGTCGTGGGTGTGTCTTGGTGGTGGTAGGCTGTGATGGTGGGTCGGTATGGTGGTGGGTTTATGTGATGGTGATCAGCTTGTGGTGGAGGAATTGGATGGGGGTTGTGGGACTTTGGTGGTGATATATTTGTGGTGGTGGGATTGGTTAGGTGTGATGGGTATGCAATGGCAGCATCTATTAGTGGTGGCTAGTCTCTGGTGGTAGGTATGTGGTTGGTAAGCTAGGTGGGTCTGTGGTGGTAGGTTTATGGTGAGTCTGTGGAGGTGGGATCATTTGGTGGTGGCCGGAATATGGTGGTGGTATGGTCTATGAGATAGAGTTTTGAAATTGATTATTTTAAGTGTTCAAATATTCTAAAAATGGCCGGTATATGGTGGTGGTATGGTCTATGAGATAGAGTTTTGAAATTGATTATTTGAAGTGTTCAAATATTCTAAAAATTCATTACACATGCAAGTCATTTCAACATAAAATTTAACACCATCCACTCAAATCTAATAGCCAGACGTGCCAAATCTAATAGCGAGACGTGTGAGTATAATTTTCCAAAAGGGAGGGGCACAAGTGTATTATGACAGAAAGTCAAGGGTACCAGTTGTAATTTCTAACATTTTTTACGGCAAATTTGTTCTTTTGTATATATTCTATCTTCGAAATTTACATACAAAACAATTAGCCCCAATTGTTGGGATTAAAGGCTCTCTCACGTGATCGACTAAGTTTCTTTGAGATATTTGTTTATAGCTTTCATATATGTAATATTGTTCATACCCAATTTGTTTATAACGACTTAGTCGTTTTCAATCCATTGGTCCAAAGCTGCTGGTTATTTGAAAGTTCGCTTGAAGGTATAGGCTACACTAAATTGGACTGTCTAGTGTGGTAACAATCAACATCTGGATATCAAAATATTTGCTAAAATAGATCAAATTGATTACCTTTACTCCTTTCTTATTATGATAAGTAAGAAGATCACATTGTTCCAATTCTACGATCAATCTTCCAATTAGTATCATCAAACAAGTCATGATCAGAGATGAAGGAAGCTCTAAGAAGATGGTATTCGTGTTGAGCTTTGGAGATGCTTAGGGCAATCTGGGGAGATATCCCAAAGTTGCAACAACTGTAGAGGGATCAAGCTCACTATGAAGCTTTTGTAGAGAATTTTTGCACAAATACTAAGAAGCGAGAATAGAGTGCCTAAGAATAAATTTGGTTCCATGCCTTGAAGATCCAGTATGAAAACTATTTTCTTAGTTAACTAATTAACAGAGAGGTTTAAAGAGAACAGAAAGGATCTTCACATGTTTTTTGCAGAATTTTGAAAAGCAGACGATAGGGTACCAAGGAAAGTCGGCAGGCTATAGAGAAGAAAGGAGTGACATCCAGAGGTATTGATGTGATTAGGGATGTGTATAATGGAGCAACTACAGGTGTAAGAACACCTGACAATTTATGACTAGTGAGTTTTCAGCTTTAAGCCTGTATCTTCTTACTTGAATATGGACGAACTTACAACAACAGTACTCGGAATGAGCTCCCATAATGTATGTTATTGGCAGGCTGGCAGCTAATTTAGGTTGATATGTAAAGTTGAGGTGATGGAGAAGTTAGAATCCAAAGGCTTTACGTTACGCAGGACTAGCACGGAGTACTTCTAATGCCTGATGATGAAGTAGATGGATGGGCAACAAGTACCTAATAAAGATCTTTAGGTGTCTTGGATAAACAATTCTGGGGTATTAAACACATTATTCCTCTTAGGTTGAAGGGAAAACCTTATATGACAACAGCGTGGCCAGAAAAGTTGTATGAATCAACAAAATGTTGTATAGTTCTGAACAACGAATACCTAAACACAAATGCTTAGGTGGATGTGGGGCCACACAAGAAGGAATAGAACACGTAATGAATATACAAAACAAATTGATGGTGGCAACAATATAGGTTGCGTCACGCCGAATGTAGGCCCTTAGATACCCTTGTAAAAAAAAGTGATTCGTGCCAATTTGATAGGGTAATCAGAGGTAGAGCTAGACCGAGGATAGCATGGGGATAAGTAGTACGAAAAGACTTAACTGTTACGACTTTATCAAAGAGCACGTGCTTCAATAGGTGTAGCCGACCCAACTAGGTTGCGACAAAGGCTTAGATGAAGACGAGGAAGATCACATAGATTACAAGGGGAGAATAATTCCTTCCATTTACTGGTGGGAGAATGAAATAAGGGTGGCGCTTTGTTCTGGGGGGACCGCCATGCGCAGATTTGGAAAGGAAAGAATTTAATTAAAAAAGTCACTCCCTCCACCCTTTTCTATCTGTCCTTGGAAGTAGGGCCAGAGATAATCCATCTGATATATGCGCCGGTTTTTCCAACGAAATTAAGCACTTTTTTCTCTATCATTCGGTGACTCCGACACTCTCAAATGGGGGAGTAGCTGAGAGAAGTAGCCAACACCCTGGTTACAACTTGATGATGTCAAACACAAAAGAAAAGCCGAGAGAAAACCAATTAGAAAAGTTTAAACAAGAGCATAGATAATTGTAAGAGTGAGAAAGAGTACAGTATACCATCCTCATGCAATATGCCTCAAACAACAGGGGCATGCATTCTAAAGAGGGCACATAGAACATAATATGGAATGTTAAAGAGTGATGCATTATCAGTCGCCCAAAAAAGGCTTTGGTTTTAATTTAACATTTGCATGATAGCAACTTGTACATTTTCGTGATTTCTCGGAGAATTTACATCTGCAGCATAATTAGTACCGGTTACAACATAGTCTATGGAGTAAAATACTCGGCTACTTCTTACAGAGGTGCTCCATAATATCAAAGCTGTCAACACTGTGCATCACTCTTATCACTCGCGCCAAGAAAAATTACACTCAAGACTTTGCCGCAGATTAAATAAGCCCGGTAAACCAAGAAGACAAGTCTATTTAAAAGAAACATAACAAAAATTAGGATTGTGATGGCACCAATGACAATCACAATGGATCAGGGCCTTTTAGAAGTCGGAAATGATACTAGGAAAATTGGCATTAAAGTTCACTGAGGGAGGTGGAGTATTTGTGAATTGCTAAAGGTGTACACATATAGCAGATCAAATAGATGATGTCCTGCCCGTAGAAAAACTTTTCCAGCAAGTGCAGGGTAAGCATTACTTTTGCATCGAGGCAGAAGCCAGTGGATATTACTCGGAGTAGAACTAGAAGCCTATCAAGCCACGTTCAAAACACCACCTCCTTACACGAGTTCGTGTTTCTGGCAGCAAAAGAAGCAAGTAATATAATTTACTTACTGACCAAAAGAAAGATAACCGATTTTTGCCTCAACGTAGACCCCATCTCCACCAAATAAGTTCACAAACCAGTATTGTAGCACTGGTGTAAAGTGTTCACTCCTTCCCCAGCCCTTACTCCTTTAACCCTTGTCATTGGTGATGCAGGAGCAACTACACAGAAAATACTGCAGCGAAGTGTTCAAGCTGCTGTTATTGTTCACATTAGACTGTTTTTAGATTCTAAGCGTTTCATTGTCCTTTTGGTTTGTTTTATGTATAAATTAGCTGTGGTTGAGATCTAGACTATTTTTGGGCAAGGACTAGAAGTTCTTAGGGGTTCTAGACTATAAATAAGATGGTAGGGTTGTAAGCGATCATATCGATCAGTTTATTAAGCTTGTTCCTCAAGAAGGTATTGTCCAGCAGGCATCCCCAAGGCTGTTGTAACCATCTGTTCTCTCTCTTTCGATACTCTGCCCACCCTTGATATCCTTTGTTATCCTAATTGTACTTTGTTGAGCAACTTTGGTTATCAGCGCTGAAAAGCGATTGAAATTTCTGACTCCCAATGGCAGCAAGACGCCCGAGGTTTACCAAGAACAACAACGTGAGATGTTAGAGTTGCAAAGGGCGACTGAGCAACTAAGCAACAGATGCAGAATCTAGAGCGTAGAAATCGTGCAATTGCACCTGCAGAGATACTGCAAAGTGGACGTGAAGACTTGGGACGTCCGGAAGGAGGTCCCGAGGATGAAGAGGCTGAGTTCAAAGAGCAGCCTAATCCCTTTGGTTGCGTGAAATGTGAACAGCTCAAGCGCGCTGGACTTGAAGAACGGTTAGCAAGAACTCTTGAACCGAATTCTGTTGGCTTTGGAGTGAAGCTCAAAATTTGCATGGTAAGATGCATGCCGAGGATTTTCTTAATTGGGAATCTAATCTGGAGTACTTTGAATGCAAACAAATGGCTACAGAAAGTAAAGTTTTTTGTTGACATATATTGAAAGGAATAACTCATTAATAGTGGAAATAATCAGAGGAGCAGCGTGCTAGACAAGGAATGCCAAAAAAAACCTGGGAGTTAATGAAGTCAAAATTGAAGGAGCAATTTCTCCCGGCTGATTATTCGATGGACCTGTACGAACAATTTCATGGGCTACGCCAATGGCAATCAAGCGTCAAAGATCATACCAGTGAGTTAAATAATTTGTCTCAAATAGCTCGGCTCAAAGAAACCGATGAGCAAGTCAATGTCCGTTATTTGTCCGCATTGAGAGTTGTCCCTGATGAAATGCGAATGCATCGCCTCTCTAATGCCTTCAAATTAGAAGAAAGAGCGGCCCCGTATGGGCCTAGGCGGCTTATAACAACTCCTGTGCCTGCAGCAGCTAACACCAGAACAACTTCAGGTGTTGTTCGAGGTGCGCAGAGTGCCCAAAGAGCTCCAAAAGCAGCCTAGGCAGCCACTTCTCAAAAAAATAAACCACTAAAGGTGTTGGAGTTTTAAGAGCATTGATAAGGGCGAGAAAATAACACGTTTTGGTTCAAGACTGCTAGCAGTAGCTTTGCCCGTTCAAAAGTAAGAAGGCTTCTAAAAGGAACAAGGCAAGTTATGTTCTTACCACAAGTCAATTTAAGAAGGAGAGGAGGAGTTGATGCTAGATTATTTAGTAGATTTGGGCAGGAAAGCATCATCCCTCGGTAATAGGGAATCAAACTGCACTCCTACGAACCAAGAGTGTTATCTGGTCAAAGTCGCAAAAATCATCTGGTCAGAGTCGTGCAGTACCAAGCCTTCTGGACAAAGCAAAAGGTGCTGGGTCACACCAACCCACGGATGATTCTACGCCAGATCAAATCACACAACCATTTTTCAATAATGTAAGAATATCTCTCAGATGAAGTGGAGGAGACAAGTTTCAACCCTTAACGTTGCGGTAATGGATGAAGAAATGCCACCACTGTAACGGCCAACTCCACTTTGTTAACATATCACCGGATCTATTACTTACTCCTTTTACAGGTATACCACACAAAGGAATTGTTGACAACACGTGTAATCAACATCAGTAATGAAGACTTTAAATGAAAGTTTATCATTTACGAACTAATTTAATGTAAGAGCAAAATATACGCTCTGGAGGCACTCCCGCATTTGTGCAGTTTGGCGCTCTAGCGCATGTGCCCGCACCCACATTTGCACTCGCTCTACTAGTTTGCTACTTAGATTGCGCCCACCAGAAACCGAAAATCTACCAGATGAATTTCAAGAGCTTGTGAGTGATTAACTTCCCAGCAGATCACGACCGGTGCAATATTTTCAGCATGCCATTAATATAGTTTCTGGGGCAGCATTACCAAATCAAGCGGCTTCTTGAATGCCACCAGTGCAACAGGCTGAGATGCAACGTCATAGAGACTTACTTATACAAGGGTTGATGAAAGAAAATAAGTCTCCCGGTGTAATGCGTGCCTTACTCACTCCAAAAAGGGACAAGTCAAAAAGAATGCATATGCACAACCGTTCCATTAACAAAATTACCATGAACTATTAATTTCCTATGCCGAACTAGATTTGAGAAGCGCTTAGCACCAGATAACGGTGCAATGAACTGAAGACAGCATTGAAGACACCAAATGGCTTATATGATCGGTTGTTGATGTCATTCAGGTTTTCTAATTCACCAAGCACGTTAATGGGGGAGTACACGAACTTTCCTTAATTCTTCTGCGATTGTATATGTTGATGATCTACTGATGTACAACTGTGATAAGAATGAACAGTCAAATCATCTCAGACAAGTCACAGAGGTCCTACGGCCTGGACAATGTCGTGTTCTTGGGTTTTATTGTTTTAGCACGAGGTTTGAAGCCCAATCCCAGCAAGATAAAGTTAATTGTTGAATGGCCATTTCCTCGAGCCATTGAGAAGTTCGTAGTTTTCATAGATTAGATTCCTTTGATCGGAGATTCATCAAGAACTTGAGCTCTACCATAAGCCCTGTTAAGGAAATCGAAGTGTGGTACATTTAGATGGTCAAAAGAAGCCGAAGAAGCATTCAATCTGATAAAGACAGCCATAAGCAACGCGTTGAACCTGGTGCCATCAGATTTTGACAAGCTCTCCACTATGGACTGTGATGCTTCACATGTTGGTATAGGGGCTGCTTTTAGCTAAAAGGGCAGACCTACGGCCTTTTTCAGTGAGAATTTTTTTGAAGTAAAGCGCTGATATGTAACCGACGATCTGCAATTTTATGCTTTATATCAAACCTTGCATCAATGAGAGCATTTTTATTTGTTGCCTCGAGAGTTTGCGGTTTATTCCAATCATGAAACATTGCATTATATTGACTGGCAAAAGAGCTTAGCTCTAAACATTATTAACTACAGTTCCTTTCTTCGATGATTTTTTTAGCTTGAAGCACATCTCTGGTGAGTCAAATTGAGTAGCTGATGCTCTTAGCGGATCGCCTCTATTGTCGACCGACTTGCATTCCCTAAGTCATCGATTAAAGAAGTCAAAAGATCAAAATCACACCGAGCAATTTTTCAGCCATGTAATTGAAGAATAGCAGGATTTAACAACCAAGGCTACCTCTCCTTTTGCAGTCCATGCCAGTTATTCATTCAGGAGAATTCAGGTCTACATTACACAAGGTTCTTTTAGTGAACAGGTTGTCCAAGAGCTGCACAGCGGCGCACAGCAGTGTGTTAGGAGGGCATTTTGGCCGAGATAGAGACTCCAGCTATGGTGTCAGATTGCTATTTTTGTCTTTTTGGCCAAGGATGGATCGTGACATTGGGAGGCTGGTAAAATGCCGTAGGAAGCATCAATATGCTAAAGGGCAAGTTCAGAATACTGGGGTGTACACACTGTTACCTGTTGCTATCCGTGGATCCATCTCATTATGGACTTTGTTATGGGTCTTCCAAAGAAGTCAAAGCGGCATGATTCCATATTTGTGACAGTGGATCGCATTTCCAAGACGGCGCACTTCATTCCTTGTTCTTGCACCCTCAGTGCATCATATATTTCTAATCTTCTCTTTAAAATTTTGCGGTTGCATGGTGTTCCAACAACGATAGTTCCAAATGGAGATGTGAAGTTTATGGGACACTTTTGGCGTACTTTATGGAAGATATTGGGGACAAAATTGCTACATCCAAGCACTAAGCATCCCCAAACGGATAGACAAACCGAAGTTGTCAATCAAAGCCTTCACAATTTGCTTCGTTGCATTGTTCGAGACCACGCGATGACATGGGATAATATTTCTCCACAAGAGGAATTTCCCTACAATGCACTAGTAAAAGGACTCCTTTTGAGGCAGCTTATGGTTGCATAAGCCATCATAAAATCATAACAACTGTGCCCGAGATAGGGGGGTCATCATTTTAAAATCGTGCTCTAACAGAGTAGATATCCGTCCCTCACTCCCCCCCACCCCGCAAAAATCGCTCTACTCTTAACACGGGGATCAAAAATATTTTCTTGTACATTCTCAGAAGTAAAAGTTAGCATTCCTAGCTTCTACAGCGGATGATGTATAGGAATCAGAGATGAAGGGGAGAGAGAGAACCTTGGCGTGATTCCAAGTGTTGGAGACAGAGAGAGGGCCGGTGTGCTTGATGAGGTGGTAGAGACCTTGAGCTATGGAGGCCGCCTCTTGTGGAGGTACCTTAGGGTTGATCTTCCTCAGATTCGGTGCGCACTTCCGGGAAAAGTGCCTCACCAATGTCTTTGCAACACCATTTCCACCTCCCAGCCACATTTCCACCACCCTCTACTTTCTTCCTTCTCTCGCTGATTCCCTTCGCCGCTCCTTTTCTCCACTTCCTCGCACGCACTGCGATTAAGAGCAACCGAGCGAAGCCCTTGTTACTTTTCTGGATTAAATGCACATAAAACCCCATATGTTTGGTCTTTTTACGAAACAATCCGAGATTTAATTTTTAGTTCTCACCACCTCACGGTTCGGTTCCGAGATTTAATGTACTCCACGGACCATTTGACGTGAAGAATCCATTTTTTAAGTTTCTATTGGATTTTTTTTAGGGCTTTAGAGGCAATTCACGCATAACCTTAGGTGGCAGCCACATTTGTCCTATTTTCTCTCTCCAGTACGCTCTAACCAAACCAGTCGCCTACCTCCCAGCACCACTTCCCTACAACCCAAACCACCACCCTTTCCGTTTCCCCTACTAACTCCCATACTCTCTTAAAGCCCACCAGCAATATCTAACCCAAAACACTGTTGCCGCCACCTTTTGATAACCCAATTGCCACTATCTCCCCCTTTCCCCTACCTGTAGCCCCCCACTTTCCAAATAACCACCACCACCATTTGCCCAGCAGCCACTCCATCACCCCTTTTCTAATAACATGCCGCCATCACCCCTTTCTGTCAAATGAGGTCTTGAGCCCAATCGACAAAAGGGGTCGTTGGTGACATTGAATTTGCCGCCTTCGGACGACGGCGGCGCTTCGTCCGCTGAGGTTAGTGTGGCGATGATTAGAGTGGAGGACGGGGCTCGGCTTCTACTGCGGCCGCTGGACACAGTGGGAGTGGCGTCAGGTGTGGTAAATTGGGAGCTTCGGGGCGGTGACGACAGGGTTGCGAAGGACGAAAAGCGACGGCCACGCTTCCAACGAGCTAGTGGAGGCACCCAGGGACGAGAATGTGTCAGTTCCTAAACTCTTAAAATTCTTGAAAATTGTCCCTTCAATATTTTAGTCCTTCTTTTGTTTTTATTGACTAAGTTGACGAATAAATTCGTCAATTTATACTTCAAGGCAAAAAAAGCACATACCATGCAGGTAAATACAACTTTGCTCCTAATCAGGGAATCCATAAAATCTGTCGCACTCTTTAAAACTCGTCTCACCCTTCACCCCAAACCTTTTGACACCTTCGCCCTATGGCTTCTTGACCTTCCACATCTCCCTCCTTTTTTCTCTTTTCTGCCTCTCTCCCTCCTCGCCTCCAACCATACAAAGAAAGCAAAGAATTAGGTTGATGGCATAATTTTCATTTTGAATCCAATAAATAAAGTAATTAAATTCATACCTTCTATGGCTAGAGCTTGTAACTAGGAGAAATATACAATAACATAAACAAAATGTTATAGTAATTTCATCCCAAATGTCAAGAGCTCCAAGTTAATCATATAAGTTTTGCTGATGATCTCTTTATCATGACCTTAGCTGATCACACATCCTTAAACTAAATCAAGAAGGCCTTAGATGAATTTCGCAAGTTGTCAGCCCTCTATCCTAATCTGGCTAAGAGCTCCATATTTATAGTAGGAGGAAATGAAGAAATGAACACACATCTCTCCCAAATCATTGGTATGTCAATTGCTCAACTTCCTGTTACCTATCTTGGGATGCCTCTTATATCTACTAAAATGCACATCAAAGACTGTCAAGTACTTCTGGACAAACTAACCAAGAAGATCAACATCTGGACCACAAAATGCCTCTCATATGCTGGAAGAATACAGTTGGCTATATCTGTACTGATTAGCATGCAGGTGTATTGGTGTTCAATCTTCATCTTACCACAGAAAATCATCAAACAAATTGAAGCTAAAATCAGGGCATTTATTTGGCATGGAAAAGATACAAAATGCACAGGGGCTAAGGTTGCATGGAAGGAAATTTGTGTGCCTAAACAAGAAGGGGGCTTAGGGATTAAAAGATTAGCTGAGTGGAACAGAGCTGCAATCTACAAGCATATTTGGGATCTAGCTCATAAAAAGGATTCTTTGTGGGTGAAGTGGTGCCATATATACATTATCAAAAATCACAACCTATGGTCTTTTAAACCCCCTGCAATACTATCTCGGACATGGAGTAAAATTGTGAAGTACAGAGGCATGGTACATGAGTATGTATGGCATATTATAGGGAATGGCCAAAAGACCTGGTTGTGGTATGACAATTGGATGCCTTATGGAAACCTCAATGCAAAGTTTGGAAGTAGAATCATATATGACTCTGGTTTGAGGAAAGAAAGCAAGGTCAGTGAAATGATAGATGGTGATAGCTGGAAACTCCCCCAAGCAAGATCTATTGCACTCAGTACATGGCATCCTCAGGTGGACAAAGATGACCAAGTGATATGGACACTAACACATAACAAAAAAAATTATGTGAGCTCTGCATGGCATCAAGTAAGAACAAAGAAAGCTATAATGCCTTGGTGGAAACTGATTTCGTTAAATGGACATATACCTAAATGTGCAGTTATCTTGTGGATGATGTACAAAGGTGGATTGAGGACAAAAGATAAACTGATGAAGTGGAATGCTATAGCAGATGAGAAATGTGTTTTCTGTGATAAAAGAAAAAATGAACAACATCTATTCTGGGAATTCTCTTATACCAATAAAGTGTGGAAAACAATCATGGAGAAGCTGCTACTACAAATGCAATGGCAATCATGGTCCCAATTTTTAAGCTATACATCCAAGAAGTTTAGAGGGAAAAGCTTTCATGCAAAGCTATGCAAACTAGGGACTGCTGTGACTGTATACATGATATGGGCTGAAAGAAACTTGAGGATCTTTGAACAACAACAAAGATCCACTAAAGTGACCCTGCAGATCATACAATGGATGCAATGGTGTGTTCATAGCTGGAAGAAAATTCCTGAACATAGTACTAATAAAAGGTTGTGCACTGGGTTGGGAGTCCATGAAAGTATCCTACTGCCTGGAGTTCTCCTTACCATGAAAGTATCCTACTGCCTTGAGTTCTCCTTATAATGAGAATATAAGGACATGATGATGTAAAGCAGCGGTGACACTCATCTATATAAAGTCAATTTCATAGCAATATAATTGACTTTTCACCCAAAAAAAATGTTATAGTAATAGCGGCGAGTCAGCTCAACTTGGAACCTCCTTTTTATTTGCTTTCAATCTGAACCTAAACCTTCTGACCCCTCCCTCTATGGCGCCACCGCCTTCCTGGCCTTCTACCACTCTCTCCTCATGTTCTCCGCCTCCTTCTCCCCCTCGCCTCACCATACCCAGACAGTACTGCCTCCCTTCTTGAGCTCGCACTCACCATGGCTTGATTCACTATCGCGTCCAGTGCCTTGGCCCCCAAACTCCTTCACTGGGCCAATGTCTCATTGGGGTTTCTGATGTTTGTGCCAGTTGCGGTCTTAGCCTTCGTATCGGTCACCTCGGTGTGCTGGAAATGTGTCATTTTCAAGGATGGCAGGGCACATAAGTCTTGCAGTTGGGCTCTCTTACAGTATAAATTATGTCTGCACAATGGGTTTTGGCCTTTGGGTGGTAAGGTCTCACAGGCAGAGCTTCCACGATGATGGTGGAATGCCTTTACAATAGTGGTGGTGGCCAATTATGGTCATAGATCCAATTAGAATCTTGTGTTGTTAGGGATGAGGCAAACAATGGTGGTAGGCGCTGTTGTGAGTGGTGGTGTATTGGCCGAATATGAAGAAGAAGAAAAAAAAAAAGGAGAATGGCACATTTCTTAAGGACAAAGATATCCCTTAAGTTTTTAATAGGAATTCTAACCGATGGACTAAAGTAGTGACGAAACATAGTACATAATTAGTTTCAAGGAGTTAAAAGTACAAGGATTGAAATAAAAAAACAAGCTAAGTTCAAGGGACAAAAGTGGAATCATCCTTTCTTAGAACCCGTTTAGGATTGTTTCTAAAAAGCATAGTTCAACTTAAATCTTAATCAATTTTCAAAATCAGATTTAATATACTTTAAGTAGAATCACTTTTTTTAAATGGATAAAAAGTGCTTAAATCAGTTCTACTATGGCAAAATGACCATAAAGATTACTTAATAAACAAAATTCTAATATCCATTTAGTGAAGTAATGTTAACACAATTTTCATTTATGAATAATTGTAGTACACAAATAAAATTTTGAAAAAGCTATTTTCACCTACATATAAAAGTTGTTTACTTCTCATTTTAAAGATTAACCATCCATAGTCTCACATGAGTGCTTGTAGTACAATAAATGTCCCAAATTACTTGAAGGTATGAGATGTCCTTTTGCGAAAAATATGGAGATCGTATGATAAATTACAAGCTCAAACTTGATTATGAGTAACGTGATTATTTCATAATTCACACTTCTCAGGATTATTGATTCAATCAATTTTTAGCTTTTTGAGACAGGTTAAATCTCTTAATCTTTTTTATTACAACTACTTTTGTCTATCTTATGCTATAATATTATAATGAAAAAATAGCTAATGACCCTCTCTGCAACTAGGTGCAATTTCACGACTTCAAGTTACAAATGATAAACTACCCTCCCTTCCGGATAATGAAATACCACACATCACATGGAACCGTGATAGACTCAATGATATGACATCAATAACCCACTTTCTCTTATCACGCTTTATATCAATGCCCCCCTTCCAACCCTCATTCTCTCTCTCACCCTCTCTCACTTCCACCCCGTCACCCCCCCGGGCCACAGTTGTGACCCATTTCCACTGCTGCAACCATCCTCAATCACCCATCACCACACACACCTTGCACGCACACGCAGGAGCGCGCGCGCACACACACACACACAAACATAATCACTACACACTACACCCATGGTCGTGTCCCTCTCCCATCATCCACCACCACATACAACCTGCACATATACACCTCATCCACCTTAAATTCATTATTATACATGCGTAATCGTCATCGTTGCTTAGTTACACTTTTTCATCCCAATTTACCTGAAAATTTATTTTGGCATCCGTTCAAGACCGGATAGATTTGTATATTCTCCTATCATCTATATATACAACCTTATTATGGTTCTTGTGGGTTTTGTGTGTGCGCAAGGTCTCTGTGGTGGTCGATGATGGTGATGGAGATGGTGGAGGGGGAGGTGGGGGGAACATGTTGTGTGTTGATGGGTGGGTGTTTGTGGGTGTGTACAGAGTTGCAGAGTTGTTGTGGATGAGATGCGTGTGTCGACGCGAGCGCGGGCAAAGAGAGTGGAAGGCGTGAGGGTGTGTAAGTGTGTGAGTGTGTCCGTGTGTGTGTGGTAGTAGTGGGGATAGGGGTGGCAATGGAACTTGGTGGCACCCTGACGTGGGGGTCGTTTGGGGGGGGGGGGGGGGTGAAAAATGCACTCGAGGTATAGTACAAGGGGTCATTAGCTATATTTTTATATTACTAATCATTGAAGCTCTCATCTGTCGCTAGAAAAAATAATTTGTCATTTTTGTTTAGCAGTACCGTTATGTATTCTACCTGATGATATTGTGTTAAGTAGGTTTCCATGGAAAATGTTTTTAGTGCTAAGGCACGCATATTAACTATGCAAGCTCTTTCTACTCGATGTTCTTACTTCTAACCAAAAGAATGAGCCATAGAGGAAATTTTACCATAGTAAAAAATGACAAAATAGGGGTAGCGGGTCTGCAACAAGATCTTTTGATGTTATTGTGTTAAGAAGGTTTGATGGAAAAAGTCTATAGCGCTAGGACGCATATACTGGCTAAGCAAGCCCTTTCTACTCGATGTTCTTAATTCAACCTAAAAAAATAAGCGACAAAATAAATTTCACCACACAGTCAAGCACTTTGGATAACAAAAATGTCAAGAGAAGAGTAAAAGAATATTTATCTTTATTGTGTGATGTCATTAATACTATTCATTCAATAAGAGAGTAAGAAACAAAAATATGTAAACTATCGACTTAAGTGTGTTTACACCAACAAAATTGTAAGGAATGGACTTGAGCAATGTTGATACATCTAAAGTTGTCCAGCATGCCACGACATCAGTAGGTGAGTAATCAGCCTGAGAACAAATCCTCACTTAAGGTCGATTTGACGTAGCACATGTGGCCTAAGTTTGTTACTGTCAAATCACACCGTCAAGTCAAAGGCAACAATGATAAACAACGCGTGACAAATGAGAATGACACATGACATCCCCATATTGGGCCTAACATTTTTACTATGTCACATGTCACTAATAGAATAATTGTGTAAAAAGTGTCGAGGGCCGGAAAAACTTAGTACCAAAGGTAAAATGTGGTGTCCTCTCCAATCCTAACTCGTAACAAGATCTGATCACTTAAAGAGCTTAGCGTGAGCATAGTGGTGAAACAGGCACGCTTGAATACATGGCAGCTCCAGATTGGATCTTCCTAAAAGTTTGGGAAACAGAGCAACAAAGCAAGCATGCCTAAAAAACAATGGATGTTGTCTTAATTAATCATGTTCAGCACCACATCACAAACTACCACATAGCTCACACCTTCGTTTACCCTAAGTAAATAGGTATATCTTAAGTTATGGTAGAATATTAGACCAACTGTTTGTCTCAACCAAACAGTCATATTGTATTCAATCTTTTAATCAAGTGCGTTGTACGTTCTGAGGGTATCATTCTACTGAATCGCTCAATTGCAAATACTGTAAAGGTTAACTGCTATTAGTTTGTTGTATTATTTATGCTTGGTCTGATTAGGAGTAGGAGTAGATTATGTAGGAGTGACAGTAACATAAATAACACTGAAAAAGTCCTAAAGCATTAGGCCGAAAAACTAAGAATATTCTTAAATCCTCAAAAATCGTTTGAAAAGAAGTTCGGTCATGCGCCATCCCCCAAACACCAAACCGCTTAACACATTTAGAAATTATTTCGCATGTGGTCTAATCAGAATCTAGCACACCAAATGCACCTTACAAACTCTCACACATCACAAGAGGCGCGCCCGCGTGCTTGAGGTTTCCAAAGCCAAACAAAGTGGCTCCTCGTTTTCATAAATATCGTTTGTTCAGCTTTTGCATAGGATCTTAGCCGGCTTTTGGCTTACCAGTAACTTGAACATGGATTCGTACTTTTAGTTCATCGGTTTTTGATTTGATTTGTGGATAACTTTTGATTGGTAGAAAATGAAAGTGGAAGGCTAAAGTTAGGTGATGGATAGATTTTTTTCTCATTTGATAGGAAAAAAAAGACACAGGTTCTCTGTAATACAAAGGTAAAATACGAGACACGCTAATATAATGATTTTTATTTTGATTTTGATAGAAGAAATATCTACATGTGAAAAACACTACAAGAAGCCCAGTTACAACAGTACCCATTCAGTGGGCACGATTAAAGGGAAACCAAAAGAAATTATAAAGACCTATGCCGTAACCGATAAAATACAGATGTAGTTAGCTTAACAAAATGGAGGCAACGAGAACACAACACCGGTCAAGAAAAGGGGTTAGAAGAACGATTCTGCTTATGCTCAAACCACTGTTGGTGCACAAAAACCCCCTGTCGACCAACATAATTTGTCAACGCCTGAGCCTAACTAAGAAACCTTTCGTTACCTCGAGCAATATGTGCAGGGTGCAGAAGGCTACGACGATCTGAGAATTTCATCAAGCTAAGGCCTGAGTTAGCAACCAAGGAAAAATACCTGTCAACTTACCACTTGAAACAAGTGAAGGTATTGGCAGAATACCATGCATACAAGATATTGAACAACAGTGGTAAACTTAAGGTAACAGCAGAGGCGTGAGCAGGCAGATCCGGATCTATTTTAATCGATTCCCAGGAGCACCCAACTGGCTGGCATTCTGACCAGGGTCCCAATTCCCCAGCAAGAGAGGTGGCAGACCATATATACCACCGATATGGCACAGAAAACAGGATGCGGGACCGGCCCACGACCACAACTAGGCATGTGTAGCATCCTTAGAGGTGGGTAAAATTGCACATACAAGATAGTGAGAAGGGTAGGCAAGTAACACATAAAGCGCAACTTCTAAATCCTTGCATGTTGTCAAACACCGTGGCGTCTGCACAATACTAGCAACTATGCTTTACTTTTATGAACTATCACGGCAGGGAGAAGAGGTCTTGTCTAAAGTCTAAACACAAAGGCATTATGAGCACACCAAACGCTCCAGAAAAAGCCGTCTTCCAGAGAAATAGCAGGAGAACATCCTCCTTCCACTCTTGGGACACGGCCAAACCATGCGCTAGATGCCATCCAGACAGCCCAAACCCCATTACAGTCCCGAAAAAGATGGTCAAGAGTTTCTACATCGCACAAACAAATAGGACAGGTATCAAAACGATGCACTGTCATTAAAAAAAAAAAAAACCTGCCGCGTTGGTAACGTTTGCCAAAGAAATTGCCAGAGAACTATGAATCTTTGCCAGTAAATGGGGTTGCCAAATAATGTCCCATTGAGTATAATTAAATGACAAGGGAAAGTCCTTTGAATAAACCGGAAAGCCTCTGCCACAGAGAACCTGCCAAGTGCCAACAGTAACAAACGGGCAGAAAGGACGATCATGAGTAACCGGACGTCGTGGTTGTATGGACAGAATGAAAGAAGCCACATGCAGAGTGAAAGTCTGAGTGATCCTGCTTGGATCCTAAACATAAGTAGCAGGAGTGAAGATCTGAGACCTTAAACTGCCCATTAACCTGATTTTACTGCGGAATCCACCCATCATCCCATACAGGGATAGAGGAGCCATTTCCAACTCTCAATTGCATTCATTTTGACAAAAAATTACGACCCAGTTGAATGCCACGCGACGCCACGCCCCCGTCCAAGAACAACCCCGAGCCTCTGGAGTCGTTATGAAGTCCTTATGGAAGTAATATTTGCCATAAAAAACTGAAGCAACGAAAGAGTAAGGCTCAGACCACGCGCGCTAGGTCTGATTAGCGAGTAAAGCCTCATTCAATACTTGGTACTCCGAAACCCTAGACCTCCCATAACCTTTAGTAAGCGCAGAGTAGGGCAAGCCACCTTAGACCACCAAACCTTGCCAGAATTTGGCCAATGCATTTAAAAAGAAACGCTAGAAACTTAAAAACTGAACGTATAATGAATCAGAAGGGATGATAGCTCTGACTGAGTAAGGGTGGCCCTCCCAGCCTTATTCAAGAGCAAGCCCTTCCACAAAAACTACAACAATCCTATACCTGCTGAGCTAAGGCCCGACAAATATCTCACCTAGACGTAATGATGTCTAGCTGCGAACCCAAATATTTCCCAAACATAGGCTGCACCCAACAGTTAAAACAGCGCGCTATCAAAGATCAAAGGTCAGGCGAAGCGTTGAGGCTAATTGCAAGGCCTGATTTCTCCCAATTAGTTTGCTGCCCTAATGCAAGGCAGTAGGAACTAAGATTTCATGCACGGCCTGAATTATCAAGGCTGTTCTATTGAGATCCCTCTCGACACGGAAAAGAAGAAAGACATTATCAGCATACATCAAGGTGCGCAAATATACACCATGAAGTTTTATTGTGAATTGTTAAATATTCATAATTCTTAGTTGCATATGACTTAGATAACAAGTAGTTTCCTTCGTGCTAATTAACTCAGGTTCTTCGCACCGAGCATAATGAAGATGAAATACAAGTTTGAGGCTACGTAGCGGCAAAATTTCTTGTTCTCGAATCACTATTCATGGGTGCAAAAGTACATGAACTTAACTAGTACAGATACGATACATGCCAACGGAAATACATCACCAACTTAATGTACCACTAACTGGCAAAACTATCCTTTTCCCATTACATTACATTAGAAGGAAAAGCTCTTTTAAGCAGACTCTGGGTAGTTAAAAGTGACAGTGGGAGCCCTAAATTAGGGACTCGCCTAATACTTAGTTGCAATCAGAGAGACGTGCGTACTAGTGCTGTTTCTGCTTAGCTTCACCAGTCCAATAACTTTTGACGGCAACAAGAATTTTCTCGGGGTTAAATGGTCCACTTTCATGGTCCAGGATATTGCTCTTCCATCTCATTCCGTCCGTTATACTCTTGATCTTCACAAGGACTTCCACTCCATCCCTAAATATAACCGTCCCTTCTGGCCGCAGGATCCGATCCATCTCCAAGAGAATATAGGTAATGTCGCACCTTCAACCATAAAATCATCTCAGGATCAGAAATTGCAAAAACTAAGAAGGCAAGCCAATGATTGAGCATTTTGCTTACCTGTCCTGGTATATGCTGAACACACCCCCTGCATGGATAAGATCATATGTTCGTGGATATGTTGAGAATGCCTCGCACCAGTCGTGGTATGTACCGATGAAACCCCGCTCATATATCACCCCCAATGTGTCAGGATTTGAATTGGCAGGGACCACGTTCATTACCCACACAGGATACTTCAACAAGGCTGCCGCAAATCCACCTAGGTTAGCATTCATGTCCATTACGTTACGGTATCGTCCTTGCGGTAAGGGACTGATGATGCGTTTGTAATGTGTCACCCGTTCCTTCCACACTTCGTTGTCCTCTCTAAATTTCTCTGCACCGACTCCTGGTATTGAATCACTGCTAATTCTTGGAGGAACGGCAAAGGCACGCTCTGGCCATTTCTCTACCATACCACCCGCAACTTCATCTGAGCTGCTTACCTCTGGCAGCGGGGTGATGCAAGTTTCCATGCCTTTGTACCTTATTATACCACAAATTATGCAGAGTTAAAAGAGGAATCAAATGTTGTAAGCTTGGATGCAAATATTACTTTGGTTAGCACAAAGACAATAGAGGGAGTACCAAGCTGCATCAGCATTGTCTGATTTGCAAATATGAGGCGTGCGATAAATCTGCTTTTTCTTCACGCATTCAATGTGGTTGATAGGCTTTTGCCACACTGCGAGATCACCCTTTTCAATGACTTTATTCCAGCATAGGCGCTTGGCAACGTCCTCAATAGAATCCTGCTCTTGTTTCAAATCTTCTTGGGTTCTTTCCCAACCTCTCCAGTATTTCTTCCAGTGGATAGGAGGGCCAGATAGTATCCAGTAACCACCAGGCCTTAGAACTCTGTCCACCTCCGTTAGGTACATCCCATCTGCGAAGAACAGAGAAGTCTTCAAATCGGACCGACGATATTTTTGCCGAAGAAAGAAGTACCTCTAACACCATAATTGAAATTGTTGACTATTCCACCAAATGATTGACAAGACACCTTACCATACTGATTCCAAGGGATTAAGCAGCGTGAACAGTGAGCCATATCAAAAGCCCTTGCCGGGTAAGGAAGTCTCTGTGAACCCATAATGCCAATCATAGCAGGAACTCCTCGCTCCAAAGCAAACCAAACCTGTGCTTCATGTGTATCTCGTGGTGCAAAAGACATGGCCACGATGTCCCTCTTTAACAAATAGGCACCCCAACTGGCAACCTTAACACCAATACGAGAGAAAAATTAAATGAAGAAATTAGTCCACTACTAATAGGCAATAGCTACACAAATTTGAGGATATGCAACTATTAGCAGCTCTCATGGTATAACATGGAAATGATGATGCAATTCGATGCTTTTCAGGATAGGTCACAAAAGATAACTCACTCCACAGCCTGTATCAACTGCAGTCCTTATCTTTCCGCTAGTAAGAGGGATGAGCTCATTAATGTCATCTATGTAAGCATCAGCTCCACGGGGGAACATGGTGCCTCCCCCTGGGAATTTGAAGCGGTCACCTTCGACTTGGATCCAGTTCTGAATTGCCTTCTCGATGCTGAGCTCTTTGTGGGGGATGTTGTCATACCAAGCATAGTCCCTACTCTGAGGCCATTTAAAAGGTGCCTTGTAGTTTGGCGGGGCAGGTATTAGACAGCGGAGGAGTTCTTTCTTACTGGGGCAGTGTCGCTCCCTGTATTTCAACATGTCGCGGTCAAATTTCCTCCCCCTTGCTCGATCTTGGCAGGGAGTGTACTCGCTGTAGGACATATCACACGGTGGGAATTCCTGGGACCCCTCGGAGCTGTTGACCACCAACTGATGATGGCTTTCGAAGTCCAAGTGTACTGGCGATGTTGTTGTAGGTGAAGACGACGATGTAAGAAGCGAGGAATGGTCGCCGCCTGCAGCTTCAGGGGACCCTCCATCACAACCGACTCTGTTATAGACCTCAGATTGGCTGGATGGGGCGGGACTTGTACCCTGCCAAGCTCCCATAACATAGAACAGAATGCAGAGGCCACTAACAGCTAGGATCCATGTGAGACGCTTCCTCTTTGATTCCAGCTGGTGAAACTTTGGTGATCCACTATGTTCCTTCGCCATTTAAACCTGAAAGCGATTTCTTCAAAGTTTGGGAAAGAGAGAGATCAATGGAGGCAATGTTTAGAGTAACCTAAAAAAAACAAAAATTCAAATGGTGCACTTTAAGATGGATTCTATATCTAAAGGGTTCCACTAAGTACCTCTCTCTTTTTTTTTTTTTTTGTTTGGGTGCTTTCTTCCACTTAATACCAATTAAGCAAATGTGTTAACTTGTCCAGTAGTTGTGCACAGATGCCAGAAGCAAATAATCGAGATGCAAAGCCGTTGAATTTAATATGACCAACTTCTACGGACTAAATAAAATGGGGAACTACTCGTGAAGAGTTCAGTGAAAGAACAAAAAACAGATCCCTACATGTATAAAATTGAAAGGAGATGGTAGACAGGAATAGTCAGCAATCTTAGCGTACAACACAGAGGAAACTGTTTGCAAAAGAGACCAGTTCTAGATCGGAACCTCCTTAAAAAGGGGAAAAGAACATCAAGATTTCAGTAAGATCACTGTACTGGCGATACTTAAACCGATGGTTTGCCAGAACAAACATATCCACCCAGATTGATATGAAGTACCAAGGACCAAAACGATAAATGCATAAACAAAAAGCCAACGGAATAAATACCTCTCTTCCTTTACTGGGTGTCTCGTCTCTCTGTCAGATGAAGAGATGAAAGTGGACATACAAATACCGGAAGCGAAGAAAACTGAATACCCCTTCTTCAACAACAGGACCCACCAGCTTTAATAATCTGGTTAAAAGGATTTGGTCAATTGCTGCTTATCAAGAAAATGAGAAGTTGCATTGCAAACAAACAGAAGCTTCTGCTTCACAAAAGCAATATCAATCGCCATTTTGCCTATGCTTCATTTATTGTCCTGTTTGTCACAATGGAAGAGTGATACTCATCAAAGCTCAACGGCAGTGACACAAAAAATGTATACGCATACAGAGAATTACGGTAATTGCTAACTGAGAAAATAAACAGACAGAGACTATACCTCAAGGTGCTCTCTGTAACAACTCTGTATTACTGTATACCCCGGCTCTGACAGTACATCATAAACAATTGATATCCCGTAATTATTGCTATAAAGTAAACCTATCTATAGCTCCTTTTCTGTTCCAATTTCAATATTAAATAAATAAAACAAAGATACACTCTTTATTTTTGAAAACGAAAAAGTGAAAGAGAGTCTGTGAGGGTGAAAAGTAAGATATTAAAGGGACATGAGGAGGAAGACAAAGATTCATAGATAGGATGAGTAGCTGGACAGGGATTGATTGTGAGAGAGAGAAGATGGGGGTTTTCAGAGATTCAGGTGGTGTGTGGTGGGGGTGTGGGTTTGGTGTGCTATTAATTTAGCTGGACAGGGATTGGTTGAGTATGGTTTTGTTCTCTTAAGTACTGCATTCATTTACCACCCCTGGCTAATTCTGGAGGTTAAAGCTGGAAGAGAGGGAGCAACACAGGAAGGAGGATAGGAGCAATGAATTTGGTCCACACGAATTGAAGAAGTTGGAAAGGAAAACCCAGAAAATGAGGGAGGAGAAAGCAACAAACACGCAAACATATAGGGCTGTGGCTGGTTAAAGACCGAGCGAGCGAGCGAGTTCAGAATCCAGAGAGCAAAATGTATTTTGTTCCTTAACAGACAGAGGAAAAGACAATACATATACACAATACACTTGTATGTATACTGTCCACATGTGCAGAAGGCCCACTCCGGCAGACCAGCCTTAAAGAGCTCCCAACCCCATACGCACTCGCTTGCCATCTTCTCTCATCATCATCATCTTCTGTAATTTATTAGGGAGTCCGTAATGTATTATTACCTGCCACAACATCGGATACTCTATACTTTTTTACCTTTTCATTCACATTTATAGATACAGTCTTTTCACTAATCACCATTACTGAGATTTCTTCTTAAAATCGTACCAAAAGGTGGGTGGGTCGGGGTCTTAGTCGGTGTCGGTGAACGTCTTTTGTGCAACTTGCAAGCGTTTTCACACTTCTAACCCTCTGGAAAGGCAAAAAGTACTTTCACCTTATTCATTTTGCAACACTCATGTTACCCCTCTCTTATCCACTGTACTCGGTGACTCCTTTTTTACCTCACAATTCGAGAATGCTCCTCCTCATTTATTTCACCTGCTAATGGCGTTTCTATATGAAGATGTCCTAGTCCAAATTATGAATAATTTTCGTTGACTGGTGTTCAATTTTACAAGAATTCTTCTAAATCTAATATGTCATTTTCTTCTTTCAATTCATGAAATGTTATATTCATATTAGAGATGATTTTAAGGTTACACTTGTCAAAATTAATTCATAATAAGTTAGTATATTGATTAGATTGAGTTTTAGAATAATTAGATTTAATTTTTAAATTATATAAGGTTGACAAATATAACATTCATCGTTCTTGCAAAGTTAATTAAGGGCAAAAATAAAGACCTATCCAAATTAAATCAAATATTGGATTTTTATTTTACCCATAAGAAAGTTATATTTTGTAGATCTATGCATTTTTATTCCAAATTGGAGAGTAATATCTGAGTGTATAATTTTCAAACTTAACTCTTAGTATTAGGATATTTATTAAGTAGAGTTTAAAAATGTTTAGAATCATTTTAAAAAATCATAAAAGGCTTACTAGCATCGAATCTAACTAATCTTAAAATAAAGATATCATTCAAGATAGTGTCCACCTTTAACTCTTTACATTTCGTATATAGTGCTTATAAACTATGTTTCACATTGAAAACATAATAATGTGTCACGAAAAGAATGTATTCTTAAGAGTAATACTACGCTTATTTAGGATAAGAGTTATTTTATGAGTTTCTCATTCTATCCGAAGAGAGAGAGAGAGAGAGAGAGAGAGAGAGAGAGAGAGAGAGAAGAAAGTAGGACATAAGAGAGATTAAAATAAATTGATGGAAGATTAAATGTAGAGAAAGAAATAGAATAAAAAAAGTGAAAGAGAAATAAACATGAAAAAGCACTTATAAAATCTTTATTATTTTGAAAGGTGATCAATTTTTTTTCGAATAGTCCAAAAAGGATATATGATCAAATATTTAGGTACATAAAGAGTATTAGGTAGAATAAATTAGCCAAATTCTTGTCCAAAGTCGTAAGTAGGTTAACAAAACAACGGAAGTAATTTAGGACCAAACTTGAAATCGTTCCAAGCAATCATAACATGATAAACTATTAAGCCTTCGTGTTCAACTTAAGCATGTAGTGCAAAGCTGCATTCATTCTTATTGAAGAAGCCAAGGTTATGGAGGGAAAGCGCCATATGCATGAACTGATTGAAGCTGGTTGCCACAAATTGAAACGCATACTGGTCAAAGAAGTAAAGAGTATTGATTTCTCTTTTGCAATTTCTATTCTCAATTATTGAGCTTTTAACTTGTTTGTGTGTGTATGTGAGAGAGAGAGAGAGAGAGAGTACTGCAAAGTCAACTGACATTTGTTTTATTAAATCAGAAGAGAACAAAAAGGAAATCCAACGTGTGTTTGTATATCTATCTAGTATCGATACCCATGCAGTCGTTATGGAACAAAAATAGCTAATCTAAGTAATAGTCACTAAACGACTCTGGATACTATAATGTCCTCTTGGTGGACTCCTTCCACAAACAGCCCACGGTCATGATATATCTACTTCATAACCCACCGGGTAGGAAGCTGATGAAACTCACCCGATAGGCAAAGATTTACAAATGACAGCCAATCAAAAACAATGGTTCACCGCATGCTGTTTTCCAGCTTGTCAAACCTCAGCGCAATTGCATGATGGTTCCTGCTTTCATACACCTCGACAAGCGACTTTATTGCTTTAGCTATTACCTCTTTCTTTTGGTTCCAGGTCGGATTCTGTTTACCCTCAAACCGAGTACTTGTCTCCCCCATACAAGAACATAGCTTCTTCAGCCACTCCTCAAGAAATGAAGCTTTCTGTATGTAAGAAAATTCTATATGAGCCACAAAAAACCCAAGGGGCCGAGACAGTGTCCTCAATACATTGCAAGCGTAGAATCTGGCTTGACACATAAAGAGAATCGTATTGGTCAAGTTTCCAATTTCTTGCTTGTGTACATATGCAGGTATCTGGCATAATACTGAACTTTCTTTTTTGGTAAGAACTATAGGATAAACTCAGCATCAACATCATCATTGTCAAGTCGTGTGCTATTTTGCTCTTTATATACCATCAGCCAAAAAACATAACATTACAAATAATAAGATTAACCACGAAAAAATGAACTATAACAACTCGACCCATTTTTGGATTTCAAGAAATACACGGATTGAAGATGCTTACTTTGACAAGAAAATCTCGTGTGGATTGATGATCAGTTGTTGAAGCAAGGCCAAGCACATGCAACATGGTTGAGGTTAGCTGTAAGAAGCAGATAGATATATGATTGTATTTATACATCAGACACAATAAATTACTGAAGTCTAAAATTAACACAAAGAAGCCACTCCATAAGCTCGTGATTTCATCTGAACTTTTAACAGAAAAAACAAGTACTTCGATTCTTCAACAGGAAGTTTTCAGACTACCTAAATCATGCAACTTACAATCTGACACGACCTATCTATAACCATGTTTAGATGTTCAGCCTTCAAATTCTCATTCTTTATTATTTATAGCTATCATTCCCAAATACTCAACAATGTGAGGTTTCATTTCAAAATGTAAATTACAAAACTTACCTACACTTTTTAGAAGTGCCCTAGACAGACCAGCCAGTACGCGAATTCTGTTTACAAAACTCATGAAGACCAGCCAGTATGAATAAGGACTTAATATTTAACATCAACCTGATGTGCAATACAGCAAAGTGACTATGAGAACACCGCGCACACCCCCCCCAAAAAAAAACAAAAAAAACCAACCCACCAAAAGAAAGAAAAAAGACGACAGGACATATACTTAAGAATTAGCATTATACAAACCCAAACTACGGCACTAACCCCTGCGAGCCAGTTCTTTTATCAATGCACCAAAAGTGGCTACGATATCCCGTCAACAGAAAATTACAATCTTATAGCAGATGCCTTCTTAATCGACAAAAAGACGGGAAAAAGCAAATTTGATAGGTTGATCTTGTCAAAGATATAAATGACAGGGACAAGTTTAAGTCATAGTAATTTACAGGCAAGAGAACACAAATTTAATGCTCGCACACACAAATGAAGCGCTTGTATTGTTGCGAATACGTTTCCAGAGTCCCTGAGACTACTTCATGGTATTTCTTAGATGCAAATGATTATAGGGGCTTCACCTGCTTCTCAAGCGCAACCCTATATTTGAAACTAGAAGGTGACAAAATCTGGTCTGAACTTAGATTCTCAAGTACATGTTCCAGGCCCTGAACAATATCTGAGAATGATATCCCATAGTCTGCATCAGTTAAGATTAGAAAAGGACATCAACACAATGATATAAATTCCAGCACTCTTTGGAAAATGAATATAGATGTAATATTGTCAAAAAGGTTAAATTGAAGAAATAAAGGAAAGATACGTCTCATTTCATTCTCCCAAACTCCCTTGTGTTCTTCGTTGTGTATTCGCTTCTAGCATCGCCCAGCCCGAGGGAAAGGCTGACTTAGCATGAGCAAGGGACTTGATAGCTAAGTGCCGCACGGTCCAACTTAATGAAGTCGTTCATCCCGTGACAATAAGGAGGGGAGAATGTGATATTCTACATCAAATGTGGGATAGTGTGAGATTGACCTTATAAGACCCTTTCCGTGAACTTAGAAGTACCTAATTGGCTAGCCCTTTTATTGGAGGCATTGCCTGTAGTGGGTCGTAGACCAGCTCGTTATAGATGGTATCATATCATGATATCCTAGATCGAATGTGATAGACTCGCCTTACAAGAACTTGCCTATGATCTAAAAGTACGTACTTGGCTAAATTTTTTCAAGGAGGCATTGCCCACTGGCGGTGTCGTGGACCGAGTCGTTATAAACGGTATCAAAACCAACTCTTGAAAGCTCGGCTCATACAATCCAAATGGGTTGTTGGTGGTTAGGAAAAACAAAGACAAGCCCGGGTATATTCCCGTTTAAAGGATGCTTGGGCCAAACAAAGGGTGAACTAGGTATATCACCACATTGGCTAGAGACTAAGATTATGGGCTATATATTATTGAACCTTAGTGACTAAGGCATAAGGAGGGGAAATTGTGATTTCCCACATAAGATGCGGGATAGTATAAGATTGCCCTTTTCTGAAACCCTCTAATTATCTCAGGAGTACCTACTTGGCGAGCCATTTCGTCAGAGACATTGCCCTTTGGTGGGACCTTGGACCGCCAGTCCAAATGTTCCCGCTTAACATTATATTAGACCCATCATCTAGACTCCATGGTCTTTCTTCGATCAACATAACTTTTGAGTACATAATTTTTGCCTAAATAAGTTCGACCACCTATTAAGCAAAGGTCTCACACTATTTCCTTTATCATCTTTTGCTAGATATGTCTAGTACCACCAGTCTATGCTGAGTCGCTGTAAACTCCCAGCCACGTCTATCTGACTAGAGGGAGAACTACTAATATAGGAAAATACAGGTCTTCTCTCAAAATGAGTTTGCTACATCAAATAAGATGGCATAAAATCTAGGAAACCTATTCATTGAATTCCTGTCTTCATAGCCAAACCTCTGCTAGTTCCCACCAACATGCCCGTCTATTCTCCTTGTATAAGAGATTCTCCCGCAAGATACGTGCCTTATCCTCTACTGTTAGCAACATAACACGAATGAAATTTGTCACTCTTCCTTTTGATATCTACAACCTCCGTTTTTGGGCTTCTATCTACAGTAGTGCCTACCCCTTTATGTTAAACCCGCTCCCTTTTATATCCCTTAAGTTTTCTCTAGCTCTTGATATCTACAACCTCAGTTTTTGGTCTTGCGAATACAGGCTATGCTAAGTCCTCTTTTAGCCACGGTATCAACTAACTCCCTCAGCTTACAAGTAAAGAATCCAAGTTCGAACCAGAAACATGCACTAACCTAAGTTTAAGATTCTGGGGCTAACTTAATCACCCAGAATATAGGCTATGTTAACTTTCCTATTAACTGTAGTACCAACCAACTCTCTCGGCTTACCTTTAACAAATCCGAGTTCAACCAGAAACATGCACTAACCTAAGGCTGTGTTTGGCGACAAGGATAAGGACTCGGGATAGGATAAAAAAAAATCCTATCCGGCGTTTGGCTGCACACTTAAAGGCCGGATAAGGTATTCTTCGGACTTGTTTTAACCCACTAGAGTGGGATAATTCTATACCAAGGGGGGGTGGTATAGAATTAATCCTTTTCAGTTTGGACTAAAAAAAAATAAAAATGAGACCCACCCTAATTTTCTTCTTCTTTCCCATCACCGCCACTGCCATAGCTGCCGAAGGCCTCTTCATGTTCCACCTACCGCCGGCAGCTTCCTCCCCATGCTCCGTCACGGTCTGACGTCCGCCAGCCTCTCAACCTTCTTCTCCAGTCCACCGTCTCATCCTCCCCCTCAACCCATCTTCTCTGTCCACCGCCGTATTCTCCACTGGTTCCTTCAAATCTCCGGCGTGTTCTTTGTTGCTTCAGATCTCCACCGGTGCTTCAAATCTCACGCCCTTTCCGCCGTCTTCTCCGTCCACCGCCTCATCCTCCCCCTCAACCCATCTTCTCCGTCCACCGCCATCTTCTCCGTTGGTTGCTTCAGATCTCCGCCGTCCTCTCCACCGATTGCTCCAGATCTCACGCCTTCTCTGGCGTCTTCTCCGTCCATCGCCGTTCTCCACCGGTTGCTTCAGATCTGAAAATTTTGTGATGTATATATATTTTTTATTTTACATTTTGTAAATTGCTTATCCGGCTTATAATCCGGACTTGTTCCAAATGCTAAACATGATTTGTTGCTTATCCGGCCTTATCCGACGGTATAGCTTGTCCAGCCTTATCCGCCCTTATCCTGTCCTATCCCGAGTCCTTATTTTTGTCGCCAAACACAGCCTAAAGGGACTGGCACAAACACTACACCCTTTACCAGGTACAATGCATCACTTTAAGGGACTGGCTTCATGCGACATTTCCAACAATGACCGACACTATTTAACAGGAAAAATGGCTATGTGCTGGATTAGAACTTCAAGGGACTGGCACAAACACTACTCTCTTTACCAGGTGCAATGCATCACTTTAAGGGACTGGCTTCATGCGACATTTCTAACAATGACCGACACTATTTAACAGGAAAAATGGCTATGTGCAGGATTAGAACTTCAAGTGTTAGGTGCAGAGCATAGTTATCAGGACCAAACCGGATATTGAACAACTTGAAGGACTGGTTCACTGTTCATCAGTTCAACCAGTTCAATGTTTTTGATAAATAAAGATTTTTCAACAGTTTTTTTCTATCAGATACATTATATTTTATGCATATACGTTTCTAACACAAACACAAGCTTTGGTTTGATGGACTGATGGGTTACACGCTTTAATCGCAACCAGGGCCCAATACTTGGGGGCAGCGCTTTTCCTTTTTAAGTAATAGCGAGCTGGGCTAGGCTCGTTTGAACCGGTCGCCGGCCTGGTTTTAGTGCCACCAGCTACGCTTTAAGGCCTGTTTAACCAGTGTTTAACTGATCGGATGTATATCTGATACAAATGGAAACCGAACCACCGTAACCACCGGTTCGTGGTTCAACCGGTTGAACCAGCCGGTTTGGTTCTGTAATGATAACTATCCGCAACTAATTTTTAGGTGCTTGGTGGAGAGTGATACTTGAGGGAGCATGATGTGTTTTCAATGTTCACAAGACAAGCCTTGTGCATGGGTCCATAGGCTCAAAAGGTACATTTAAGGAGAAGAAGTAACAGAATGAGAGAAAAGGACGATGTTAAGCTGCACTGTCAGAGTATAGGACACCTTTATATCATTGCTAGCACATGCTTTGCATGTGGGAAGACAAATAAAAAAGAGATAAACTGAGGTACACCACTATTGATGCTCAAATAATCTTAGTGTCAACGAGAAATAAATAGATGGGGCCAAATGCAACCGAAACCAGGACCTTCTGCATACACGTTGCTCTAAAGGTTAAGCTGTCAAACTACCGATAAGGAGTTGCTAACTGTTACCGTAGCCTTTTTGCTTTTGCTGTTACTCTTAAGACTTCTCCAGATGACAAGTGTATCTTGTGTACTTCATGCACATTGGACCATACTTACTGTATGTTAACAATGATTTTCAATTACATAGAAAAATCAGTTTCTTTTTTGGTCTACTGATAAGAACCAATTCAGTACAATTTGAGTGATAATATGCAGATATGTGTTTACTCCTTCACAATATTGATTCGCAATTCAAGTTTGGATGGTTGTACAAGCTTGAAAGATACCTAATTGAACAACTGTTTGGATTATTTTTCACTCTCAGATAGAGAGTAATTAGGTTTCAAAAGTAATCATGCATCCTAACATAATTTGGAAGTTGCAATTTCATTTCAATACCAGCCACAAAAACACCTCAAACAACTTGTGATTCTTTATAGCATGAATACTAAGAGTGCAAACTGGACCAAGATAGGACATTCTTCAAAGGGAAACAAGCAATTATCTTCCTCCTCCTTAACCTTTCATTTGATTTGGCCATTGCCCTTTCAATTTTATCTTAAATGGTCCCTGTAAGAAGATTTCGTGAGCCAATAGGTCCTTTCCGTCTATTCCATCCTTTAGATCTTAGTTGGCAAGGGCAACAAGGTAACTTCCAGTGTACCAAGGCACATGACCGTAAAATCACCCATAGGTTACACTCATCACGATGTAGGGCCTCACCACCCATAGGGATGGCAATTAGATCCGCACCCGACGGATCTCCGCCCCGCCCCATTAGGGGCGGTTATTTTGACTTTGACCGGGTTATGGGGCGGGTATGGTATTTTTTTTTTAAATCCGCAGCGGGTTAGGATCGGGTATGGTATTTTGCTCAACCTGCCCCAGTATCCGACCCGCCCCGTTATGCACTAGCTAATCTTTGCCGTCCATCCATTTATATATATAGTCCCTCCCAACCCTAATATTATCATTCTTCTCTTGATCTCTTCACTTCCTACCGCCGCTGCCTCCTTGGTTCCCCTTTCCTCCCTCTCCCCTGCAAACACCAAAGCCAACCATGAATCTGCATGTGCAAGCTTTTATTTGAGTTATAATTTGCCAGAAAGATCATTTCTGCAAGCAACTCATTTGAAGTTCACCTTCACTTGGTGTTAACTCATAGTTCAATTGTACCTATGTAGAAGTTGATTCACCTGTGGGCATGCTCCTGCCGGAGACTATGGTTCTGTCTATGGTACCAACTATGGTTACTGAAGATTTAATACCTATCACTTGCTGGCGAGTAGCTCCTGCTGGTTTACATGGAATTACTGAGATGGCGACCACAGTCAGCTTCCAGCTCCACCTCGGCGACCACTGTACACCTCTTCCCCGCACAGACGGCATCCACCTCCACCATCGGCGGCCGACATCTCAATTTCACTCCAATTCTTCGCGATCTGTCACTGTGTCACTTGAGAAAGCAAGATCGGGGCGGATCGGGTTTTTCAATCTTTGTTAGGATCGGTTATGGTTTTGTATATAAATGACCCGGTGGCGGGCCGTGGCAGGGCGGAGTGGGATTTTAGGGCTACCGGGGCGGGTGCGGATTTTATAAGATCCGCATCCGCCCCGCCCCATTGCCATCCCTAACCACCCATGTCACCAACATTTTCACCCACCCCAGCAACCATCTCTTTCTCAACAACGAGAGCCACCACCAAAGACTGCAACCACCAAAAGCAGACACAAAACCTGAAATATCCCAAAAAAATCTTAATTCCAACGACACCCAACAAGAGCCTAACACACTTAATCAAAATTTCCACAACACTAAATTCAAATCTACCCACACTTCTGCGTCTGATGCCACCGATTCCGTCATGTCTCGGTGCTGTCTGGGTGAGGTAGCTGTCAGGATCACTGGTGGTGGCCTTGTCGGGGTGTCCTGGTGGAAGGCGACGGTGTGCGAAGGGTGAGTATGGTGGCTCGTGGCGGCGTTATGGTAGCTGATGGTGAGGTAGGTGGCAATTGAAGTGGGTTAGCTGTGGTGATGGTTTTACTTTCACCTATGGTGCATTTGGTGGCTGGCAGCTGGTAGTGTTTGGTTTAGAGATAGGAAGGAGCCTGGTAGTTTTTTTTCTTTTAAGTTTTACCTGAAGGGAGTTACTTTGCTGCCCTTTTCCAATTGGATCTAACGGATGGAATTGACAGAAAGAACCTATTGGAACACGGATACTTTTTACAAGGACCATATAAAAAATAAAGAAGGTAAAAGGAAGAAATCAACATGAAAGGCGAAGGAGGAGGATGGTTTTTGCTATTTTCCCTTTTTCAAATACTAGCATTTTTGTCCTGGTGAGGCAACGAAAAAGTCGCACTTGAATCATGCTCTGTGGAAAAATAAGATCAAGAGTACTAAATCACCAACTATTGTTGCTGGAACAGCCAAAGCAGCAGCGGCTTGTATTCTGATCTTAAAGTTTGAAGAATCACGAAGCAGCAGTAAAAGAATGCTAAATACGGATGGAGCCCTGCAAAAATTGAGTAAACAATTTATCAAAAGTTTATATATACGTTGTTAAACTCGAGGAGAACGCATGGATACCAGCCACTCTGCTTGCTATATATAAGTGGCATTCATATCATATAAACGGAATAATGGGCATGGTATACATAAGAATACATGACAGGAATTACGTATTCACCCACAAGATTACGCTGAAAATTTATCAGACAGAGAACGTAGGCAATCAAATCAGATCAGGCAAGCGAAGGGAAAATTGAAGGTCGATATGCAAGTTTAAACTAATACATGGACTCTAGGATCAGGTTTGGAAATCAAAACAACTGATTTACTTTCAAGACTTGAAACAAAATAATGAAAACTCAGTGGTGATGGCTATTAATTAAAACTTTTCCCCTTCATACTGTTCTACTAAAACACTTTTCACAGGTACTGTTACTTTTCTATCCTTAAACCCTATATTTAGCTTCTAGTCAGAAAACATTTAAATCTAAGCCCTAGCCCAGCATACCTCATTGTAGGACAGCCTTAAATCCCTTGGTATAAGGTTCTGCCAATATCGCATTAAAATGACCTATGCTAGCTGCTGGAACTCTGTAGCAGAGTTCGAGGGTAATTTCAGGTTCTTGCAAAGGTTCATGTCCAATGGTACATCCAGAAACCTAGGTTGCCATGGATAATGTCAAGACTACAATTTGCACCCAGTGCCTAATGAGGAAATCTGTGATATTTGTTCCAACAGTTATCCTAGTCGAGAAGGAACTATATTGTTCTTTCACTAAGGTTGCAGCATAGAAGGACGTTACCCTCCTAGCTGTACACACATTGGGTCGTCATTATCATGTTATTGAATGTTTATTATTGATCAACTTAAAGCAATAAATTGACATTATATGCATTTCTAGGTTTTTTTTTTTGGATTTAAATTATGCTGGAACTTCAGGTTTAGAATGGCAATCAATGTAAGTGGTTATGTCAGTCATACTGAATGAACCACAATTTCATAATGCAGTCAACAATTTATGACCCTTAATTCAAGATACAGTCAAGCATCACCATAAATTTTCTAGTTTAAAACCAAACTTCTAAATACTGCAGAAACTCCAACCATTATTAGTATCTTGACCAGGCAAGTCAACGTCCATAACTTCTTACCAATCCATATCTCGCAGTTTCAGAGTCTCGTTTAGAAATAGGTTGCTCAGTGCGTGGCAAACATTCCACTGAACCTGCTTAACCAAGCCCAAATCGTTCAGAGAGTAAAAACAAAATGAAAGACACCATAATGCTCCAGTAAACTCAATTTAAAATTCTTGTGTTAAACAAGGAAAGGACTTAATATACCTTCACGTTTCCAGTTGTAACACAAGAAAGGAATGCCTGAACCATTTTATCAAGCCAACAATACTCTTCCAGAGGTGGCAGCTGGACATGACTATTTTTGCCATTACGACTTGCAGACAGCTTCCCAGTACCACCAGTAATTAAAGATAAGCTCATACCCTCCATTGGCTTATCAGAAAAACCTGATTGACTACTTAATTGGAGAAATCTCGAAAGGTTCCCCAGAGCTCTCACACCATTTGCTTTAATCTACATTTTTTAAAGCGGAAATGAAGAAAAAAGGAAAAGGACTTATGAGTTCCACGTTTAAGTAATGAAGCTAAAGCGAAATAAGTAGCGAGATTCTTGGTCCAATATGTTTTGAAATCATTATTACATGGAAAAGGTTGTTTAAACGCAAACTAATAACTCTGCAACTTGGCAATAATACAAAAGATCTAGAGAGAGAAACTCCTGCATCTCTCTAGAAAACCCTAGCCTCCCAGGCCCTGTACGGCATGTGATCTCTGTTTTTCACACCGACTCTTTGTTTTCATTCTCGGTCTTTATTGTTCTTAGTCTGTAATACAATTATTGGCTAGTGTTTCTACATAATGTTGTTTTATGGAGTCTTTGTTTGGTAATATTACTAAGTTAGTCATTTCAAGCTACACTTTCATCTCAAAACATCTATGCTTAGTGTTTCAGAAAGTTTCTGAAATCATTTTTCGGATTTCTCTTCCTTTCTACCCTTAGTTTCTTTAATTTCGTAACATTTTCCCTTTAGTTCAGTTGTAATGGCAAAATGACCAACGATTTTCTTCATATAATTGACAAAAACATGATAAAGTCAGACAATTCAGACCTAAGAGGTTGGTTTAATTTTTCACATGCTTCATTGCAGGGACCTTTTTTTCCAATGCAGTTCCTCGACCACCTCCTCCTCATCTTTACTGCTCAATACGACTCTCTGTGGTCAGGTTGGATACCCACCATTAAATCTGTCTAGTGGTGCATGTGATGGTTTGACGGTGGAAGTGCGAGGGTGGGCCGGTGATAGCAATGGTTGGATGTGGTGGTTGCATAAGGATTGTTCGTACCTCCATAGTTAAAGGCATTTCTATAATCTAATATTTAGCTTATCAAAGTCAGCTACATTCAATCTTAAACCTCCAATATGAGTTAAAAAGTTACGGGTTAAATACAAAATTGTACCTTGTAATATACACGTACTTGCAGTTCACTCCCCGTGATTGTAGCTTTGGTTATGTCTCTTGTAATTGACAAAACAGTTCCTTATCGCAACTTTGTTCCGAAAATGACCTTCTAAGTAAGCATGTGCCATGCATGTGAACAAAGTAAGAGCAATAATGTCATATGCCTACTTTTTATCCCTTTTTGAAATCAAATTTCTTTAATTGAATGAAAACAAAGACTTTTCATCTTCTTCCTCTATGCACCACCCCCTCCCCCATTTCAGATCTGCAAACCTCCCTCCCCCCCCCCTTCTCTCTCTCTCTCCAGATTTTACGGATCTAGTTATAAATAATTCAACATCGGTGGTGGAGGTGGGTAAGGTGGAGATGGTGGGTTATGGCGGTGGAGGTAGTGGTTTGACGATGTAGTGGGTTTGACGGCAGGCAGTGGGTATAGCGGTGGAAGTGGGTACAGTGGAGGGTCGAGGTAGAGGTAGTGGGGCAACCGGCGGCAACTACCACCAACACCACCCATTGGTGGCAAGCCAAGCATGAAATTGGGGTTCCAATGGAAGAATCAAGGTTGGATTGAAAGGCCAAATTCTCTTAGTGAGGTTCCAATTCCTAATCAAGTTTAGAGAAATTGGGGTTTTATCTGTCTCTATTGAGATAAAGTTTGGGGATTGAAGTTTGCAAATTGCAATTGTATCTTGTTAGATCTATTTGGGAGTTGAGTTTTGGTTGGCGATTTGGGGATTGGGTCGTGATTGTGGCAAGGATCTGGGTTATAGTTGTAGAAGGAGTTAAATGAAACCGCAACACGGTGGCAAGGATGGGTGGAGCCAATGATGGGGAACTGGAGGTGGTCTATAGAGACCGAGAGGAAACAGGGTGGTGGCGGTGAGAGTGGTGGTTGGTGGCTCGTAGAGTGGTGGCAATGGGGCTACCGGTGGTTTGAAGTTCAAATGGTGGTTGTGGGGCTCTTCATAAAAAAGCTTAATTAAAAAAAAAACAAGTCTTTAATTGTACGTAGGCAAATGACATTATTGCCCTTACTTTGTGCACATGCTTACTTAGAAGGGCATTTTCGGAACAAAGTTGCGATAAGGAATGGTTCACTGCGGTTTTATCAATTACAAAGGACATTATAGCCAAAATTACGATTACGGGGAGTAAACTGCAAATACGTGTATATTACTGGGTACAATTTTGTTTTAACCCTAAAGTTAAACTCTAAAAACTAGTCAGGAGACTAAAGTTATGGCTCTCACGGCAACAGGAACTCGTCAGCATTGTGGCAAGAACTATGGTACTCGGCCTTGTCTCAGAGCCACCAACCCATGCTTTAATGGTGGGAAGCCAAGGCATCAATCTAGTGATTGCCCACAGCTAAAAGGGGTATGCTATACTTACGGCAAGCAACATCATTCGGCTAAGAATTGCCCTTAATCTAAGCCAATAGGGAAAGTGAGTTGGGTTTAAACAGTAGGTCAGACGGTCAAAAACTCGGTCGGTGAGAGTTAGCGTGTACCAGAACCTGGCTCTCATGCCATTTGTAACACTTCGGTTATGACCCCACCACAGGTCAATGCTTCCTTCAGAAGGGCCAGCCAAGTAGGTACTTTTCAGTTCACGGGAAATGTCTTATAAGAGGGAGCAAATAGTGTTTCTCTCCCTTCTGTTATGATAGAGCACACGGAGCGGTTGCTACCTTTTCTTTAAAAAAAAAATTCAATGGATGTTGCTTGCCTGATAAAATAGCATTTTAATTTACTCTGCTCTGGTACTCTTTCGGTGATTCCATTGTGTACCGAAAAAAAAGTTGTCTCGTATTGCTGCGCCAGTTGGTCTGTTAGGATTTATGTCCGGAATCTTGCGTTGGCCAAAAGCCATGGAATTAGCTGGTGCTGAAGGAAAGCTGATCCCGAGTCTGAGCTAGCATGCACAGCAGAGCATACTTAGGATTATGAAAGCAGAATTCGAGTCTTGAGTTGGTTCCTTGAGCCAATCTGATGTGGGATATCACACTGGTGGCTGTGATTGTTAGGTGGTCGGTGACGAGCCACGGGCTATGTCGAGGAGTGTCCAACACAAAGAGATACCAGTCTCTCGTCTTTGACGAGATCAAAAGATCCCATCTGCCTATGTTCGTGAGGTCACCAAATTAGAGGATGATGATGACATTGGAGAAGATCTACGGGAAAGGAGCATCTCCAAATGCAATCATTGCAATCTGCTTTCTTCGTGTCTGAGTCTTTTGGAAAGGTACATTCATAGTATGCCGGGAAGAGGGGGGCACGTAGTGGATCTGCCGGAGCCGCCATGATGCCAAAAATAGCACGCAGATATAGCGGATTTGCAAACTGAGTTTACGAATAAAAAAACTTAGTTTGCATATTTGAGAATCTCAGTTTGGGGACCGTGACCGTGTGCAGATTCTATTTGCTATTGGAGCTATCAAGCGCATACCATTATGGCAGATCATGTGACTTAAGGAACGTGTTGGCTGGTTGGTGGGGATGCAACGGTTGATTGGTGGTGCAATAGTAGGAATTGCTGCGAGGATTGATTGGTGGTGGAGTCGTGCTGCAATGGTTGATTGGAGTGGGGTGGGGTTGCGATCGATGATTGGTCAGTGGGGTGATGCTGGGATAATTTAATGGTGGTGGGGTGGTCGTTGTTTGCTTGACGGTGAGTGGTAGTTGCAACTTGCAATGGTTGGAAAGTGGAGGTGGGGACTGTTGGGTGGTCGGTGTGAAGTCGGTGTCTGTGGATTGGCGCTTTTGTGTGAGTTGAAGGTATTGAGAAGTATACTCTCTCCTCAGCCATCACTTGATGACTTGCCCCCTAGCAGTTTTCATGGATTTCTCAAGAACATGTACAACGTTTCTTGTCTACAGGAGAAAACATACGAAAACACCTAATAGGTATTCTCTAAGATGGCCACTGTTCACACAAAGTATTGTTCTTGGAAACCAGCAACCAGGGAAAAGAGATGCCAAACACGCACAATCAACTTTTTTCTTATGTTGGAAAGAAAACAGTGAGTGAGAGCTGATAACATACAAGACCCCAGTCTTCCCATCCAAATCTCCATTTTCTTTCCCTACTTTCTTCCCTCTGATCTCTCATTAGCACCTAGCCATTCTGCTGTGGGGGATGGATCCTCTCCCCCTAAGAGAGGCTACGCATCTCGTAGAATAGGGTTATTGGGTTTCACTTCCTCCTGTCTTCTTGGATATCTGGTGCAGCTTTAAGCTATATGATTGAGCCTCCCTGACTTCCAGGTGTAGTGGGTACATATCGGCCGTTCAGTGGGGTTGGGTAGACTTGTCACCGGCCAATATCTGGACGAGACATTTGGCATCGGGATCTGGACGAGTTGCTTGGATCTGTAGGACTGTAGAGGAGGCCATGTATGAACTTCATAACTAAGATGAGTGACGCTGTACCGTATGGTAGTATCATAGAGAAGGTCTTCGGTGTTGGACTTGGAAGTAGCAGAGGCGGCTATGGCCATGCTTATTGTTAGATTGCACATTTGCAGGGCATCGCGTGTTATCTATGAATGCCCCAGAGAGTTGAAGTCATACTGACACTCTATGGTAACTGTTAATCGAAACACAGCCTTTTAGTCCTCCTTCCAAATTTCTTTATCTTCTCCCTCCCCAAAAACCCATGAACATAGAAGTTCAAGGAGCCTCAGAATTAGCTCGAGATTTTAATCCTGTATGTTCCTTCTGAAGAGAGTGTTCGAATCCCTAACGCTTACCAATCCCAAAGCCACGTCGTTAGACATGAGAACTTTTATTCCCTCCAAATCAAGGAGCATGGGATACTCACATCTTAATCCAAAACCAAACCTCAAGCCACCACCCACCTCAAAACTTACAGATTCGTCTATATATCGGAACCAAATAGTAAAACAAGTCGCAAGCAAAGTTTCACGCATAAAATAACAGCTTCAATCAAGAAACGATCTGTCTTTTAATGGCTTACAACTATGGCAAAATTCATGCCCCGGTTGAGTAGGAGGGTGACAAAAGCATAATAAATAATTCTTTGCAGTAGTAGAGGCTCGCAATTAGAAGCATAAGAAGGAAGACAGAAAAGAAAACAGTTTACCAAGGTAACCATAGAGATTCAGATTTCTAAGACTAGTTTCTCTGTTAAACAGCTCAAATTCGTTTGTTTTGGCTAGGCCAGTGGCTCAGTAACACGGTCACAGGAAATAAAATGATAACGAATAAGAGATTGGGTTTCCTCCTCACTTCTTACAGTGACTTAGATAATTATCATATTTAACGACCACTTTACCTTGTCACCATCCTTTGTCAGTCGCAAAGCACAGTCAACTAGTAATGCAATTGACGGAGAACTCCCGTCTGAATCTGCAACAATAAGGAAGATGAAATGATGATTGTGACACAAATTTTAAAGAAACAAATACTTCGTCCATCACTGAAAGTTTTGTCCTCGTTTTATTTTATATGGGATGTTTCTCCCATCACCCCTTTGCTTTAACCAATTTGCAAGCAATACGGAAACACGTATCATTATTAGGAAAACTAATGTGAGTAAAGAAACTCAGACTGACGTCAACCGTAAGCCAAAAAGACAAAATTTAAGCCTACCTACAGAGAACCTTGTGGGGCAAAATGAATTGATACAGTGACGCAGAGAGTCACACATGTTTGCTAAAGCCCAGGAGGCTGTAATTCGCACCTGAAAACGATATACAGGGACTGTTATGCAGCTTTCGAAAGCAAATCTGATGGGGAAGAGAGAATCAACAGAGACTGTCAGAAGAGTACCGAGACCAATGGATCGTGAGTGTTAATTTCAGCAGCATGAATGAACTTGTCAAGGATCTCTGGACTATAAAAGTTACTCTTGGTAAGCTTTGCTCACTAATAATTAGGTAATCTAAAGAATTATAAGAGCCAGAAACATATTAAAAGTACCTCTGTGAAATTTGTGGAAAACAAGAAATGACACCAATAGCACGACAAGCAGCTGACCTAACCGAAGGAACCTCATCATCCAGGGCAGCACTGATCTAAAAGTTCTCGGAAAGACAGAATAAAGAATTCCAGTTTGTAGAGATTCACAAAATGTAGAAAGTAACATGTGTGAAAATGTCAACGCAAGACTCACAGAAGAAGTAATAATGAAGCACTGTTTCTCCCTCGAAAGAGAAAAGAAAGCAGAAGAAGTCAATCCTGCGAAACAAGTAACCGATGCAGATCTCACCTTCCAGATAAGAGAAAAGTGAATTAGAGCCATGTAGTCGTAGATAAAAAGAATCCACAACACACTAAGAGCAACAAACTCAACCCTATGCTTCACTTGTTTAAAGAGCAATTCCTCTCCCAAAAAATCATATGCAGCGCAATACAAAACAAGTAATTGCACCTGGCAGCTAGTCCAACTAGGGACAGATTTACAACGGTGTTACACTCCTTCCCACAGTATGTCAGCTTTTAGCTTTACAAGCTGATACTCATAAAAATTTAGGCCTCCTCGAGTTTCAGTTTGTGTCATTCTTTTAAAGCTAACAATATTCCAGGCTAAGCCTTTTCTGTAAGAAAAGAGAACACAGAACTGACAAAAATCCAGGAAAATAACCAAATAACAATGATGCGTCATCAATGTTTTCTCACAAAAACGAGCACAATGGCTGATCCCTGGATCATTCATAGGCCGAATGACAAACGGCTGATGTTCGACATTACCGACTATACATCTATAGGGCCTAAAAGTAGGAAAAGCTATGATATGTCCCAAAAAACTAAAAGAAACAGAATTATATGTTATGCTTATCAATACTTGATAGGAAATCATCAAAAGAAGTGTAAATAATAATACCATCAATGTAGATATGCCGGGGGGACAGTGCTCAAGGCTCCGGTCATTGCGGGGTCTGAGTAGGGTTGGTGTACGTGTATTGTGGAAAGACAGTTTCCGTGTTTTGAACATGTGACCTCCAGATTACAATGCAGCAACCTTACGGGTTTAGATATGCGGACTTTTAATTAAGACAGAATATCCATGCACAAGGGATAAAAGCACACACAGGCACATATATGCCCTACCAAATTAGTTAGAACACTATATGTCATGGAGAAGGATCAAGACAAGTTTTCACAGCTTAAGCATATCTATAATGTTGTGAAGATGTCTGTACAGTTCAAACCCAAAGTATTTTGAGCTGACTTAAATAACGGTTTCGACCGTTGTCAGCAGGAAAAAATAACTCAAGAAGACTCACTTGAGCTAAATACTTCTTAATGCTCAAAACAAGGAATACACTGAGTTCCTTTCAGAGAATAGTTCTCTGTGAATTGATGCTAAGGAACACTTATCTCATAGATGAGGTCATGGCTTTATGATGGGTAAGTTCAATTGCATTTGCAACGACTGTGTCGAGAATGGTATCTCACTGATGGCTTAGACCCCCTCAGGAGGAGGTCGTCTTTGCCCTGTTTTAGTACACTAGTATAGAGCACATGCGTTGCACGTGGATATAATCGAGAGTAATGTTTGAGGTGATATGAGTATCTTTTTTGGGATCAAAATAATTTAATTCAATTATGTTCTTATCTCTTTTGTGACTTGTTTTAGAAGAAATGTATATTTTATGTTCACAATTGTAATCAGTTCAATATTTGAAACTATTCTTTGTAGGCTTCTAGATTGAAAAATTGTTTGATGGTACTGCTGAAAATAAAAGCAAATGGAGAAATTAAAATAATGAATCTAAGTCTTTGTTTTTGTAATCTGTTAAATTGGTTTATAGTTAAGATTTGTAATTTTCAAAACCAGGTGATTTGCATTTCATCAATAAGAAATGCAAATCACCCGATCTTCAACTGCAATAACCGAAAATATTTTGAATTCAAATTGGCACTATATTTAAGCCTTCTTTTGTTTATGCATATTTAACACTTTTTCGTTTTTTTTGTTTTTTCATTCTTGTTTTTCCAACAATTTTTTGTTTCTTAATTGACTTTTCATGTATTTCAGTTTCTTTATTTTGTTTTTCAGTTTTTCAATTGGTTAATTATTTGTTAACCTAAAAATGCAAGGAAAAAAATCACAGTTCTCATTAACCAGTTCAACCAAATTAAAATGTTTATTTCATTTTAACCAAATTAAAAAGAGAGTAATAAAGGAATTTCATTGTTCAGTTTTTCTTTCCCATTACACTTTTCATTTTCCAATGTATAGAACAGATTCATTACCCAATGTTCTTTTAATTTCATCAAAATTTAAAAGGAAGTAACAAAAGAAGGGTAAGAATGTAATTGACGTAATTAACGGAGGACATAATCGTCCAAAAATAATTTACAACATTCATATTTTTATAGGTATATATAGACGCACACACACATATATATATAAATATATTTTTTGCAAACACACATATATATATAAATATATTTTTTGCAACCACACATTTTGTTTCCTAATGTGTAAATGTAGGTTTAGATTAAGTTTATGATCTAATGTTCATTAAACGCATTACAAAAAAACTAATTAGGGAATAATAGAGTTGTTATTGGAATAACTAATGAAGGGCAAAACCGGAAATGATTACAAAATTAATAATTAATAATAGTATTTGTGAAAGGGTAGGATTGTCATTGGAGTGATTAACGAAGGGCAAAAAGGGAATAAAATAATTTACAAGATTCATACTTTTATAGGAAATATAGATACAACACTTGAAGCTTTTCATTGGAAAAAGACAACAGAGTATTTGATGATTATTTCATCTGTAAAGTTGAAATTTTCCATACGAGTAATAAATTGCATATAGGGGTAAATAACTGAATATTGACAAACAGCAGAAAAGTTAGTTGGACACAAAAAATTGGAGTGAAACCAAATGAAGTGATGAAGTAAATGTAGTTATAAAAAAATATAAACATCGAAGAACCAACTTAACCAACCATGGGTGAAGTATGCCGGAGAATTAAAGGCATATGCTTCTCAATTACTTCAGACCACTGCTCGTTCATCGACTGACGTGTTTCAGGTTCAACCTCAGTTCCTGATAGGGTCCTTGATCCATATGCTGGAGCTGACGAAATTGTCTTCATCTTGACGTAATCGGACGTAAAAGGACCATCAAGTAATTTGTCATCTAGATCTTCTGTTCCTTCGAAACCAGATATAGCACGAAGGCACTCATCCAATACCTGCATAGTTAGTTGACAACAAAAGCTTTTTAACTTACAATTTCCCATTTAAGAGAAACAAGTGATTCATTTTCAGCATCTCTTAAACGCTATTAACAGAAGCGGTCAGGGGATGCTCTCAGCAAATTTGGCCCACTAACCGCTAGTAACAAAAGTGATTAGGAGAGGCCCATTTTTGTTTTTTAAGGTTCTGCCCTCTTTTTGCACAATTATTGCCCACTTTTTGTAGCTTCGAGTGAAAATTAATTTTTTTGCTGAAAATTACAAAGGTAATTAAAAACTACAAATTGCAATTGACAAAAGCTCAAATTGCATATTAAAACTTAAAAATCAAAGTTTAAATTGAACATTACAAGATTTTGGATACAAGTTCAAATTACACATTAACCTTAACACTCCTCTTCATCATCATCCTCGTCATGTAGACCGTCGGGTTCGATACCCAACACTTTGTAATGGTTTCTCTTGTCATGGTCAGTCATTTTATTACACAAGGCACACTTCCGCAAAAGTTTCTGACCCGTTGCATCTTCAATCCGACTCTTCATCCTTGTAACTTGCTTTCGCCCTTTTGTTTGAGAAAGAAAGAACCTGATCCCAAAAATATCTTCAATTTTACCTTACAGACTACGTTTGTCAACACTTGGCTGTGAACCTATGACCGAAGCTCGAGTGACTCGAGGGGCTAGAGTGATTCGAGTGGGTGGAGTGTCTTGAGTAACTGGCATTGCCACCCTAAACTGTGTCAGATTGGCCTTCTCCCTTACGACAACATCAACTAGATACTTGTACCCATCCATGTTGACACAGCGTCCAAAGATAGACCATTCATGATGTTGCAAAGGTAATTATATCGTAGTTTCTCAGACTGCTTGAAATCAACTGTAACATGTGCCACATAGGATATGTGACCATGTATTATGTTGGCTTGTTTCGTCCACCGATCCAAGATGTACTCTTTTGGAATTTCACTTGCATTCTTTACACTTAAATTTTTTTTAGCGCCTATTCACAAAGTATACCTTTATACTCAAGCAGTTGACAGTTGCAATTAACAAATCCGGCATCCAGACAATGCAATATTGTGAAATGTCTTCGGTTCTTCAAAACCGAAGAAGAGCACGAATTAGCAAAATTTGTTACATTTGTCAAAGTATAAACTTTGAGATCTTTTGTACAATGCTCGTGCAACTTCGTCATACAATATTGATTCAACTTTTGAAGTTCCTCTTGAAACTGTCTAAACATTTTCTTGGTATAGACTTGAGCTGCATGAGCTTCCAAAGGTGAAAAAACTATTATGGCTCTTTCTCTGTAAACAGTAAGAGCATCGGCTTTTTCCATCTCAACTACAAACTCAATTATACTTGAGGAATTACCTACGTACCCATCAGAGAAGGAATTTATGCCTTCGCTTCTCGAGGTCGTAGTCATTCCAGCAACAAAAACCTTTGTGGTGTAAGCCCCAACCCATTGTCTTGATCTCATACAATCCTTTCAACCATTCACGATTGCACAAAGAGTACTCGTCCATTAACTCGGCACACCTCTCCTCAAGCACGTCGACCGTCAACGATTTCTTAACACGGGTATTGAAATCACTCTTGAACATCGGATGGGTTGCATACACATTGTGTAGCCGTTCGGGATATTTGTTGCTTATGTGTCATTTGCACGAGCCATGGTGAGTATCTGGCAAGACCTTAACGATTGCGTTTTTCATTGCCAAATCTTGGTCGGTGATAATGATTTTTAGGGGAGTATGGTATATTACTTCAAGTCACGTTTCAAATAACCACGTAAATAACTCATCCGTCCCATCCGTAAGCTGAGCAAAGCCAAACAAGATTGATTGGTAGTGGTGGTTCACTCCGGTAAATGGAGCAAAAGGCATAGAGTACTTATTTGTGCAGGTCTGTGGTGTCAAACGTCACAACATCACCAAAGTTTTGGTAAGCAGCCCTAGAACAAGCATCCACCCAAAATATAGTTAGGCTTCGCAATTTTTTGGCCCGTACCCGCGGGTCTACCTGTACCCGTAAAAAAACCCCGGGTACGGGTACGTATATGAGAGACCCGCTGAAATCAGACCTAACCCGATCTGAACCGTAATTTCCGGGTCGGGTACCGGTTTACCCGGAATTCATGCCTATTTAAAGAAAAAATTTGTGCCCTAGATTCAGTTTTCATCTCTCTTCCCACTTACTCACCTCTCAGACCCTTCTCTCTCACTCTCACTCTCACACCGCCCCCTTCCTCTCTTCTACTGACGCTGCCCCTCTCCCTCGAGATCTACCGCCATCACTTTCTTCTCCCTTACTCTAACAACTAGCAAGTACACCGCCGACCGCCACCTATATGCGCCGCTTCAGCCCTCTCACAGATCTGCGCCACCTCACAGATCTGCGTCGCCGATCCGACACGAGCCACCACCGATCTGATGCTCGCAACTGTCGATCTGATGCTCGCCACCGCCGATCTGAAGCTCGCATCACCACCGCCGTTCGACACGATTCTGCGAGAACAGGAGATTTCATTTTCATTTTTTATGCATATGTGATGTATCCGTAGGAAATTTAGTTGTTGTAGTTTTTTTTTTTTTTTCGACAGAAGTTGTAGTTATTGTACATAGGATTGTTGGTAGGAAATGGGATTGTATAAATTTAGTTTGCTTTATTTTGGATTGTGGGTGGAGGAAAAAAGTTGCCCTAACTAGTTGGTATTTAATAGTAATTTAATTATGTTTATCAAAAAATTAATAATTTAATTGTTTTACCCGCGGGTAATACCCTACCCGCAAGGGTAGGGTACGGATCCAGTAAAATTCTACCCGAAAAAACTCGGGTAAATTATACCCGGGCCCGATCGGATTTTACCCGTACCCGGCGGCGGGTATACCCGTTTGCCAGGTCTAAATGTAGTACTAATGTGGTTCTCATCATCTTGTTGGATACTATAGAAAAGCACGGAATCCTCGCTTTGAAGGCGCTTGAATAAATCAAGCGTAGCTTGAGAATGACTCACACCAAAAGCCTCTATCCTTTGAGCACGAAGTTGAACTTCGAAGGTCTACCTCATTGAAACTCAATTCGTCAACTCCCATGGCCTGACTTGAAAAAAAACTCCATCATTCTACAAGGTGGTATCTTAGCCTTATCCATTGTAAATATCAATTGTTTATGTGCCGAGCTTATTTGTCGATGCAAATGCATTTGACCAACCTTGTTAGGGGGCATCAATCGATGATTGTGACTCAATTCAACTCTCGTCACAACCCAATGATTTCGTTTTTTCGGTGTACTACACACAGATGGGCCTTACACCCGGTACCCAAAAATGTTTCCCTTTTTTTGTCTCCTTGGCCCTTCATCACTGATCCGAATTACCGGAGCTACATGTGGTGCTCCTCTATGACACTCAAACAATCGGGAACAAATTGTCCGTTTTGACGCATTTTCTAGTCGTCTTAATTTTAACACCGAAACCAACTTTTTTTGAATATGCTCTATATGATGCTTCAAGTTCATCCGATGTTTGAAAATTATGACCTTTGTAAGGTAGATAGGAATCTTCACTAAAATTATTTCCTCCAATTCCATCCACGTTTTATGTTGAAATCTACAGTGAATAATTTTTATAAATACTCAACACATCATAAAACGAACCTACAAATAATGTTGTGAATTGAAATGAAATGAAATGAAAAGGAGAAACTTACTATGTAGTGTTGCTTTCAATTTTCTCCTTGATAATTGCTCCCACTTTGGCTAAAGTTGCTTCAAGATAATGGAAGTAAAAACTTACTAGGTCTTATTGAACTTGGGATTCTAGCTAGAAATTTGAAGATTGTGATAGTGGAAGATTTCAATAGGTTTTTGTTTAGGGTTGATGAAGGATTGTTGTGGTGGAAGATTTTAATTGGGAGGTTAGGGTTTATGGAGGATGAAGAAAGGGTTAGGGGTAGAGAGATAGAGAATGAGAATGGAAAGTAAAGGGGCAGCTGGGAGTAGATGGAGCTTACGTCGTCTAACCGCTAGAAAGTGTAGCGGTTAGGGCGTTGGGAGGAGTGCCTAACCTCTACACTTAGTAGCACGGTTAACCGCAGGTAAGTGTAGCGGTTAGGCCATTTTGAACATTCTAAGGAGGCGCGAGAGGCATTTTGGGCCAAAACACTTAGTAGCGGTTAGACAGGTTCCAGTAAAACAAAGTGAAATCTGGGCCTTCCACGATCACACGTGGACGGCTAGATGGGTGGTGGAGAAATAGCTATTTCTATATATATATATATAAGTTACTTTCGAACTTAATGGGCTAGAAAATCATCCATGTAAGTAGACGCACACAATCATACATGCAATCTCAATGAATTATTACCATCTGATTAAAGCATATGGATCATACCGCAAAAATAAAATATCTGTATTTGGAAGACAAAAAATTCACCTTGATTGCAGCTACTGTAATTTTTTCTCCATTTGACCCAGTAGTAGTTCCCTCATTAACCTTCCACCTTATAGGACCTTCAGGAGAAGACGGCTCCAAGAATCCATGAACGACAGAAGTAACTTGCTCCCAACACAAAACCATTATACTTGGGTAATTGTGTGCTACAGCTCTAAGGGCCTGCCAGAAACTAAGTATGAAACCTATCATTATTGTGAATACTCGATAAGGCAATAGGTGTACAGAAACTAAATGTGTTTATTCAAAAAGAGATTGACTTAAAATAACAAGTTTAAAAGTTGCATCGAAGGTGATCAGATGAAAGCTCCACTTCGTACTAGTACATAAGCTGATCAAGCAGTATACTGCAAACTACTACGGTCATTAGGTTGTCGCAGACTATATCAACCAAACAGCCCAAGGATCTTATTGTTCGGACCCAAGCCAAATCTTATCTCCATCATCCGTCCAGCTGAACCAAAACCCGAAAGCAGGTCCAATATATAACCTTGGACCAGCCCAAGAGCAGACAAATCACGTCCTAAGCGTTTTGCTAAAAACAACAACAAACCTTTCATAACTGACTATATATATCCAAAGGATACAAAATATAGTGCCCAGGAGTTCTAAGACAGTTTAACATGCATGACCTTTATCAACCGAAAAAGTCACATGCTCTCAAACTCATTTTGGCTATGAGATAAAGAAATCCTTTCTGCTACCTGATTTATTGACTCTAAGCACAGGAAAGTTGACTGACTTTACCAGAGTGATTTAACAATTCCAAGGTAACCATCAGGGCTGAGTAGTTAATAGACAAATACTTGAGCATACACGTATATACAGCGGCTACATAAGCATCAGCAACTCCTACCATCAATTAAGAATGTTGTGAATAAAATTCCACGAATTAGGTATTTCTAGCACTGTTCCAATATTACCTGGAGCGCCTCAAAGCCAACTGCTGGAACAGTCACTTGTTTAGATAACCGAAATAAGGTAGACAGAACACCAGTCTTCCCTTGGTCCTCAAAAAACCCTGGAAATGGCTTCATACAAGATTAGAACTTTAAATTAAGGGCATCATGTACCATATGTACACTCAAAGAGAAGATTCACATCACTTAATACTGAAAGAACTACGTCCAAATCATGTATTATAAACTACTAAGCAAAATCACAAGTAGGTATTTTGTGATAATATAACAAAGAACGCAGAAAGTTCCATCAACTAGATGTTGAAGAGGACGAGATAGTAAAACATAACTGAGCCAAACTCTTAAGTTGTCAACTGAATCAAGATAAAGCTACCAAATTACCAGAAATATAAAAACTAGTGATGATACCACCCTCTAAGCATTCCAAAGCCTAAGTGCAACGTAGTCATAAATCTTCCTAAGGGGTGACCTCTTTTGCTGTTTGAAATAAAACGCATCTTTCAGTTGGAAAATCAATTCCATATACATAACTTTGTATTCATTACTGGTTAATGCTTGTTAGATCTTCAAAGAGGAGACAAGCAGAAATGTCTAAACTATAGGAGTAGCATGACTAAAATAAAGTGCTTTGTGCTGTTGAATTTAGAGGGTGAACCCAAGTGCAATCGTAAGATTGCTCCAAGGTGGCCTGTAGGTCACCACGTTAGCCACGGTAATGCAGCCTCTCCACAAAGAATGGGGGCCAACTTGGCGTAAATCAACTCCCCCGACCCCGCACAACCATTATGATATTAAATATGGGGGGAGGGGAGGGAGGGTTTGGGGATGCTATTGCCTTCAATGCAGATATGAATTTTTCTAGGTGGAGAAAGGACGACTACTTTTACACAGATATAATATTAAAGGCAGACACTCGCACGAACACTCCATTACAAATACCAGAAACTCAACTTTCAATTTTTTCTCAGACTTAATTTGACACATATTACCAACACAGTCTCGTAGTTGAAGCAAGTTTGAATATAGATACATTCACGTATTACATATGTGCTCTCAAACCTAAACACAAAAGTGAGTAACAATACACAAACATAAACCCACATTAGGACAAAAACAATGTAAGAACTCCCACACAAATCTAAGAAAAAAATCATCATAGATACTAGATCCTGAAAACATCATAGATCTTGAAGCTCACCTGCTGCTAGCTCTGCTATAAACATATCTTTGACTTTTAGCGAGGAAGGCGGCGCAGATAGAGCAGTCGTCAAGCAATTCATAGCAGCGGCCTGTAGCACAAGAAACAATTAGATATCGATGCAAAACGCACCAAAAGACAGTCATGCATCACAAATCAGGAAGGACGTGTCATGACAGGCCAGAGAGTGTAGCAATAATGAGTCCTGGCTACAGAAGTCTCCGAAAGATTGTCTCCAACTTTTATAACAAAGCAGGGAACAAGTTGTAGGTTAAAAGATTTCTTTGTTGAAGGGCAAAACTAAAGCTATCACCAGTACATAGCAGGTGAAAAGATTGAAAATTCGTGGCAAACTAAATTTCGGAGTCCACATTAAGCTTAAAAATCTTCCAGAAGCCACCCGCTGTGGACGCTGATCCTACGATCGACTGGCTGAAATTCATGACCAGTCTCAATGATTGTCATGATCAACCAAGCATTTGTCCCAAACTAACTTGGCTTGGTTACATGAATCTTTTTAATCCCATTCTGCCATATCCAAGCACATCTTCCTGTGACTAAACTCTAGCAATCGAGTCCTTTCTCACTACTTCTCCCCCCGTTAAGTCCTCCTAGATTCTTGCTCCTTTGGTGTCCTTGGGATCCCTGCCCCCTCCTTCGCACTTAGGATTTGTACAAGTATCAACTTATCAGGGAAAAAAGGAACAAGACACTTGAACAGATCCATAACATTAAAAACATTATATGCATGGCTCCTTAGTCGTAAAAGAAAGAAGATGGGCCCAGGCCATAGTAACTTGAGCTTGGGAACTTCTCATATGGACAGTGATGGTCAGGAATAAACTGCTTGTCACAATTTATCCTTGACCAGCACTGTCCCAATAAGAGCATACTTGCACAGGCCAGAATATCTGTTTACCTAACCCACTACCACCCATAACATAGCAAACTTCATGAATACTGTTTAAACACTAACCAGCAGACCAGTCTGATCACTTTGCGATAGGAAGCCCTCTTGAACCCTTGATTGAAGAGATGAGATGACAGTTGGCAACAACTCTGTCGGCATTCTTGAATACCTATGAAATGATTCACAAACAGGATAGATTGATGCAAGAGGCTTACTTGGGACCAGATAATTTAAAAGGAAAAACAATTTTTGGCTGATAAGGTGTCTAAATTTAAATGTCAAAATTGTATTCATTTAACTACCAAGAAAGGAATCTTGGAGATTTTCATGACAGACTTGCCTCATAAGTTCTATTAACGCTTAAAGGTCAAGTGGATGAGTTACGTGAAATTTTTGAATGTTATTAATGAGGTCAACATGAAAACCTGAAGCTCAAGATATATAGAAGCAATGAAATTCCTAAGACATTGGAGTTGATTCAGGTCTTATTTGCAGGACAAATAAGAAGTCTCATCTTAAATGTCCCTTTTATCATTGAAGCAAGGAGAAGAAATGTGAAGTGCTTTTCCAAAATACGACTATTTTTAAGAACCAGGAAGGGAAATTTATTTGCCATATAATTAAGTAGAAGATTAAGTGAAGTGGGGCCCTTTGATGGACTCACGAGCAGGTCCTCCAATGTCCACTCCGACGATAAGCAATGTTCACACCAGAGCCACTCAATTCCACAACATCTATGATGCTCTAAAGGGTAGGAAAATACTTGTTAGATAGATATGTGATCAAGATTGACTGAGCTCAAAGTTAATGAGTCACAGCGCAATCTTTCTTGGGGAACTAATCGATAGCTCTGGAAATTATGCTGCCAACAAAGTTCATTTTGAGCCTCATGAAAATCTGATTCTTAGTTCTCAAATGGGGTAAAACGTAGAGATCTACCATCAATATGTAAGTAGTTCTTTCTATCTTCGTAAGATGTTCTATTTACGTATTTTATCTCCACTCCATCAATAAGCTATGACATGATCCAGCCTACCCTATTCTATATATTGAGTGCATTCGTATCCAAAATCTTACTTTGAGCGAAATGTGACAGAAAGCAGTGAGAAAACCAAAAGCGTTTAGTAAAACCAAACAGAGGAACGGGGGAAGGGGGAAGGGGGAACAATGAGATAGACAATGCTTACGGTGTCGATGATATCAAAAGCATGAGATTTTTTAAGATAGATGCCAGCAATCCGGGATGTGATTCATGTCTGATTAAGTGCAGAAGACCTATTCACGAAAGAGAAAGATCATAGCTATAATTATATTTGATATACTTATCAGAATATAGTTATTATTAATATCACTGAGCAAATAATAATTGATGCAAAAGATAATAGCAAGCATCCAAGAAGCCCCAACAATGGTTCAGCATGTACCAGACTAGAAAGCAGTATAGGAAACTAAATTGACATACCTGCATGAAGTTGCATGAGAATTTGACCAAGGGTACTGGAAAGTGCCATAAAAGATCCACACTTAGTAGACTCCTTATATTCTGCTACCTGAAGAAAAATAGATGCAGGTCCATCCAACATTGTCGCAAGAGTAAGGGCAGATGTAATCCGTGCCTAGCCACCATAAAGTAAATAGTCAGCTAGGAGCATCACTACCTAGAAAAACAGTTATATGGTAAGTTAAAGTACATTGCACCAAAAAAAAAAAAAGTAAGCTAAAGTACAGATTATCTGCTATGTAGACAGCAGAGTACACTCATGCGCCATGGCACGAGTATCAAAGAGAGCTGGACACTTAACACATAATTCAAGTGCAGCCTAATTGGATATTCATATAAAAATGTCTACGGTTTTTGTGTATTTGTATATTGCAATTGTGGTGATTTCAGATTAATATTAGGATCACCATTGTGAAGTCAGTCTTCAGCACTGCTAGATTTAATACGGCAGTATAGCATAAGTAATCTCTAGAGTTCTTTCTCTGCAAGTTTTACTCTTACCAAGCTGAATTAGTTCCAATATACTATTTACAATTGAACGAACACTATTTGAGTTGACACTTTGTGCCATTGGCCTCTATGCCACCATTGATCCCTGCAAGAGCAAAGCAAGTTTGCACTCACTTTTGTTCTTCAACGTACACCTTAAAGGCTTAAACAACCCCTCCAATCACATTTCTTGCATCAGATATGAGAGGCTACATCGAATATAGAGCAAGATGACCAAAAAGAAATTAACAGAAAAAACATACCTTAAGATAAGGATCAAACAGCAAACAAGTCATTAAAGTCGCTTCATACTTCCTGCAAATGTGAAAATTAAATTGTAAACAGGGAAACTAGAAACCGAGTATTTAGAAAGAAGGAAACAGAAAGACAAAAATAATAACACGATTAAGTTTGATTAGATATAATAACCCAGCGAGAAAAATGGGAAGCAAAACTATTCACCTTTGCTGCAGGACGTCACTGCTAGGCAAAAGCATTGTCCATTGGGAAGTAAATGATTTGGGATCAGCTCGACAAAGATCCTTCACACCATAATCAAGGATGAAACAAATCAGCACTACAATTTAACGAACATAACTTATCAAAGAACTGATTATCAGATAACCAGTAACAGCAAAATTCCATTGTTAATTACTTACCAAAAATATGACACTTCGTCAGCTAGTTCATCTGGTAAAGAGTTGCGGGATCAACTCCCGCCTACACATGGGATTGGGGTGTGAAGAGAGAGTGAGGGCTACCCCCCCGTTGGCTTCTAAAGGACCCACTTCATATACACGTACATATATATACATATATGTAAATACACACCTTTGCACCATATAGAAAGTTCCAAGACAGTCTACCACATTAGGGGTAGTAATTTGTGCATGACCTACTAGTGGTATAATGTTAAAACTCAAGCAAACGCTACGGAGAAAATCTAACCTGTATGCAAATGATGGCAGCTACTCTAGCCTTTCTGCAACAAATATTGTAAGCGTCTTTGCCTGGTACATCGCTGTCACTGTAATCTGAATCAGATGAAAGATCATCAACTGTGGAAGATTCATGATCAGTAAAACACAGAGATTCTTTCAGCTGCAGATTTTTGTGGTCCTTCTTGCGCAAGTGTGGAGGTCGATATGGACCACGAGCTGATCCATTAGATTCTGACAGATTCGACCTGGGGTTTGTTGAGGTAACTTCCTTCTGACCAACCATCGCCATCAAAGTCTGTGATTTACTAGTAAGGCCATAATTCAAGAACATCTTCAAAACTGCTACAAAACCAGCCACCTGATCAAATTGCTGAAGGTAAATAACAATGGCAGGAGATGCATAACCATGCTTTGGATACGCGTAAAAGTAACTTGATCTTAAATCCCATAGCATAACATACTTTCATTCCTTTTTCAATAGGCATCTACTTACATGGTCTGAAAGGACTCCTTTAGGATCCATAAGAATCAAGTGCAGGCAATGCAGGAGTGAGTTATAATACCTGCAAAAAAGTACACCAGCATATCATATTTGGCAAGGCATGATGGCAATCTATACAACCTCACTACGGATAAATGGAGAAAAAGAACACCTGGCCATAAAATTGTCTTCCACGAGCAGGCCCTTTGAAGCCAAGGCATCCATAACTTTTCTCAAAACCTGTTCACAACCAAAGTTATAGCTGCTGCAATTGGATAGTATCAACTAGGGAAAAGAGAATAACCACCTCAATTGTTGACTGCCAGTTGTCAACTTGCAAATAAGTCCCAGCTCTTGAGAATACTTCACTGATCATGGTGAAGGAGGTCGCTTGAATTTCCCGTAAACTGTTGTACCCGGGAATTCTCTTTCCATATTCACCAGTAAACCTCTGATTGCCACTTGAGATAGACGAGTAAATTAACTCGTGAGAACAAGAAAGTATGTTGAGAAGAAGATTCAAGAGTTCTGCAACTTCTGATAGCAAACTTGTCCTCTGATATACACTAAAAAGACATCTGCAAAGGAAAAGATCACAATATAAGACATTGTGTAGCTAAGGTAAGGCGACTTTCTGAGTTGGATATGCAATTTTATATGCGCAACACAAAAAAACATAACTCAGAAACGGAAGGAGCTGGCTCAGGCACATAGCTTTTCTTTCTTGGGACAAATTACGTGATATAAGAACCAATCAGTTTTTAACAAAATGGTAAAATAAGGGGAAAGTGAGCCTTAGTATTCTCTCGTGACATTCCCAAAGCAGGTATGGCTTTTGCCGAAGCAAAGCCTGCTTTAGGGTGGTTGTACCATCTGGCTACTGCATCAGTGCCTTGCTTTGAGAAGCCATATGTGCTTTGGCAATAGAGCTTGCCTAAAGGGAAAATGCATTATAAAGATGCTATTGACAATGTTCTGTTTAAATAGCTTAGGTAAAAAGGATGGACAGAAGAATAAACCTTAAAGACTCCAAACATTGTTTTATGGACGTAATTACATCGTTGTTTATAGACCCTTCCTGGGTACCAGCTCTGCAAAGAAGAATCACGATTATTCTTCCGAAGGATTCAAGCACAAGAGCCCAGGATGTTGATGTAAATTCAAGAGAAACATTGCGACTGACAGAGTGGATCTGCAAGAAATGAGGACAACTATAAAACACAATAACTTTAGCAGATAAACCAAAACAAAATACTGTCAAGTGTGCAAAAACGAATCTAAAAAAGTAATTCTAAAATCAAAACAATGTGTTGCAATGTTCTATTGTGTCAGTTACACGGATTGTACTGGGAGGGGATGACCCCATACCCCAAAGCAATTAGAGTGAAAAGCTAAAACAAAGTCCCACGCTGATTAAGAGGGAAAAGGAAAGACAGACGTAGAAAGAACGCCAACATCTAGGGGGAAGAGGAGGCAGAGGTTGCCAGAACAGTGTTGGAGACTAGTGGAGACCAGAGCTTTCTCAAAAGAAGCTGCTTTTCTCTACATGCTTCTGTTAAAATAATCATCTTAGCATTGAGACTTTGGACTTATTCAAAGTACTTACTAATATTAGCGCCACCCGGTGAAACAGACACTTACACTTAATCACTTGGATTTTGAGCCAAATGGCTTGAATTATCAGTTGTTACTAAAACGTCTGAGAAGATCACCATACTCTGACTAAATTCAACTGGAAACATCATTCTTATATATAATTTTGATCAACTAAAAAGCTTCAAGAAATTCGATACTTGAAGATCTTTTTGAGAAACTTTTTTGTTTTCAGTTTTCAGAACATAAATATCAGAACTAGTTTGGTTTCCATTTTGTTTGAGAAATTAGTGAAGTATTTGGTTCAATTTTTTTCCGTTCTTTTTTCTTTTATTTTTTTGGAAATAATCTGCAATCCTTCATGACGAAGCTTTGTATCCGCTCAGTATATTACATTTGGTGGGAAAGGAACGAAAGGTGTTTCTAACCTTGCTACAAGATGAAAAAGACTTCTGGAGGACATTAAGTTTGGTGTTCGTATTGAGATGGGAATGGCTCTTGCGATGATACAGGGGCACGCTGATCAAAGAATCTGTCAACTCGAGAATCTAGCTAAGGTTTCTAGCTTTGACTTGGTGTCCACTGTTTGTGCAGATTGATTTTAACAAGAATTATCACTGTAGGTTTGCTGTAATCATGCTACATCTGGTAACAAAGCTTACATTTCAACCAACACAGGCAACCTTTTTTTCTTTGGTTTGGTTTGGTTACTCTCCTTTTAACTTATAATCTGTTTTCTTTCTCTTCATCTTCTTCATGCCTCGACCATCTCCTGGAAATGAATTATTGACTCTCGCTCAATTGATTGGGTCGTAGGTGCGATGATTTACTTCAGGGCTAGGTCTCTGGTTCAAGTAGAGGATGGCCAAGCTGCGTCGGGGAAGTGAACTACTCTTCCCTCTAGTTGGCTCTTAGGTCAGATAATAGCTGCCTGACCAGACAACAGACCACGTATCACCCTCCTACCCACTTAGTCTCCGCAGGCATGCTATGTTTACTCTCCTTCTGCTCATTATAGCTCCCTCAGTGTACCCGCTAAAGAAACTTAGTCCAATTACCTAACCTAAGTCTATGATTATGGACTAGCTTCTCTGCCCGCACTCGTCCAGTGTGGTGTAGGAGCCCTGCCCATTTTTTCGAAACACCCGAAGGCAGGTACAATGCATTGTTGAATGCCCTAGTAGTCACGAAAAATTCTTGTGAATCTTCATATTGGGATGTGTACTAATGCAAGTAATGCTTAGGATTAAAATTCATCTTTATTTTCAAAGAATTTCACCAACATACCAACATTGCTATAGATTGATATGCCTTGATCAATAGATGAGTCAGGGAAACTTAAGGCAACATAAGAATATCACTTTTGTTAACGTCATTATCCAAGCAGGCAGATACACAATATAGCAGTTACCAATATCCAAGCAGCCAGATACACAATACAGTAGTTTCATTGTAGTTATATTACAATAATCCTACGGTTACAGACTTGCCATTATTTTGTTCTTCCAGATTATGCAACTCGCCGTAGTCCAAACATCTCACAAGCAGTGAGCAGTTTAAAACCTTTTAGCCTGATGGGCCTTTATTTTAAAGAAGCAATTTTATGTAGTGTTAAATTTGGAATCCATTCATTTTCGTATGATATTACTTGGAATCAATAATTAGGACACCTATATCGCGGATTGATATCTACATTCCACATGTAACATGATAGCCTTGTGCATAAAAGACTTCCCAAAAAAAAAATGGCTGGGAGGCCATGGTACAGACCCACCCCTGGGACCAACTACGTATAAAAGATATGACAATAAAAGCACGACAGAGTCGAAGTTGGTAGTACTGAGCACAATCAGACATTTGATTGCAGTGCTGGTCATTTTGGAATCAAAGACCTACGCTGTGTGATGGCCAACAGATATTGCACATGTGAGAAGGAGCTAATCAATTGTTCACTTGCAAAAATCATTTGGTTTGCTTACACTGGCATACACTGGCTTCCAGTGCGGGACGTGGTTGCAGTTCTTTTGGGTCAGTTAAATGCACCCTAGTATGCATCCTTTTGCAAAATTCTCTGCAATGAAACTACCATAGGCCTGTAATAAATACACACGCTTTTACCAGTGGCGTGGCACATGCAATGCATGTATCATCAATCCTTTTTAATGGTAATGCGGATCCTCTGGAACGGTATTTCTTTAATTTAGCATTTCCTTTTTGTAAGACAAAGTTGCAACCCTTTTCAAAAAATTAGAGAAGAGAAAAACAAAACAAAAAAAATTCATGCCTCTGGCGAGTGGCGACTCAACAAGTAGTATCATATATTTCAATGTCGTGTAATGCATGACACCTCTCTAATACCTTACAACAAAATATGGGGGCAGGGGTAAATGCTACATGATGTGTCCCTACTATGATACAATATGATGGGACAGTTACATGACGCATCTCCAATATCTCACGATACGATGGGATACAGACTTAAGTGACACAAACTACAATGTGCATTAAATTAGCATGTACTTTTATATCGCACATACCGTAGGACATAGATTCGATATCGGATTTAACAGAGAAGATTCTAAAGCTCTGATTGATCGTTCTTTGGTTTAGTGAATTTCACTTATAAAATTTAATCATCCATACTTGCTGCTTGCTATTTATGTTGTTCTAGGTGTGCAGTGTGAGCTCCCACCTTGCGTCCATATATTTTGTTCTTTGCATGTCCAAGTAATGCATTTGATATGCCAGTATGTCCGGACCATATCTTGCAGTAGTGATACTAAAACCTCAATTGCAGTGTACAGCGGATGAATAAAATCTATCTGACAATTATGAGTAGTGTAGAGAAGCATTTAGAATGCAAGTTATACAAGCTGAGCTGATAAAAACTGTAGCAACAAAGGGAGGAGAAAGTAATACCAAGTGCGAAAAACGCGTTAATGCAAGGATCATGTGATCGTCACCTCCAGTAACAGAAATACTCCGAACAAGTTGGAACAAAAGGATCATGTCGGCAGTAACCTAAAACCCACGTGCCAGGCGCCAATTGAAACTTCAGGCAGTGCATTCCAACGCGAATGAAGTGAGTCAAATAGAAAGATTACCTCGTGAGGGGGCAGGGCCGGGGCGGCAGTGATGAGTGCGTCGGATTGGGAGAAAATGAGATGATTGATGAGGGTAGGAGTGGGTTGTGAGGTTAGGGTTTCGTCCCTTAATGTCAAAAATGCAATCCGCCATGACCTTATCGACGCCGCCATTTGAAGGTTGACGCCACTTTCAGCACCAGCCTCGAGATCAGTCGTTTGATGCCCTTCGGAGCTTACATCTCAGTAATCACGAGTGAGGGAGTCAGGAGAAAAGTGGGTTTGGACGAAGATTACATTACAATTTTTTTTAAATTCATATATTTACAAATATATGAACTATAAATTAAATTTAGGTCATGTTTGAAATCTTGTTGATTTTAATTTCTTATCTAGTTTATAAAACTAAAAAAAAACGCGTTTGACACATAATTTTTTTTTCCTTTCAGTTTTTAAAACAGGGTTATTTTTTAAAACTCCTATTTAGAAGTTTTGGGTTTTCATTTTTGATTTTTATTTTGAGACCACCACCCCCACCGTCACGCCCCACCACCGCCACCGCAACCACCACAAAAGAAAAAACTCAAAATAAAAACTGAGTAATCAAAATCCATTTATTTTTTGTAAAAAATAAAAAATAAATTGATTTTGATTTTTTTTTAACAGAAAATCGAAACTAGAAGTGATTTCAGACCTTAAGTGTTTAGTCGCTTTTGAATAAGCGAGTATTTTATGTGTAAATTTATATTTGAAAATTTAAACCCAAATAATTTGATGGTGTGTGAATATAAACTAATGACACAAAGTTTTTGTTAGCCCTATGGTTGGATCACCTAGGCTTACATCTTGTTTTGATGATAACTACACATTGATTATGTTCTAATGTGTGCTTTGAGTGTATTCTTAGTAGGTATATACATGCACACTCATGAAGATACATTTGAGAAGTTGAATAGATGGATTAAAGCCAAAGAAGCTTAAAGTTATAGTGGACATGTTAATAAAAGCTTCATCAAGTCCAATGTCGAAGAGCAACAAAGAATGCATCGGCTAAGTTACTATCGATTATAATTGATCTTTCCTATTATGTAACTAGTCTTGGTTTGATGCTTGGATTGATGACTATGACCTAAAAAGACCTTAGGACACCTTGTGCATTGCATGTGAGTTCATAACCTTTCACACGAGTGTGGTTCTTGAAAATGAGTGAACTTTGGAGCTCACTCAGATTTTCTCAAAACTGTTTTTGGTGCTAATCTTTTCATATCTTGATAAAAAAATTCATTAGCTTTCCAACGCAAAAAACGGCACCTCAATCCGATTTTTCTAGAGAAAGTTATGCCCAAAATAGGAAAGGGGGTTCCGTGAGGCAGCCGATAGGCAGTAGGGTAATACAGTCGACTGCATTCCAATGCAGTCGACTGCATTGGTCAAAATTCAGTTCCAACGGCTATTTTCGAGGACAAAACTCCAACGGCTATTTTAGAGGGATTACAGTCGACTGCATTGGTTACAGTCGACTGCAATGGCAGTTTTGGCCATATTATGCCTAACGGCTATATTTGATCTCTTCTCTATATAAATGATTTGGGGCTTCATTATACATCATGGAAACCACATTCTAAGCCTTCATTCATTAGAGAAACATCAAGGCTCATAGATTAAACTTTTCTCTCTTCATCTTCATGAATTTACATCATTAAATAGAGCATTTTTGTGAGCAATTCTTTGATTGAGAGTAAGCATCCTTCAAGTCATCAATTCTCTCATCTTTTTATTGCACTAGAGCTTCATTTGTACTCATTTCCTTTCAAGAGGGTTTCTTTGTACACATTTGATTTTTGTAAAAGGATTGTGATCAAGGCTTGGGTTTGTCAAGTCTTGGGTGAGCTTTGTGGATTCAAGGCTTGTGCTTGGTGTGGGGATATCACCAAGTGTTGTAAGGGTTTTGATCTTGACCCGGAAGAAGATTGTTGCTAGTGGATTCTAGTGCTCTTGCAAGGGACTTCCTTGAAGATGTGGATGTAGGCTTGAGGGTATATCAAACCGAACCATTTAAATCTCCTTGTCAAGTATCTCTAACTCAATCTCTTTTCTTATTTCTCTTTAATTGTTTGAGATTGTTTAGTTAGCATCTTCATTGAAGTATTACTTGGTTTGTTTGAGATTTATGATTGTGCTTAGTTTAAATCCTCCATTATATTTCAAAAACCCTATTCACCCCCCTCTAGGGTTGTTTTATTGGTTTCAGTTTTATTTTCTAATATAAGAAGATAAATAAAACTATCGAGACAAAAAAAATAATCACTTTTGTGGAAAAGATTTGTGAAATAACTAATCTACATGGGGAAAGGATTTTGGCATAACTAATTCCATTTTCAAATCCCTCCTATAATTTGATAAATCCATCTCATCATAATCCAAACAAGAAATTTGATGTGATGTATTTTCAAATCTTTATAAAGTTGAAATCTCCACTTCAGTTAGCTCATCCAAATACAATCGGGCATCAAATACTATATAAGAGAGAAACTGTGATAAAAATTAATTATTGTATATCAAATCGTGAATTATGGCATTCTACAATTGAGGTGTCATCTGTTGAAATATTTAACAATTACATAATTTGAATATAACCAAACAACTTCTTTTTGATATAAATGACCATATAAATTATCCATGAACTTCTATCCAATTTAATTGCACAATTCAGTCTTGACAATGCTGATAAATGAAAATATAATTTCCACAGTTGTTGTAGCAACAAGCAAATTAGGGCCAATGTTATAAGCTTGGAAAGTAGTGGATACAAAATATTTTTCTTCTTTTGGACCAAGACATGTGATTCTTTTCACACTTAAGAACTATTTGTTAGTAGGGTTAAATACACGTCGATACCCTGAAAGTACCCCGAAGTCTCACATGAGGGTCCAAAAGTTATTTTTTTACATACAAGGGTCTGTAATTTCAATTTCACAATAAATAAGTACTTCTATCCAAATTTCTAACGTTCTAGGCAAAACCGTCAGGGACAATTTTGTCAAGCCAATTTTATTTTTTTTCCAAACTCTCATTTAATCCCACGTATTCTTGAAAAGTATAACCACATATGTATGAGGCAGAAAAGAGGGGAGGGGGAAGGAAAAACAGAGGCATCGGTCACCGGCGATGGGTGTGCTGATCATGTTGGATGTCGATCGATCGCCGGAGAAGGTGCCATTGTAGTGGCAGATCTGGGGGGGCTGGCTTAAACAGCCTTCTTCTTTTTTATTTTTCTGTGGCAGTAAGCCATAGCGGGCCAGCGGCGCGGTGGTGTGGATCTGGTTCCTTACCGGGCATCGTGGTCCCAAAGGTTTCTTGGTGATAGATTGGTGGACAGCGGGGTTCACCGGCGGTGGTTGATGCCGATCGTGGCGGTGGTTAGTACCGATTGTAATGGTGGTGTGGCCTTCATGGAGGTCGGCGACGGATCTACGCCGGTGGGACAAGTGGTGGAGATCCGGCTGATTTGGTGATTACGCCGATTGTTGATTCATCTACGGCACCCGCCTTCCTACTGAGACTGGCCGCGACGAGTGCATTGTCCCTCTCCCCCCCTTACAATATTATTGATCTCTTTTCTCCAATCAGATCGTTAACTACAAATCACAAAAACACTTTTTCATCTACTTTTTCTGATGAAATTTTGGGTATTTAATCCTGAAATCTCGTCGGCGGTAATGATCTTGGTGCCGACTATAGTGATCAAGTCGTATGGTGGTGCCGCCGTGGTGGTTGTGGTCTTGGCGATGTTGGTGCCGGTGGTGATGTGATGAGATCGGCGCCAACAGTGATTGTCGATTAACGACAGCGACACTGAGGCATGGTGGTGGTTCGACAGTGAAAATGCCAATCTGGTGCAGGCCGAATGTGTGGCCATGGCACTGCTGCGATGGTGCGGTGGGTGAAGATTTGGGTGAATTTAGTGCACTTGCATGTTGTTGTGATTTGGTCTATACATCTCTTTTTGTTGCCAATTTTCTTTCTCTTTTCCATTCGGCAGCGACTCTGTCGGATCTGCTGTCGGCTGGTATGGCTGTTGCCACCACCGGTGGTTTCTTTTCCTCAAGGGGTAAAGGGGTGGTTGTTGCTGTTGTCGGTAGTTGGAAGAAGGAATAAGTGAAAATTTGAAGAAGAGAAAAATTTTAAACCTAATCTGACAATTTTGCTCCTGACGGTTTTGCCTAGAAAGTTAGGAATCTGAATAGAAGTCCTTACTTATTGCAAAATTAAAATTACAGACCCTTATGTGTAAAAAATAAACTTTTGGACCCCCAGGTGAGACTTCGGTGTATTTTCAGGGTACTAACGTGTATTTAACCCTTGTTAGTATGTACAACAACGACATAAGTATAAAGCTCATAGTCAATTGTTCAACTCTTGAAGTTGCATATCGATAACCGTGCAAAACAATTTGACTTTCGTACTAGTATTGGGTTGTAACTCCATGTGTGTGGAGCTTAGATCGAAACATGGGTTCGAACTCTGCATCAATATTAGGATAACAAACTCGTGCTTATAAAATGAACGAGTTTCATCATAATGGTCATCCTACCGATCCTTTCTCATCGTTTGAAGTTGTGTTTTCGAGACTTTGATGAGGGCCATGGCATTCACAATATCCTGATTTTCCATTGTAATGCCAGTGGTAAAGCATAATGTTTTTCATAAAAAAAAAGAGATAATGCAAAATTAAAAGTGTGCATTGTCGCCAATAAAATTTTGCTTCTTGCTTCCATCCCATACAAAAAAGACAACAATCAAACTAACCAAAGCACCAAATTATGAGCTCCAACTGTATCACCCGCTCTTTTAAGCATAATTTCTTGATTCAATCCTCGCACACTTTGAAGTTCACTGATAAGAAGTTTGTTCAGTATATAATTAGCTTGCTTCTATTTAAAAGCATATCAATGTTTACAAAAACCACCAAGCAAGTTTGCCACACTTGAAACCGTCAAGAAATGAGTATCAACTAAGTCATGATTTATTGCGACATCAACTAGTGCAAGTTGAAATTGATGTGCAAAATAATGAACATAGAAGGCCGCCTCATTTTCCTGTAAGATAAGCGCCTTTAAATCCTTAAACTCACCTCGCATGCTACTTGCTCCACCATAACCTTGCTCACGCAACCTATAAATGCTTAGTTTGCGCTCACATAACAAATCATCAATTTTCTTCTTTAGTGACGCAGCTCTTGTATCACTAACATGCACAAGACCAATGAGTCATTCAATAACTTGGTCATTGTCATTCACAAAGCGATGAACAATGGCTATTTGCTCCTTAGTTGATACATCACGAGATTTTCTATAAAAATAGAAAACAAGGAAGTACCGAGCTCTTATAGACAAGGTACTTTCAGCAGCAGAAGCCCTTACAATACGCTTTTGGATATCGAGCGAAGTTATCTTTTCATTTTACAGAGCATTTTCGAACAATGTGCTCTTGATTGCATCATTGCCATTAGCAGAAAGCCTTCAAGAGTTCAAGAAAGTTCCCTCAATTATTAGATTTGTTTGATTCATCATGACCCTGAAAAAACTAGTCTTTGCCGCAAGAGATACTTAATGCATATAAGCGATACATTTAGATATATTAGATTCTTCTGAAGGAAAGTTTTAATATATTTCTTTTCATCTACTAAAGTTTCACACTTTGTCCGAACTTGGTTATGAAAGGTACAACATACTGTAAACATGAATTCCAAGCTTATTGCCTTCCTTTCTAATTATTGATCCATCGATAACAAATGAATAATTACTAATATATTTCTTGCTCTCTTTTTTTGGTTTAAAAAGATAACAACAGATGCAAAAACATGAATCTTTTGCTACACTATACAACCAAACTAAATAATCTTCGAACCAAGTCTTATTGAAGCACTGCATTTTCTTCTCGAACCTTATTTGTGGAAAGTTGAGCTTACGAATTTAGTAAGGACCCTTTAGTAGATACTCCCTATGAATGCGGTCTTAGTCATTCGCGTGGTAACCACATATTTGAATCCTCAGCCCTGGATAATGAATAATTTCATTAGGAATAGCTCGGTCCAGCCCAACTCGGGCCTCTTAATTTTAAAAATTTTCAAACCCCCCCCCCCCCCTCGAAGACTAGATTTGTTAAAAATTACATTTTACCCCTCCAATAACTATATAACGATTACAATAACTCTTTTAGTTTACATATTTACCATCCCTAAAACCATAAACATTTATTTTTTAGGAATATTTTTGTCTTTTGTGAGGTTTAAAAAATCTATAAATTGATTAATTTTCTTTATATTTTTCACACTAATTCACAACTCTCTCTTATCTACATTCTAGTAATAACCCTCTCAATTTTTCAATTACAAGTATTCTTTAGTTATTGGTCCATAGATTTTGGCTTCACAATAATATTTAGTACGTTTATTCTTTTATTATTTAATTAGTCTTACCAGTTTTATTTTTTATTAGCTCTTAAACATTTTAAAATACATGTCTACTTTAAGAAGATTAAAATCATGTACTAAAAAACATCTACTACCGCGAGCACCACAACTTGAAGAGCAATCAATAGTGGGTATATACATTTTTTGGGCTTTTAACCAAAACATCTTGATTTTCAATATACACAATTCACAAAATCAACAACATTTTAGTCAATAACGCGGTTCAATATGTGATACTAATACTCCTATGCCCATTTTTCACATGATGAGTACTCACGGAGGGAAGGACCGAGCAATAATGTCTCAAGACTGTCAGAAGTCCAAAAGACAGATAAAAAGTTCGAAACTAATTATTGGGAGCATTTTACAAGGGTTATGGTTGACAGCGAACCCAAAGCTCCACGTAAGTATTGATTAGAATATTTTACTTATAGTAGTGGTAATTCACATCTTCATAGGCATTGGATGTTCTGTGCATCTTCATAGGCATTGGATGCTATGTGCATCTTCACAAGGTCATCTTGATGAGAGCTAAAGGCAATTATTTTTCGACAATAAGTTATTTATTTATAATTAGCAACAACAAATATATGATCTTGCTGAATTTATTGTACAATATGAAGAACCTTTTAGATACATGAATACTTGTGGGCAACCTTTTTATGAAAAGGTTCGTAAAAATACTTATAGGTATATAATACTGCTAAGTAATGGTTAATTAATAATTTTAGGGCTAATCCCAACACTGTACCCTCAATTTTACATTTTGTACAGCTTTAGTACCCAAGTTTAAAAGTGCGCCAAAGAAGAACTCAACTTTGAAATAACGTACCAAATCAGTATCTCGGTCGACGGACGACGGATGCCATTAAAAATTCTGAGGGGCAAGGCCGTCATTATAAAAAAAATGTCATAAAGTATGTCCACGTGGTGACGTGGACTGTCCTTTTTTGCATTCCTGATGCAAATTGATTATTAACTCTTTTTCTTTCTATATATATACATATTATATGTACACACATCATATATTATATATACACATCATATTATATATGCATATATATCATGAATACACACCCACCTCATCTTCTCTATCTCTCTGTGACAACACCCACGCAACCCACACAGTCTATCGATGTGGTCGTGGGTGGCCGTCGGTGGGCCAAATTCTGGCGTGGTTGTGTGTGGCCATTGGTGGGCCGGATTCCGACGTGGTCGTGGGTGGTATTCCGGCGTGGTCGTGGGTTTGCTGGTGGTTGTGGGTGGCCATTGTAATAGCCGTTTTCGGCACTGGTGGGGGGACCACCTCTTGTTGGGGCTGGTGGCTACTGTGCGCAATTGTTGATGACCGTGGTTTGTAGCAGTTGGTTCGCGGCTGGCCGTGGCATGGTTACGAGGCCATTCCTTTCCTCCATCGGTGATGTAGCAATGGTCGTCAATCGACCAGTGGTGCTGCTCCGGTCTTTTTTTTTAATTTGTTTGTTTGGGTGTTGTAACTCCATGGTGATCCGCAAACATGCATCACCGTCGGCGGGGGTGATCGGAGAAAGAGGCGCTGATTATGGCAACCCTTTTGTAGTGACAGATCTGGTGGCTGGTTGTGATTGGCGTGGCCAATTGGTGGGGTATCTACTACGACACTTATGAGCGGCACATAATGATTGTTACAACGCTGCCGTGGATTGAGGTGATTGTTGGGACTACCTTCTGCTACGACGAATGAAGATCCCTAAGTTTTGGTGGGTGATGACGGTAATGGGGTAATGGATAACATTTATAAATTGGTCGTAGATGGGGGAAGGGGGATAAGGAGAGAGTTCTTTTGTTTTGATTAAATTAAAAAAAAATTGAACGATTGTGATTGTGCCACGTGACCAATTTATAACTGTTATCCATCACCCCATTACCGCCATCACCCACCAAAACTCAGGGATCTCTGTCCGCCGCAGTAGGAGGCAGTCCCAACAATCACCTCAGTCCATGGCGGCGTTGCAACAATCATTGCGTGCCGCTTAGAAGTGTCGTAGTAGATACGCCACCAATTAGCCACACCAATCACAGCCAACCACTAGATCTGTCACTATAAAAGGGCTGCTGCAATCGGCGCTTTTTTCTCCGATCACCCCCGCCGACGATGATGTTTGTTTGCGGATCACCATGGAGTTATAACACCCAAAGAAACAAATTAAAAAAATAGAGACCGGAGCAGCACCACTGGTCGATTGACGACCACTACTACATCATCGATGGAGGAAAAGAACGGCCTTGCAGCCATGCCACGGCCAGCCATGAATCAACTGTTGCAAACCACGCTCATCAACAATTGCACATAGTAGCCACCAGCCCCACCAAGAGACAGTCCCCCCACCAGGCCCACTAGTGCCGGTGAAGACAATTACAATGGCAACCCACAACCACCGACAGACCCACGACCACGCCGGAATACCACCCACACCACGCCAGAATCCGGCCCACCAATGGCTACCCATAACCACTCCAGAATCCGGCCAACCGACGGCCACCCACAACCACGCCGGTAGACTGTGTGGGTGTTGTCAGAGTGAGAGAGAGAAGATGGGGTGGGTGTGTATTTATAATAAATGTATATAATATGATGTGTATATATAATATATGATGTGTGCATTTATAATATGTATATGTATAATATGAATATATATAATATATATGTGTATATATGTAGAAAGAAAAAGAGTTAATAATCAATTTGCATCGAGAATGCAAAAAAGGACAGTTCACGTCAACACGTGGACAGACTTTATGACATTTTCTCATGGATCAATTGCACATAAAACCTTATAGTTTGAGGGTTTGTGTGCATTTTACCTCGCTATTTCAATTTTAACGCAATTCACCTCAATGTTCATCAATTGGTGCACAATTCACCAATTGACGGTCCGGAGTTCAATTTTTTGAACGCCCGTTAATCTCTTAGGGGTAAAATCGTAAGTTCATTGTTTTTTCCACCCTGGCATTAAGTGATCTCAGTTTCTCTCAAAACCCCAATCTGCAATCCCCTACCTTCTTCCTTATGCACCCATAGAACACCGTCCTCACCCAAGAGCAACCAACCACCCACGCACCCATAGAGCAACCAACCACCCCATTAACCCCTCATTTCTCTCTCTCTCTCTCTCTCTCTCTCTCTCTCTCTCTCTCTCTCTCTCACTACAAAGACAACAAACCTCAGCCATCGAACCACAACCAATCTTCACTTTGGTTGGACGACTCACCAGTGATGTAGAAGTTTTCAACACTGGCAGTGGCTCCGCGGGGGATTGGATGACTCTGTGATGGAGGAAGACAGGACGGCGCTGTGGTGGTGGGGTTTGGACGGCGCTGCAGTGGTAGAGTTTGGACGGCGCTGCAGTGGTGGAGTTTGAACGGTGCTAGTGTTGTTGGGGGTTTGAACGATTGGCGTTGGGGGGTGTTGGACGAATTTATGATGGAAGAGGGTTGGATGGCGCTGCGGTGGTAAGGTTCAGACGGCGATGCGATGGTTTGTTAGGGCGGCGCTAGCGCCGTTGGGGGTTTGGGGGGCTGGCGCCGCTGGGGGTTCGAATGGCAGTGTCTGAACCATGGCCCTTTTCCGTTGGGCTTTGGATTTTGACTGTAAAGAATGTGTTGGACAGTGGTTATATGGGTTGAACAGGTGGATGGTTTTGATTAGGTCAACATTTTGTGAGGTGGACTTGTGGTTGCCAAGGTGGATCAGAGGATTGAAGTCACGAATTTGCCCTTGAGAAATTGACGGCATCCAAGAAATTGGACTCCAGCCCGTCAATTGGTAAATTGAGCACAAATTAATAAACAGTGAGGTAAATTACGCCAAAATTGAAATATTAAGGTGAAATGCGCACAAACTCTTAAACTATAGGGTTTTATGTGTAATTAATCCTTTTTCATAATGACGACCTTGCCCCTCGAAATTTTTAACGGCATCTGTCGTCCGATATACTGATTTGGTACGTTATTTCAAAGTTGGGTACTTATTTGACACACCTTTAAACTTGGGTACTAAAGCTGTACAAAATGTAAAGTTGAGACTACAGTTTTAGGATTAACCCATTATTTTAAAAACTTTGATTGTAAAGTTAGTCTTACATCTGGTGTTTTAAGATCTTTTTATACTATGCTTGATTATTCTTATTTGATGGCTCATTGGATTCAGATTGACTATGCACAAGAGAATCATTGCTTTTGAAATCTTTCTATATCCACGTGATACATCACATGTTACATGCATTAAATTCGAGTATGTAGTACCAAAAAAAAAAAAAATTTCGAGTATGTAAGACCTTCAATATATCTGACAAGATAATGAGTGTGACTTTTCATAATGCATCCAAATTTAATGTTGTTTTTGAATTGTTAAAGACGAACACTCTACATGTACTAAATGACAAAAAAATTCATGTTAATGTATTTGTCATATGGTTTAGTTGCTGCAGGATCAATTATTTATAAATTAAGAAGTATGTTTGTTAATTCTTCGAGCCCGAGAATATAAGAATTTAAGTGTTTGTATAGTCAATATAATATGTCTCGTAAGAAACCTATTACAGATGTCCAGCGCATGTGGAACTCCACATGCCATATGTTTTTACATGTTAAAATATACAAACAAGTTTATATATATTACCTACTAACTAAGTTTGCATAAGGCTTGCCAAATCTCGACGAATGGCAGTTAGCTGAATACCTGATTGAATTTTTTGAAGTATTTCACGCGTCTATCCTTTTTTTTCTTTTGTACATACTATCCCACATTCTTTTTCCTATACTACAAATACTTAAAATGTTGCAAGTTTTATACAGATAGAGATATATAAAAATGTTTAATTAGACAGTGAAAAAATGGATATTAAATGTAACATATATAGGGAGGAATTACATGTTACTTTTCCTATCGCCACTATTTTGGATCCTAGCTTAAAGTTGTATGGTGTAAATTATTCAATTTTAAAAATAGTTAAAAAATAAATAGTTTATGGTTCAATTGCAACAGACACGCTTATAACTTCCATGAGTACGTCGTTTGAACAATTTTATAACCGATACTGAAATTCTAATGACATGTGCACCCGTGCTACATCCCGACATGATGGGAAGTATCTGAAGGGTTTTTAAAATGTAGTTGCAAAACAAGTAAGAGTAGAAGAAATTTCTACAGGTTCTTCTTTATTTTTCTCTTTTAATGATATTCGCTATATGTAAATACTAACCGTTATACTTCACTGTCATTAGATGAGCATGAGATTTTGAATTACTAAAATTTTAGAAGCAAAATGAAAAAGATACCGTGTTTTATCTCAATTGTCCGTGATGTACTACCAGCGCAAACTTTCACGGTTGCTTTAGAGTCATATTTTTCATTGAGCGGGAATGAGTTCGATGATAGAGAAGTCGTCTTAGTCCTGAATCATTGAAATTACATATTTATTGGAAAGATTATCTTGATGCGAACTGCCGGGAGCAAAATGAAACTAATTGATGATAGGAAGAGCAGTAATGACAGCGTTGAAGATCTTCCGAATGATTAGGTAATTGCCTTTTCTTTTTTTTTTCCTCAACTTTTTGGAATATATTTTTGTCAAATTATAGCTTACATTGTCGCCGTAAAATATTTTTCAAATAAATTAAATAGGTTTATAGTGAAAAAAAAAAAAGATTACTTTTTTTTTATGTAACTAAAAAAACAGTAATTTCGTCTATTTGTTTACGAGCAGTCGGTCCTAAGTTCAGATTAAAGGAGGAAGACTTATAAATTTTTTTTATCATAAATTTAAGTTTGTTACGAAACTAAAAAGATTAGCAAATCTTTTAAATGAAACTAATTTTTTTTGGGCTGGACCAGCCCGGCCCAAGCGTAACCTTTTTTTCCCAGCCCAGGCCTAGGTCTGGTCCGATTTGCTGTGAAAATTGTTGGGTCCGCACTGGGTCGGCCCATGCCCCGACCCATATGACACCTTTACAATGTTAATCAAAAACAAAATATAATCACTCGTATGTTCTTACTGTTTCGCTAATGGATAGTTTAATTGTGAAACCAACTAAAACTGAAAAAAAAAGGAGCGTTTGGTAACCATTTTTTTTTCAATTTTAAAAACCAGTTTTTAAACTGAAGAGTAAAAAAAGAAACTCTAAAAACTGGTTTTTTTTTTTAGACCACCACCACCACCTTCCCACCACTGGCAGCCACCTCAGGCGACCACCGCCGGAGACTGTCGGCAGTAGAGATGTCAAAGGGCCGGGCTTGGGCCGGCCCAGCCCAAGCCCATCGGGCCTGCAAACGGGCCGGGCCGGGGCCGGGCCAAGGGAGGGTGAAAACGGGCCGGGCCGGGCCGGGCCTGGCGCAGTGAATTCTAGGCCTGGTCCAGGCCCAGGCCCTAAGCCCAATATTTAGGGCCGGGCTTGGGCCGGGCCCAGGCCTTTTTTTTTTCTCATGTTATTCAATTTTAACACATAACAATTTACATAGAAATTTATTTATACAAAAATATACGAAAATATATATTTTTTGCTTGTAAAAATTTATTTTATATATATGAAAAAAAATTATTCTTAAAACTCTAACAATCCAAAGAATAATGTATGTGGGATTTTGGAAAAGGGGGGGAAAAGCTAGATTTTCAAAAAAAAGTGGGGCCAAAAAAGGGCCAAAACCGGGCCAAACCGGGCCAGAACCGGGCCACCCGGGCCGGGCCGGGCCATTTCTGCTGGATTTTTCGGCGGGGTCCAGGCCCAGGCCCCCTTTTTCGGGCTTCTACTGTTCATTAACCAGGGCCGGGCAAAACCGGGCCAAAACGGGCCGGCCCGCGGGCTGCCCGGCCCAAATGACACCTCTAGTCGGCAGCCACCTCTGGCCGTCGGAGACTGTCGACAGCCACCTCCGGCCGCCGGTGATTGCCGGCAGCCACCTCCGGCCGCCGACCACTACCACCACCGTCGACCACCGCTACGCCCTACCACCGCCACCGCAAACCACCAAAAAAAAAGTCAAAATAAAAAGGGTTACAAAACACAAACACAAAAAAAAAACTCAAAAAAAAAGGGTTATCAAACACCCACTTGTTTTTATAAAAACCCTAAATTAAGCTACTCTTTAAAAAACTGCTCTTTAAAAACTGAAAACCAAATTTTTTTTTTGTCAAACGAACCCTAAATGTATCACATAACTTTCCGAACCTATTAAAATTCCAGCCTAATAACAATCACACATATGTCTTACAAACCCATTAGAATTCCAGCCTAATAACAATCACACGTATGTCTTACTGTTTCGCTAATTGGATGATTTAATCGTGAAACCAGGCTGAATGAATCACATAACTTTCCAAACCCAGTAGAACTCTAGCCTAATAACTCCATGTATTTATTCTCCTATATTTTGATTGTAACACTATAATCGATCTTGTAAGCTTTTGATGTCAGAAGTTGGTGTGATGTCGCCGTAGGTTTGCCGACGCTGGAGGGTCATCATGGGGTAGTGTGTTATAGGGCTTCGTTGAGCAGTATGGAGAAGATGGTCAGTTACGGTTTGGTCCCAATTTATCTATTGGCATTTTTGGCACTAAAAGAAGGGTATTTTGCGACGGACACCATTCTATCGCTAAAAGTCTCTTTCAGCGACGGATTGGACCATTGGTGAAATTCTGTGGCTAAAAACTTTTACCGACGGGGTAACCCGTCGGTGAAAACCTTTGCCAACGGATTTTTACCAATGGGATTTTAGTGACAGATATTCCGTCGCTAAAAGTTTAAAAAAAATTCAGTTTTTGACCACTTTTTAAAAAAATAATAATTTTAGCGACGAAAATAGTCCGTCGCTGTAGACTTTTAGTGACAGAATAGTTCGTCGTTAAGAGTCTTGTTATAAAAGACTCACTTTACCTTATTTCTCTCTCCCCGTTTTTATCTCTATGTCTCTCACTCACTCACCGGTGTTCTTTCCCCCCTCTGGTGACACCCCCCTCTCACGATGCCGTGCCCCTCCACATCTCCCAAGGCCCTCCATTGTTGCACCACCACAGCCGTCTCCGCCGCAGCCGCACCACCTCCTATATGTCCATTTTACCCTAATTTGGTTTAATGCATGTAAGTTTGAATTTAATATAATGCTGTTAATTTTGAGTTTGATTTTGAATTTATGCATCTGAGTTTAAGTTTGAAGTTAATTTTGCCCTAATTATGGTTAATTGAAGTTAATTTGTTGTAATGTATAATGTAATTTTACAATAATTATACACTGTTACATGTTGTAACTTTAATTAACACTAATTAAACTCAAATTAATCATAATTAATCCTAGTTAACCCTTAGTTTACCCTAATTAACAGTAATCGACCCAAATTAAACCCAATTAGGATAATTAATCCTAATCATCTCTAATTAGACTCAATTAGCCCTAAGTAGCCTAAATTAGCCCAGAATAACACTAATTGAGTCTAATTAAACTCAATTAATTGTAATTAACCCTAAATAGCTCGAATAAGCCCTAATTGCCCCTAATTAACACATTAACCCAATGGAGGAGTGGAAGGGGTATCCCCCTCACTCCATCTATATGAGGGCAATGGTTGATCGATGGAGGACTGATCCATCTTGGGAGGCCAAAAGTAAGAGTGAGAGCGAAAGCAGACTTGAGAAAGATCCCACGCACACTCGGAGGGGGAGGGGGGTAGGTGGCTCATGATGTCCTCTGACAAAAGAATGCGGTTGAGCATCAGGACCTGGAAGCGGATGAGGTTTGTGCTTTGACATACACTCAGATGCACGTGAGGAAGAAGGATAAGAACGATGCACATCGTGGGCGCGGGGGGGGGGGGGGGGGGGGGGGGAGACTTTGTTTCATATATTTTCCGACAGATCGATGTAAGTTACAAATTAATTTATTTATGTTAAAGTTTTGGCTATGTATTCGATGTTTTGTTGTCTTAATGTTTTCAATGTCAAATCACTGTTTTGCAGGCCTTGTATGAACTGATCAGAGGGGGGGGGGGGGGAGGGGGGGAGCAGTTCGGACAACTATCAGCATTCACGAGTACGAGCACTAATACTGGGGGATTGAAGTAATGGCCGGATTAATCGGGGGTCGTCAATAGGCCAAAAGGCCATGTACGCGGCCTGCCTAGCACGACTGCACATGCCGTGATAAGAGCGTCCCCACCCCTAGGCCTAGCTGCCCCTCCACAGAGGCAGGCACCGACCGCGGAGTGACCATTTCATGAGGACGAGATCCGTCGCATTTGCGAATGAGGTATTTAGGATGATCAAGGTGCATGATCAGGTAGAAACACTATATACTTTAACTAATCACTTTATACGATTGCTATCGAAATTAATACGTCCATGCCTTTACATGCAGGGCACTGCTGTTGGACATACCAAGCCGGATCCGGATGATAGTACCCCGTGGACGAGGACGATCAGCAGGATCCAGATCCGGGACTCGCCGACCCTTGAGCCCTTCCCCTCCCGTGCCTTCCTATTTGTATCTTGTGCCCTATCGGCTTGTGCTCCCTTCTCCTCCCCTACTCTATTGCATCCCGTTCCCGTACCCTCCTGAACTTTGTATACATTTCATTTTTCGATTAATATAGAGTTTGTAAATTTATATATATATGTATTGTATTTATTTTAGGGTTAAATAATTGCTGATGGATCACCAATTATTTAACCCTAATGTGCATTGAAAAATATTTGCTGGATTGAGATTGTGTTGTTGAAAATGTGTAATTACAGGTTTGAGTATTAAAAAATTAAAAATTAGTTTGACTTTTAGCAACGGATTTTATTCCGTCGCTAAAGGTATGCACTTAATATGTAAATTAAACCTTTAGCGACGGAATTTCTGTTGCTAAAGGTTTTACCGACAGACTTTGAGCGACGGATCTTCCATCGCTAAAAGTCATTTATTTTGCGTATAATATTTAGTTATTTATTTTTGTGTATACTATTTAGCGACGGATGTTCCGTCACTAAAATTCCGTTGGTAAAACTTTTAGTGACAAACTTTTCCGTCGTTATATATTTTACGTAATAAATTATTTTTTTTAAAATAAAATAAAATACGAAAAATATATTTATCTTCAGAAAATCCGTCGCTAATTCAATTAATATACCCGTTGCTGAAAGTCAATTTTTAGGCGACGTATTTCAAAATTCCGTCTCCAAACTTTTGGCGAAGGGATGTCCGTATATAGGGCTTGTCCGTCGCTAAAAGCCCAATTTCTTGTAGTGTGATATTATAAGGTCATGTGTTGGTCATGTGACTATCTTTAAAACCTATATTCGATGGCCTCTCGCCCTCGTCTTCCTGCTGAGATTGAATAGGTGGTCAAGTACACTTATGGTTCGTGCGGCTTCAAATTGTCTTCCTCATTGTACCGTGTTTTATCTTTACGTGCTTTTTGCTCTACGAGGTGTTAAAATATATCTTTTAGAGCTTGGTATGTTACTTAAAGTTAGGTTGAAGTGTAGGATATGCTTTACTTTAGTTTAATTGTAATGTGTATAGTTTATAGGTAATCTATTAATCTCTAACATTTGTGGTCTTGTATACGCATGAGTCACGATAATGTCGTGACTTTTATATGCTGTTGGATAAACTTTGTAAATTTAAACTATCAATGCAATTCTCTTATTTATATATATATATAAAAAATCAAAATACAGCGAGCAATTTCTACGGGTCAGTAGATTGGGGGGCTGCAGAAGATAATATCGAGGGGGGGGTGGCACTGATCCACTATGGTGCCGTATATATCTTAAGCAAAGAAAGCGATGGAATTGATGATGAATAATCAATGCTCCCATCTAATTCATCTCTCATAAGTGGTCCGTACATCCATCTAACTTACCAAATGGGGCACTAAAGCTTGGGGTCTTTTGTTTATATAAATTCCACACTTAACGATAACTCTTCCCATGCCAAAAAATAAAAAAAGAAAAGAAGAAAAAAAAGAAAAAAAGTAGTAATACTGCAACGTAAAGTATGCAGGTTACTAAAATTAATTAAGTGTTTGATCTTTTCACTGTTTAAGGATCAATTGCAAATAAGGAATTAATTTTTTGACCAAAGCGTTTAAACTGAGAAGTGAGTGAAATTTATGCTTTCAAAATCTGCTGGTGAAAGTAGAACTTACTTCTAAGACGATTGCTTATGCCTCGACATCTATAATCACCAATATTATTACTTCTATTTACTTATAACAAAACCTTAAGTCTTGTCTTCCTATTCAGCAGGAGTTTACTGCTATTGTTGGCAGTATGAAGTTCGGACTTTGTCATGGGGGATCAAAGTGGTAACCTTTTTTTTTAATCACTTTTACGATTTTTTATCCTTTCAATCACTAAAAATATATTATGGTGCTAACTAGCATGTTTTTAGCAATAATTAAGGCAATGTAACAGCATATATGAGAAGTAGATGTAACCTCTTGAATGATTTACTACTTATCAAGATGGCAATGATTTTTGTTTTGTACAACCAAGGGTACAATACATAAAAAGATTAGAGACCTAAAAATTTGCGGAGGAAGACCACGACCCGCCTTTATCTTAAGGTGGCCCCATCCCGGATTGTTGGGCAAGTCAATTCAGAAAAAAGGATGACAATATTTTTCCATCAAGATAACCAGATTCTAATGAAAAGCTTCAGTGAGACTTCTGCAGTTTCAAATAAATTAGTGCTTGGTGTGCTGAAGTGCAGGAATATTTGAGCACAACAAGGAGGCTGAAATTAGGAAGATAGACTCTAATGAGAAATACAGATCAGAAGCATCTGTCTATGATTACTGGCACAAATTTAACGTAGTACTGTACTGATTACTTGAATGCGCAGGCTCTTGCCTCTAGTTCCATACCAGCCCTTAAAATCGTATCAACAGGTACAATTAGCAAGATGACATTTTGGAGCTATTTGGAGTCCGGACTCTCCAACCATGCAAACGCATCTAGTTACTAATAAACGGCCCACCACAATAAATAGAGGTTCAATTCGGACGGACTTTGCAGTTACCCTTCATGCAGGGCACCAGCGCACCGTCAAGCATGGCATATGCCAAGGTTCAATATTGGCAAAATCATGTTATATTTCGTGCAAGCTGCATAGTGGGGCAAAGGTAGAAAAACATATGATTTGCAAAACTGAATAGCCGATGAGAAAATTTTGGCCATTTCATTTGGGGCCTTTGTGTGGGGTCATGTCGACCAATAAAAGGCAGCGCCACGTCTCTCTTCATCAACCAATGTGGACCTCTCTGCCTCCACGGCCTCTTCGCCACGGAAGAGGTTACAAGACGAGTCCTACTAAACATTGTTTGGACACTTATGCATCCATCCGTTTCTAAGGACAATGTATCTATTTCCTGGATAAGAGAGGAAAATGAAGTGTCGACGTCTCTATGAGATCGCGCTGAGGCTTCTGTCTCTCTCACTCAAGAGGACCAAAAGAAATCAATTAGCATGTGTCTTTGTAAGTGACAAACATTACATACGTAAAAGACTGAGTTACATAAAATTTCGAGAGGTACTTCATCGTATGACCTTATTTTGGCTACATTGACTTCGGTCCGAGAAACTTCCTCGAATCCCTTTTCATTTATATATATATATATATATATATATATATATGAGTCTACTTGCTAGCTACATATATATACCATGCGTTTTTTTTTCCTAAATAATACTATTTTAAAAGTTAATTACCAATCTACTCAATTTTGAAACTTATTTACCCGCATGCCACACCTTTGGAAATCGCTATTTGAAACCACGACTTCAAAGTAAAAATCGTTATTTCAAATATCGATTTCTACCTTAAAGTCGTGATTTCAAACAACGATTTCTACTTTAAAGTAGAAATCGCTGTTTGAAACAGCAATTTTTACTTTGAAGTCGTGGTTTCAAATAACGATTTCCAAAAGTGTTGTATGCGGGTAAATAAATTTCAAAATAAAGTAAATTAATAATTAAATTTTAAAACAGAAAAAAACTCTACACACCGTACACATAATAATGTTTGCTTAGGGTAAAAGCCACCAAAGTTGCTGCCCCGCATTTACGAGTGGCAAGTAAAGTTAAAATTCGTTAGCGACCATGACGTTTGTAAAACCTCATCAGTTAAATGCGCATATTTATCCGTTAAGCTGCTTTATGTAATTGTTAGTATGATAATAACATCATCATCATCAACTTGCTCTCCCCACGTACACACGACCACACACACCATCTCTCTCCGTCTCTATCCCCCCCTCCGCCTCTCTGTCTCTTCTTTATTTGCAGCAGCAAGCATCACTGTTAGTAGCTAGCGAGTAATTAACACTACTACATAGTCCCAGTTGCCACCGTTTATATATATATCCCTCTAATTTGCTCCAGTGAAGTGATCTGTTGCGCGTACGATATATAATTATCAAAATCTCATTTCACAAGAGCAAAAAGAAAGAATCACTTGTTATAATGCAACTGCGGCTACTCTCTTCCACAACCTCAGGGAGCTTGACACCACCAAGTGCAAATTACTCAGCGAAATGCGAGGGTCACCGTACCAACTGTCCCTGGTGGCCTTACTCCAACTCCAGGGATTTCAAAGCAAACGCCGCCTTGATTCTCATCATCCTCTTCTCCGCTCTCATTTGTGCTCTAGCTCTCAACGCCGCCATCCGCTATCTCCTGCGGCGCCGCCGCCGCCTCCCAGCTGACGATGATCGAGCTCAAACCGCGGGACAGGTATCAGTAGTAGTACTAGAACAGTCGGAGCAGCCAAAGCCAGGTCTAGAGTCCACGGCTGCCCAAATAGCAGGGCGTCCGCCAACGCTGGTGTTTTCTACATGCCCCGGGACGACGCTGACAGAGTGCACCATCTGCCTTTCGGAGTTCGTTGAGGGGGAGAGAATCCGGGTGTTGGCGAGGTGTAACCACGGGTTTCACGTTGAGTGCATCCAGGAATGGCTAACTCTCCATTCCTCTTGTCCAACTTGCCGTTCCAGCTCCACTTGTGTCCTCCCGCCGTAATCCTCCGTTTTGATCATCCAGTAAGGTGCCACTCTCAGAGGTCGGATGATTCCACACTTAGCCCTTAGCTACTTTTGAAGAGTATTGTACTGCGCAGAGGATTAATTTTTCTCAAGTGTTATTCATTACTTCTTCCCACCTTAGTACTACTGTTCTTAATTTTTCGTTTTCATGAACATATTGTGATGTTTGCTCACTTCTGTAATATACAATGTTTCGTGTATTAAGGGTGTGTTTGCAACCTTTGTGGCTTTTCGTTTTCAGATTTCAAAGAAATAATAACGAAACTTGTGGTTTTCATTTTCTAGATATATGTGTTTGGTCGGTCAATTTTTATTTTGAATATTTTCTTCGCTTTTTCTTTTTCTTAATTAACTTTATAATTGCATTTTCTTCTCTAACAGAACCTATCCAAGCCACCTCCTAATCACCACCACTGGTCAACACCACCAGTGGTGGTCCACCACCATCTATTGCAACTTCAGTCTATAAAGTACAAGGGAGTTACACAACAAAACAAACGAGTATGTGTTTTGAGGAGAAGCTTTTGGGGGGAACAACAACAAGAGTTGGCAGTGGGCAGTTTCGTGGGTGGCGACGGTGCTTGAGGTCCGATTGGTTGTCGATGGCGGTGGATTGACGTCCGGTTGTCGAAGGTGGTGGGGCAGATATGTGGGTCCCCACGGTAGGAATATTGTGGCGACACTGGGGCAAGTTTAATTTTGGGTTGGGCCTTGGTAGGCTGCCAACAGTTGGTAGATGTATGGTGGTGCAATGGTTGGTGGCCACTACAAGAAATGACGTTTTTTGCGACGGAAGGAATTCTGTCGCTAAAAGATCTTTCAGCGACGGATTTTACTGTCGATAAAAGTCCGTCGTTAAACACTTTTACGACGGATTATTCCGTCGGTAAAAACATTTGCCGACGGAAAACCCGCCACTAAATAGTTTTAGAGAATTTTATAATTTTCAATGGATTTTAAATTTTTTTTAAGCTACGGAATGCTACCGTCACTAAAAATTCCGTCGGTAAAAGTGTTTGAAAAAGATCTTTCAGTGACGGACTTTTAACGACGGAATATTCCGTCACTAAAAGTCCCCCTTAAATCACACAGATCTGCTTTCTTTCTCTCTCCCAGTTTCTCTCTCTGTCTCTTATCTCTCACCCACCCACCGGCATTCTCACCTCCGGCGACACCCCCGTCCTCCCCTTGATGCCGCGCCACCTCCGGCGGCCCTCACGGCCTCACCAACTCCAGCGAGATCTAGCGTGGTCTGCCTAGATCTACAACTCTGGTAAGGTTAGATTGGAATAGCTAAAGCTACCTTAATTGTCAGTCTAGTGTCTTCAATTTTGCAAATTTTCATTACTTGGAGCAACTTGCTAGCACCAAAAATTCTGTAGTTATTCTGTCTATGTGATGTATCCCATAGATATTTTTTCATTTGTCATATTCATTCTCGAAAGTTGTATTGGCATCCCATCAACTTCAGAAAGCATGAAACTTGGATGTAATTTTATATATTCGCTTGATTTCTAAGAGTCAGTGTACTGTCGTCTTGCCAAATCATATAGAGTTTCAGACGCACCAGATCAAAGTTCAGTGGTAAAAATGAAGTAACTTAGAACGTTTAGCAGTCAGATCGAAAAGTCTAACCTTTTATCTTTTGTTGAGAGTTGCTCTCTTCGGAGCAAAGGAGGGCCTTTGAATCAGCAACCATGATTTCCCCATCCTCCAAAACAGCAACCATGACCGTAGTTCCTGCAAAAAGCCTAGGTTCTAAAGCTTCCTGAAAAGAATCGCCTTGTCGAGTGATATATAACCTAGACAGATATGCAATAGATGGAAAGAAGGAACTTTGAGTAATTTCACTTGCCTTGGAGAATGTTCGAACAATATCTCGTGCTGTTCTTAAAAGTGCTTAGTTCAAGATCCCCTTATGTGTTAATTCCTCGTAAAAGAACAACTGGATCATGGAAGAATTGCCATAGCAGCAAAGTATGAGTTGAACAAAACTACTTCTACACCAACTCTTCACCAGTGATCACCACTCATTGGTGACCATTAGGAATGAGAAAAATAGATATGAAAGAAAAAGGTCCGAAATTTGGCCAATTGTGGCTTACATGTTAAGCATATGATGTGTTATAAAGCTGATGTGCAACAGCTCTCACTGCAGACTGAGGCCTTGTACCTAATTTAGAAAGAATCTTCAGTTAAATGAGTTCCCAACTAGAATGTACCATATTAATTTTATGTTATATGAATTGGTTCTCATATGCAAGTCTAGGGGATACTTTGTTTGTCCCGCGACTAGAGACTTTCGGATTTTCATCCCCAAATTTACCTTATGTGGTTGCCTGACTCTTGATTTTGACTTTCCAAAACCACGCTACTAAGAAAACACACCATCCCTGTCTTTCCTTTAACACATTAGTGCTCGGATCTCGTTCTCATATCTTTGAAACGTCCCGACTGGTGCAAAGTCTGCATTGAATCCATTACGAACTAGTCGATGTAAACAAATAACACATCCTTCCACTAAAATGGGTTTCAAAGCCTCTGCATTGTTCGCTTGATGAGAGTGGAACAGAGATCGACTGCACTGTTGTTGTTGAACTAGGTAGACGCTTTGTTTACAACAATCCAGTCAGTGTTACCTGATGATCGATATCATGATCTTGTCCATTACTACTACTGCTAGTTTTGCAATGGATTTTCAGTTTCCTGGATGGATCTATATCTTCTTTCTCTGCAACATATTTTATGTTTTCCTTTTCATCATGTTGGGATATTCTATAGTAGTCGAATGTATTGCATGCTCTACCATTGATGTGGTTTTCCTTTTCCATTTCAATCTTACAAGAGTGGTCTACAGACACTTCTAAATGGCTGATGGAACTCCCTGTATTACTACATCACTTAATTTGTACAGGAAGTATAATCTTGCAAGGCAATGCTAGGAGTGCCATTAGCTATTAGGGAGTCTAAACAGGGCACCCTTTCTGAAGTGCAGTAGCACCCTCGTAGTCACTTGCATATTTGTATTATATAGCGCACTTCGTGGGAACTTAGGGATGGGTTTTGTAGGCAGTATGGACTTGAATCAGGATGCAAGCTGTAGTTTCAGTGCATTTTGCGGGCACTAAACTCCTGTAAAATTTCTGTGAAATTTGAGCATTTGAGAATTGAGAATTGAGATTGTTGACTGTGCATTAAGCATTTGAGAATTGAGATTGTTGATGGTGGATGAGACCCAATTGGATTGAGATATTTGTGATTTATTTCTAATTGTTAGACTTCTTTATATCAATTTTTATTTTTTATATTATTTTGTTAACTGTGCATTGAGCATTTGAGAATTGAGATTGTTGGCTGTGCATTGAGCATGTGAGAATTGGGATTGCTGATGGAGGATGGGACCCAATTGGATTGAGAAAACTCGGAACTGTTGCAGCCCCTATTGGAAAAGGCAAACCAGAAGTTTGATTAAAAAACCCAATTAACCCTAATTAGCTCTAATTAACTCTAATTAGTCCTAATTAACACTAAACATCACAATTAAACCATAATTAGCTCTATTTAGCCATAATTACTCCTAATTAATGCTAATTAGCCCTAACATATCTTATTAAACCCCAAACCCTAACTAAACCCTGATTAACCTTAATGAACCCAATTAACCCTAATTGAGTATAGTTAACCTAATTAGTCATATTACCCTATGTAAACCTACTAACCCTAATTAGCCCTAGTACATCCCTAATTTATCCTAATAAGCCCTTGTACATCCCGTAATTAATCCATATTCCATAGAGATGGTTTAATTACTCGTTGTTATTAAACCCTGCATTAGGAATATTCGTTGTTGTTTTGCAAAGTTCATTGACACGAGTTGGTTCAACTCGTTGCCAACGAATTCTAATTAAAGTGGAATTGGTAACATATGCAACGATCTTTCTGAAATTTTGATATTTCGGAAAGATTCTTGCGTATGTTACCAATTTTTGAACGCATGCATGCATATAAATCCTTAGTTCCCGTTCGAAGGTACTCATTACAAAATAATGCTTTGTAATGAGCCTTTAAATGTCCAGTTTGGACAATTTGGAAAAGCTAAGTGTTTATAAAATAGTGTATCGACTCGGCGTCGTTGTGAAGGGCCGATTCTTTGAGCCACGACTATACTGGAATGACTGGGATGCCGGGACGAGGGAGTCCTTATGGGAGGAGTGGTTGGTACGATTAACTATTTTTGTCAGTCATTATTTGTTTAATTAGAATGTAGCATTTAAATTAATCATATTGATTGCGTAATTGGATGCCTTGCAGGAGGGGTTTGAGTTTGAGACGCCTGACCAGCAGGCATTGGGGCGAAATGCTCTTTTTGAGACGCCTGACCAATAGGCGTTGGGGCGGAATGCTCTTTTTTGCGTATATCAACAAGAATTACCGTCGATGGCTACACGACGCACGAGACCGGGTGAAGAAAATGTTGCCCGAGGGTGCCCCGATGGAGGAGTTGAAGGGATATCCCCCTCATTGGATATCTCCATCAGTATGGGGGAAAATGGTTGATCGATGGATGGCTGATCCGGCCTGGGAGGCTAGGAGTAGGACTGGGGCCGAGAACATACATGAGAGAGAACCCACGCACACGCGGGGGGGGGGGGGTGTTGGTGGCTCACGACGTCATCCGACACAAGAATGTGGTTGAGCACCTGGACCTGGAGTCGGATGAGGTCGTAGCTCTGACGTATAGTCAGACACACGTGTGGAAGAAGGATAAGGACGAGGCACACCGGGCAGGGGACTACGTTTTAGCTATTGCCCGGTAGATCGATGTAAGTTCGAGTTAATTTGTTTAATTCGTTAAAGTTTTGTCTTTGTATTCAATGTTTGTTGCTTTAATGTTTTCAAATCTTTAAATCACTGTTTTGCAGGCCTCGTACGAACAGATTAGGGGGTCCGAGCAGCAGTCCGGACAGCCATCAGCGTCCACGAGTACGGGTACGAGTACTGGGGCACTGAAGCGATGATTGGATACACTGGAGGTCGTTAATAGGCCGAAAGGCCACACACGCGACCTGCCTAGCACGACTGTATGTGCTATGATAGGAACGTCCCCACCCCTCGCTGCCCCTCCACAGACACAGGCCTCGACTGCACGGCGACCGTTAGACGCGGACCAGATCTGCCGCATTGCTACAGAGATGTTCGGATGATCAGGACGCACGATCAGGTACAAACACTATATACATTTACTAAACACTTGGAACTACGATTGCTATCGAGAGTAATGCGCCTGTGACTTTACATGCATGGCACTACTGCTAGACATGCCGAGCCGGATCTGGGTCAGGGTGCCCCCGTGCACGAGGACGATCAGCAGGATCCAAATCCGGGACTTGGCAACCCCTGATCCCCCTCTCGTGCCCTCCCGGCTTGTTCACCCCTCCCCTCCTCTACTCTATTGTATTTGGCTCCCGTGCCCTCCTGAACTATATGTACATTTTATTTTTCGATTATAGTATACATTTTTAAAGTTATCTAGTTGTATATTGTGTTTATTTTAGGTTTAAATAATTACGGATGGATCAACAATTATTTAACCCTAATGTGCATTTGATGGATTGTGTCTTGTTGAGAACTTGAATGAATTTGTAATTACAGGTTTGAGCATTAAAAAAAAAATTATTTGTTTGACTTTTAGCGACGGATTTATTCCGTCGCTAAAGAATTTTAACGACAGAAAAAATTCATTACCAAAAGGTAAACTTTTAGCGAATGAAATGTTCACTTTTTAAAGTATTCTTCAGTCGCTAAATATTCCGTCGCTAAAAGTATTCTTCCGTCGCTAAAAGTATTATTCCGTCGCTAAATATTTAACTTAATAAATTATTTTCAAAAAACGAAAATAAATCTAAATATGGAAAATACATTAGAGACGGAATATTCGTCGCTAATGTATAAATATGTCCGTAACTGAAAGTCCAATTTTAGGTGACGGATTTTGAAATTTCATCGCAAAACTTTTAGCGACGGGGTTTTATGCGAGTGATTTTTAGCGACGGGTCGTCCGTCACTAAAAACTTTTAGAGACGGATGTGGGGCTTTTAGCGACGGATCTCTCCGTCGCTAAAAGCGTTTTTTCTTGTAGTGGGCGACGATAGCGAAATTTGTCATTGGTAACGTTAATGGGGTGGCGACGGGTGATGATGACTGGTTGCTTGTTGATGGTTGTGGTGGTGGTGGTTGGGGCTTAGAAGGTAACCGGTGATAAAGGTGGAAACGATGAAATAAGGAATGAGTTTTGTGAATATGGACAGTAAGTTACTTCTAATGAATCTTGAATGTTGGATCTCAAAATAAAAATCAAAACTTAAGACCCAAGGCCTCCAAAATTGAGCTTTGAAAAACAAGGAAATCGACAACTAGTTGAAAATTTTGATGGATAAAAAAAAATCAAAATTGACTACCAAACGTTACTGTATCTTTTCGGTTTTATAAAAATGAACAAAGAAACTGAAGACAAAAACTAGGTCAAACGCTATCTTAGTTACTTATTTGCACATATTGGTGTGTTATTGCTAACTTTATGGCAAGAAGGAGTGGGCATGTAATGTTAACCTTGGAGTAGTACTTAATTATCAAGCAAGCGGTGATGAAGGATAGAAAGGTAAGTTCCGTTAGACCAGGCCATCGTTTTTATGTTGGTTGCAACGAGGCCAACTTTGAAAGTAAAGTCTATTAGGTAATATTTCTTGTTTCATTTATTTCTCTCTTAATATTGGAACAAAAAAATTTCATTTCTAAATTGAGGAGGGGGTATGCACGACGCTTTGACCGATACCCACCCATCTCCATAAAATTTAAAATTTTTGGGATCCAAATTTATTCTGACCTCTATTTCATCGAGTGACTGCATGAATGAGAGTAAAAGTGAAAACGCAATAGTTACTAAAATAAATGCTTAAGTAATACTAATAAGAATGAGACGGCATACTGAAAGCGGTGAGAAAAATCAGAAGCTAGAACGAGTATTAATAGCAAAGAGAATTAATTACTCACTTAAAAGGATCTTATAATGTATATATTATCGATATTATTGTCATTAAATATACACACACATATATATGTACACATATACATACATATGCACATATATATACATGTCTACACACACACACACACATGTATATATATAAGGAGCTGATCAACATCTATCGATGGAGATCTTCAACTCCCCGTCTAACCGCTACTCTTAGTAGCGTTTAGTGTACAAAATATCTAATCTGAGAAGCATACAAAAGTCGCTCAACAAATGTTGCTAGTTTTGCGTATTGCTTCTTTAATGTCATCTGAGGCTCACTTGGCAGAATAGCAACTTTGCCAGTACCTGGAATCCTTTCTTGACTATGACGAGCTCTATTAGGCTAAGAGGCTGTTTGTGATTTATTCTTAAAAGTAGATTTTGTTTAAATCAGAATCAATTTCTAAAATCAGCTTTAATCAATTTTAAGCATAATATATTAAAAGTTGTTAAATGTGTTTGGGTAAAAAGGGATTAAGGTAGGTTTAGGGTAGCAAAATTACCATATAATGTGTTCAAACTGAAATTGAGCATTTAATGCCTTTTTAAAAGTAAGGATATTTTCGTAAATTTCTTGGTCAAACCTGATTAAATTTTAATTCAAGGAAATGAGGATTATGAATTTAATCAGTTTTGAGCACATTGTAGCAGATTTAATCAGTTTACTTTCTTTTACCAAACACTTCAAACCTGATTTAATATGAATTTAATCAGATTTGACCAATTTAGAATCAATCACAAATACCCTCTAAGAAATTTGTGTCTCGTTGGCTTGAGTTGGGTGATCAAAATACCCTATTTTCCCACTTGTATTTGCTTATCCGTCATCGTATAAATGTTATTCTCCCTATTACTGATGCAAGTAAGGTTGTGCTCTCGGACTAGGTAGCTATCTAGGAAAGCTTTGTTTCACATTTTCTACAGCTGTTCTACTCGCTTCTTCACTTTGACTGGGAACTCTAGAGCCTTTACAAAGTGTTCGTTTTTTAGGTCCCGTCCACTCTTTTGAACTTGTGTTGAACCTTCTGACCCCTTTTTGGCTTTTGAAGCCGAAAAGCGGCATTTCAAGTAGGGCCGCTGAATGAGCCTGGGCCTAATGTTATGTCAATGGTAGTTTTCCAATGCTCTTGGATTGTCGTTAGCCCGAACATAACTTAAACTATTTTGTCCTTCCTTAACTCTGGTTATCTTGTCCATGAGGTCAATAGTTCACCCTCATTCGAAAAAAAGACTCGCCCCATGTTGGTCATTGACTTTCATTTGTCTTTATATTTAGGTGTATAAAATCATCTCTAAGATTTTTGTTGATAATTTGGTTCCCTTGATGGGTCACCATATTTCACCGTATCAGGACGCATTTGTTGTGGTCGTCTGCTATCTGAAAATGTGTTACCGGCCCAAGAACTAACTAATCAGGTGAGACAGCGTAAGACTGACTAGGTATTTTATGGCACCCTCAAGTTAGACATGAGTTAGGCATATGATCGTTTACGTTGGGATTTCATACGTGATTAACTTATGGGCTTTGATTTCCTTGACCAATCGGTACAGTTAATATGAAAATGTGTATCTACTCTCTTAATCTGAAGCCCTACCTTTAGCTCTGCGTAAGGCTGAGTAGATCAATCCTTTTGAGGATTAGGGTTGGTAGAGCATCCTTGTCTATCTCGCATTGGAGGGTTAGTGCTACTTTTAGTGAAACATTTTCACTTGTAATACTAATGATATCATCTACATATAATTTTAATTCAATGTCTGCTTCGACCTCAAAATGTATAGTTTTCGTATTCTTGATGTTACATTTGCATACGTTGTTCTGGGAGCTCTCAAATATATAAAATACAACATCCTACATCCTAAAGTTCTCACCATTTATAACCTCTTAGGAACCGCTTTCCTTTCATCCAAATCTTTATCTAGCACCAACCTTACTTGTAGGGAGAGGGAATGGGGGGCTGGAGTGGGAGCAGGGGAGCATAATCATCAAGAAGGATAAGAATATGGTACACTTGACCTCTGATTCGGCTACAAACACGAGTTAGGCGGTTATAAGCGGTTTAACCTTTCTATGGATTGTCGTTTATTTTATGTTAAATAACCTAGATGTTCAATTATAATTACCCTATTTTGTTAGTTTTATTTTATGGCTAGTCCAGTGTTGCTCAATACAGTCTAGCCCAGTTCAATTAGTTTATATTATAGACTTTATGTCCTTTTATTTTGGTCTAATCCAGTCCACTCTAGTCCAGTGCAAATCCAGTGCATTTAGTCTTCTTTTAGACTTTTTTTCCCTTTTATCCCTCTCCGGTTCAATTAGTCTATTCTTACACGCTTTATGTCCTTATATTTTGGGCTAATCCAATCCAGTTCAAATCCAGTTATGTTGTTTTTTTAAAGGCTTTATTTCCTTATATTTTAATTTAATCCAGTCTGGTCTGACCCGATGCAGTTAGTCTATTTTGGTAGGCTTCATTCCACTTCAGTCTAGTTTTATCCGATGGTTTTATTTGTATTATGCATGATCCACGCGAGGGTCTAATAGTCTAATCTGCCTTACACTGGGTTCTGGGCACGTTTTTATTTTGTTCACGTGCATATTACTAGCAAGTGAGATTTTCATTCTTAAAAATAGATTTAAGCTAAAACTCTAAGGAAAAGTGTACCCACTGGTACACATGTGCACCGGGCGATACACCTACGTGTACTGCCCGGTAGGGATAATTTTGTCCAATTATTAGTTTCTTTAGGAACGACTAGAGTTGCATCTTGTTCTTTTTTTCAGCAGCTAGCCCTAACCCCCAGACCTCTATATAAACAACCCCATGCCTTTATATAAACAACCCCAAGGCACCCCCTTAACATGTTGAAAAATCTGTGAGAAGCTGTTATTATATTGTGAGTTATTTCCGTCAAGTAAGAGAATATATGGTGATCCCCTCCCTATACACATAGTCGTACACTTTTCTACCAATTATCTTGCATCATGGATACATCTATACAATTTTCTTGCTTGTGGACACATCTTAACCAGCAGCCAGACAGTCCAGATCAAAAGGTAAAACTTCTTTACCTTTTTAGTAAAAGTAGATTAGTCTCCCCCCCCCCCCCCTCCCAACACGATCAACATCTGACATTGGACAATAAAATTAGTTTTCTAGTATTTAGTTCGATAAATGCATAACTATTTTCACAAAATTATAGACCATAGTTCAGTTCGCTCCCCTAGGGTCAAAACTACAAGGTTCTCGATTAGTCCAATCCGGTAAGCCACTGAGTCCCAATTGTTGAGTTCAAACCAATAATTAGGTATATTAGGGCTTGTTCTTACTTTTAAATAAAAATACTAAAAAATTATCAAAACAAGTGAAGACCTATTTAGGGTATGATGGTGCTTAACACCTTCTCATCATACAAATTAGTACCCAAATTCAAATTTAGGAATTTGTACATTAGACGACTTAATTGATATTCAAGAGTCAATTTGGGGTCTTCCTTATTTTCCCTCTTAGTTATCTTCAATTAACACTAAAAATAAAAAGTGACTAAAAAAATCAGATTTTTTAGATGCACGTTGCCGCACATAAGTTTTCGTTGAATCCAGATTCCCTGTTGTAACCATGGGTTACAGCAGGGTGCTGTCCCCATTGCTGAGAGAGAGGGAGGAGAGAGAGAGAGAGTAACCATGGTTACAGCAGGTTTGGATCCCTCTCTCTCTCTCTCCTCCCTCTCTCTCAGCAATGGGGACAGCACCCCTGCTGTTTTCGTTCAACCGAAAGTCTAACATTATATGTGAAGTACTTGCTCAATTTATAAGAGTCTGACTAGCCACCCTACAACCATGTATGCTTTGACCAAGGGACTACAAAAGATCCACTTCCACATGCTCAATGTACCTAGGGAAGTGACCAGCCTTAATAAATATTAAAACCGAGAAGAACTTGCCTTTCTCTTACCAAACGCCTGGTAAATTTTGTCTTCGTCGTTCGCCTGAATACGCTAAACCTTGTACCAGAAAAAATACGCTAAACCTACATTAATGATGACCCATAAGAAAAACTATGTCGGCAAAAGGGATGCATTTGAGGCTACTTAAGTTCGTGATCCTAACCCATCTCACGCTCCCAACAAGCTCCGAGTTGAAGGTGCAAGTTCAAGAATGTTGAAGAGATTTGTTGCCTAGCTACGAGAATCCCGTAACTAAGAAATCCATACCCATACGTACTTTTGAGATTTTAAGAAAATTATTCGGGATGTTTCACCATTTACATAGGATATTTTGTATCTAAGTTTGGACATTTACATAGGATGTTTCACCATTTACGAGAATCCTGTAACTAAGAAATCAATACCCATGCGTACGTTTGAGATTTTAAGAAAATTATTCGGGATGTTTCACCATTTACATAGGATATTTTGTATCTAAGTTTATTAGCCTAGTTAACTACTATACATGAAAAACATTCAGTTTACAAATCTAATTAGAAGTTATTCAATATAGCAAATGGACAAAGATATATGTCATACATACTTGGCTTGAAAACCCCTTGAGCGTAAGGGTGCTACTGATCACTAACATGTTATATTCTATTAAGGCTGGGGTTACATAGGTAGTAAAAACAACAATAATTTTATGATTTGGACCCAAGACCATAATTTCCTTGCTAACATCGGTCTCTTCGACCTTTCTCACTCTTACCAATGCTTGATCAGTTTCAAACATAGTCATTCTTACACTCAAACACCCACCATAATGCCTTCTTGGCTCGATAATGAAAACATGTGGAGCGGAAGGCGGTCTCATAAGTTCTAGCATAGGAGGGTGCTCACCTCGAATTCACGGTTATAAAGTTCGATCGAACACGACTCGTTAATGTTGGAGATGCTGGCTTGTTCTTCTATCAGAGTCATGGGTCCTTCTAGACTCCTGTTAGTGTCCTAATTTGTATGGCACATATAATTCTTGTTAGACAAGACATCTTCTACATACACAATGATAAGCTTAGGGTTCGTTTGACAATTTTTTTTTTTGGGTTTTCAGTTTTTAAAGAGCAGCTTAATTTTTTTTTTTATAAAAACAAGTGGGTGTTTGATAACCCCCTTTTTTTTTTTTGTGTTTGATAACCTTTTTTATTTTGACTTTTTTTTTTGGTGGTTTGCGGTGGCGGTGGTGGGGTGTAGCGGTGGTGGCTGGTGGTGGTGGTGGTGGCCGGAGGTGGCTGCCGGCAGTCACCGGCGGCCGGCAGTCACCGGCGGCCCGAGGTGGCAGCCGACAGTCTCCGGCGGCCGGAGGTGGCTGCCGGCCGTCTCCGGCGGCCGGCGGTGATCGCCGGCGGCCGGCGGTGATCGCCGGCGGCCGACGGTGGTCGCCTGAGGTGGCTTCCCGCGGTGGGAGAGTGGGGGTGGTGGTCTACGAAAACAAAACCAGTTTCTGGAGTTTTTTTTACTTTTCAGTTTTAAAACTGGTTTTTAAAATTGAAAAAAAATTGGTTACCAAACGCTCCTTTTTCTTTCAGTTTTTAAACTCTGAAAAAAAAGAGCAAAAAATTTTTTTCAAGCCCTAAGCTTTAAAGAAGAAAACTTTTTGGGTTGTTAGGATTTCGTTATTGGTGACCACAACCTCATCACCTTGTAGGCTTTCCACGGTCTTAACAATCAATTGTCCAAGAAAAATCTGGGATAACCTCACTATCGCATATTTGGCAAATTAATTACATACTCACACTTTAGCCCTTTTTCTCAATTTCTTAATGATTTATACTCCTCTCATCCAAACAACACCATTTGTTCGGTAGGCACACTTTAGCCCTTTGCTCAGTCTTCTTTTTCAATCTTTGTTGATGTCATCCTGAATGCAACACTTTCTCTATCTATTCTTCTTTCGCCGTGCTTTGATTTCATACAAGCCAATGCAATGGCCTGAGATGGTTATTCGTGTAACCAAAATATTGCAATGACCGACTATTATAAGCACGATCACCATCATACAAAATGTTACTCAAGCACGACTCACTATCTCTTCCTGTAAACTTCTAGTATTGGGTCGTCGGGAATACTACATGGCCTTGCAAAATTGAGAGCTTATAGTATTAAGTCACGTTGGTGTTTATAGAAACCAAATACAACTCACAGACACACACTTAAGTTTTCTACCATTGTCCAGTATCCTGGCAGTTGGTAACAGTTTTTCCTTTTCATTTTTGGGGTTAAAAGGTGGGCGGGATTAAATGTTGGAATAGTTAGTGACAAGCAAGTGTGGGTTTGTTATGCCACATTAGAAAAGAAAGAAGAATACAAAGCATTTATAAGGCTCCACCCACCAAATCAATTAACTTTGGATGGTGGGAAGAGTTGGAGGAAAATTTGAAAATTTCCTTGATTTGGGCTTGAAATATAACAATATTTAATGGTCAAAAGATGGGCACTTGGGTCTTGGTTGAAGTTAATTAATGTATTTTAATTAATTTTGTTTTATTTAGCAGTTAGCAGTTAATTGCAGTTAGTGCCCAAACAGTTGTGTTCCTTATGCCAAGGGTTGTGTCAATTCAGATATTATTTAATATATGCATATCCTTCAATTTTCAGAATTAAAAAAAATCATTTTATTCAATAACGTGTTCTTGGGGAAATTCTGAATTGCTGATCAGAATTTTGTTTGACTTTGTAATCCTGGAGGAATCTGTCATTAACCCAGCAACAATTATACTGGGCACATATTTCCTTAAGGACAATGATTATTCATGTTCAAAGCCTAATTTCGTTTTCTAACATTAAATGGATGCAGATATGAAATTATGACATGAAGACATAATTATGCAAATCGGAAGTACTTTGAACAAACATATCAGGTTCTAAGCTAAGTTTGTAGCTATTGCCATTTATTTTCTAATAGGTCTATTTGTATTGCTATTAAGCTAATCGAACTGGTTCATAGGCTGTGGATATATGATCAAAGAAATGTGCAAAGAGAAATAAAAGAAAAAAGTATAGAAAAGATAAATATGAAAAATACCTACATATTTTTTCTTAATTTGAGAAGTGATTAATTTGGAAGGTGATCAATTTCTTTGAGACAACTCAAATAGAAAAACTGATCAATTATTTAGAGACATAGGAAGTATTATTTTGTCAATTCAAGCGTAAAAAGTAATGAACTACGAAAAAAATTTCTTGAAGAATTTTGCAAAATAAGAGAACAACTCATCTACAATCCTAAGCTCAGGGTGATTTGATTTTCTACAAATTGTTTGTGTAAAAATTATCAATAGGAAGAAAAAAAGTACAAAAACTTGTGGCAAAATTTATTCAATTTTGTTTGGTGTTAAAGAATACCGTAGTTACGTACCTCTGAAAACTAAAGTTCCAACCTAATTGCCTTTTTATCAACTTTGTTGGAGAAGAAGAAGTATCTAAGGTTAATAGACATAGTATTTTTTTCATGGAATTTAAATTAGTCAAAAACATCAATAACAAGTTCTAATTATAAAAATGGTATTTTAAGAAAAGGAAAGAGCTTAATGTGTACTAATACTAAAAAAATACCCTTGACTTCTATAAACTTTAAAAGGTCAAAAATGATATCTTGAGAAAGAGATGCTTAATATTGCACTCAAAGTAAAAAACACCCCCAATTTAAACAAACACTTAAATTGAAAAAAAGGGCATCTTAATGAAAACAAGTTTAGCCATTTAACCCCATTTGGCTTTGTTTGACAAAACGTTTTTTTTTTTGTTTTCAGTTTTTGGAAACAATAAAATTAAAGAGCAGCTTAAATTTTTTTTTTTTTTTTTACAAAAACAAGTGGGTGTTTGATAACTTTGTTTTTTTTTATTTATTTATTTTTTGGTGTTTGATAACCCAGTTTTTATTTTGTGGTGGTTTGCGGTACCGGTGGTAGGGCGTGGCGGTGGTGGTAGCCGACGGTGGCTGGTGGCTGCCAGTGGATGGCGGTGGTCGCTGGCCGCCGATGGTGAGAGTTTTTTTTCCTCTTCAGTTTAAAAAACCAGTTTCTTAAACTGAAAAAGAAAAAAAAAATTGGTTACCAAATGCGACTTTTTTTTTCCAGTTTCCAAAACTGGAAAAAAGCTCCGTCAAACGGGGCCTTATGCGTTTAGACATCAAGGGTTCTTAGTCATTCCAAATGTGACTTATCACAGATCAACGTCACGCCCTACAGTGGATGCGATAAAATATATGGCTTCACCAAAGCAATGGAAATGAGCTCATGATTTGGGGAGAGATTAGCAGGGATGAGATCTTTGAGCTCAATGAACTGATCGATATGCGCATTAAGCAGCTTAATAAGAAAGAGTCTCTCTTAGAAATCATTGGCCTCAATGCGCACAGGTATTTGATTCCCACACAAGAACAAGAATGACAAGACAAAAAGCCGAGCCAGGTAATTCCCGCATTAGTTTAATCGGTCATATGGTGGGCAAAAGACCATACTACAATACCCTAAAATACCACCTAGAGAAAAAACGGAAAGTTTCTGGCAGTTTTGTAATCGGAACCCTAGCAGACGACTTCTTTTTGTTTTAGTTCACGATCAATGATTTCTAAATGGGAACTGAGTGTAGGTTAACTTTTTAGGCTTTCAGCGAAGATCCCAAAATTTAAAGGAGCGGTTTGCGAAGAAAACGCAGCCACCGCCCGGCAGCAGCCTCCGGCCGCTGCCAGCCACCATCGGGCGGCGGTGAGCGGTGGCCACCATTGCTGGCCGGAGGCCACCTCTGGCCACCACCTCCGGCAGCCACCGCCCCCAGACAACCACCTCCGGCCGCCGGCAACCACCACCGGGCGGCAGCCACCTCCGGCCACAACCACCGTCGACCACCACTACGCCCCACCACCGCCACCGCAAACCACCACAAAAAAAAGTCGAAATAAAAAGGGTTACCAAACTCCAAAAAAAAAAAAAAGTTATAAAAAACCTACTTGTTTTTATAAAAAAAAAAAAATTAAGCTGCTCTTTAAAAACTGAAAACAAAAAAAAAAGCTCTATCAAACAGACCCTTAGTTATGTTTAAATGGATTTGGATTGGAAGAGATCTCAAAGAAATGTGGTGGTTCACTGATTGAGATTTTAAATGGGTGTCATGGTGAAATTTTGTATAAGAAACTTCAAGGTACAGAGTCTAGAAACCATTAATAAACGTAAGGAAAATTAGGTTTTGAGGGGTTTTGGAAATAAAAGTTAGTGGGAGGGTGGGATTCTTTTGAAAAGTTATGAAAAAGTGAGGCTCGTTTTCAAAATTTTTGAACAAGGGAAAAGGTTAAAAAAAGGATTTTTTTAGATAAATTATCTTGGTCTTTCCAAATTACCCCTCCCCCGAAAATCGTAGCCTCCCCCCCCCCCCAGCTTCCCTTCCCCTCTAATAACAGATTTCCACTGCAACCACTTCTACCACGCCCCTCCGCGTGACACCAGTCACCACCACAGCCACCCAGCTACAAAACCTCTCCACTGCTAACCCCTAGTCCTCAAGTCACCACCTCCACAAATCTTCTCCAACCACCATCTATAACATCCAGGAAATCCGGAACTCCATCGCCCTCCGAACTCCTGGAATGTTAACCTACCACATCGTTTTTAAACCTTTCAGAAACCTGTTTACCAACACATACTTGAAAGCATCTAACTACACATCAACTCAACCTTTTCAATTTACAAGATCTCAGAACTGCTTAAACTTAAACTAGTTTTACAACTTAAAACTTTCAAAACTTAAACTTAGGTTCTTCACCGAACAACGGGCTAACAGCACCGACCCACGCAGGGGTCTTACTATGCAGTAATGATGGGCTCATCGGAGTCTCACTTAGATTCTAAACCCATTCTCGAGCATTCTGCACCCGACCATTACCTGCAGAAGGAAATCAAACGAAAGGTGAGCTTTTTAGATCAGTAGTCGTTCAAGAACAACAAAAAGAATTACCAAAACCACTCGAGTTCAACCGAGGAGAATTTCTCGAAACGTTTCAACAATCATGAACAGTTTGGTAAGTTTCCAAAACAACCATAATCAGTTATAAATATATATACAAAAAATGACCAAAAATAACCACAGACGACCCGAAAACAAACATTGGCAATCATCTCAGTTTCTAACAAACATTAACAGTTATGATCATATATCAAAACGATCGTTTGAAGATCATTTTCAAAGTCATCATTTTAAAAATACAATGATGATTTTGCCAAGGGTTTCAAAACGAACACAAAAACTTCAAGGAAAATAGGGGAAGGGTTTCATATAAACACAACGGTTTAATCACAGTATGGGAAAGAGTTTCAACTCAATCCCCTCAGTCATTGTTTCCAAAACGGTCATTGTAAGATACAGTATAATCAAATTCAAGACGTTGATCCTGGGCAGTTGCAATGTCATTCAGCCAACGCGCAGTTGTACACATGCATGATGTACGATAATAACTAGCCCTCTTCATCGATCAACGAACTAGCCTGCTTTCCCGTAGGAAGCAGTAACAAATCAGCCTTATACCGCCTCCCCACAGAACAGATTCTCTGGTCAACACAGTAACAATTGGTCACAAAGTCAACAAGAAATTAACTGTTTAACGTGCAAGAAAATGAGCACCAAGTTGAATACACATGACCAGGACAATTAAGATTTCAATAACAATTGAACATACTGATATAATTCATTACTCAGAATTCCAGAATAACTACAACAATTAGCAAGAATGATTGCGAACAGTTATCAGATTTAGGCATAATAATTCTGAAGAAGAGTGCAAACAATTATCGAATTTGCTCGACATACAATAACAAACGAGTATCGATAAGATTTCCAATTAACCGGCGAAGGCTCAATGTTGGGGTTTCCGTGACGATAACATGCTAATATCAATATACAATTAAGTGTTCAAAAATATCCATACGTAAATCAAAAGAATACTTATGAGTACGAGTTATCAAAATAAGGGTTCAGATAGAAATCCTTACCCGGGGTTCAGATGGAAACCTTTACCTGGACCCGAAGCTAAATTATCCTAACCGGAAGTCTTTAGCTTTAATCTAAATGAGAACACAGCCTACACTATGATATTATAAATCAATGTGGACTTATGCATACTCCTAAAATGAACCCCCTTCACCGGGTATGTAAAATTATCAAAATACACATGGGGTGTAAAATTACAAAAACACCCCTCGCACCCTTAAATCACCAAAACAACATTCTCGTAAATGAAATCACTCAAATAACTTTACTATTCCGAACCGACCGAGCGCTTAGGGGCCAGTTTCGCTAAAAATACCTATCAGCCTCAAAATGGCACGAAATTTTAGAATATGAAACATATCAATGAAATAAGATTTTATAAAATTTTTAGATTAAAATAATTTGGTTTGATATGCTAATTAAATTGGAAATTTCTTTTAATCGATACCCTAATTTAGCATCCTTCGTATACACTAAAAAATTTCAAAAAATTTCAGAGCGTACGTCTTGTAAAAATGTCATGGGTTACTGCTTTACACTTTGCCAAATTTTGATCCTAGCTATTTATAAAAATTTAGATTAAAAACTGCCTATTTGATTTTTTTTTTTTATCTTTAGTAACAATTTTAGTCACTATTCATATTACAACACACATTAGTTCACCTTATTTACACACACTTGTCTTCTACATTTCTCTCCTCCATTGCCGAAGCACATGACCCCTCAATTCTCACACACACCCCATCGTCACCTTCAACTAACCAGCCCCAGCAACACTGTAACAAACTCCACCATCATGGGTCCAAAAACCCACTACTCCTCCATTATCGCTGCATTAGCTTCGCTGTAACTACACCACCACTACCAATATTGCTACCGCCATCTGCTACAACCACAAGAGTATACCCCACAGTAAAATCTAACGCCACCACCATCATACCCATCAACGTGGGCGCTAACCCACCACCAAACCCACCGCCCGATCCACACCACAACCCTTGATTGTCCCAAGATCTAGCATCAATTCTGCATGGTTTGAAGATCTATAATCAAGAGTGCCAAGGAAAGTAGTTGTAGTTTGTTGAGGAAGTAACAATTGATGGTGGCGGTGGTTAGAGAAGATTTATGGAGGTAGTGACTTGAGGACTAGGGGTTAGCAGTGGATGGTGGCATATTAGAGGTTCTGTAGCTGGGTGGCTCTGGTGTGGTGGTGCCTGGCGGCACGCAAGGGGGGGGGGGGGGGGAATTTTGATGGGTAATTTAGGAAGACCAAAATAATTGATCTAAAAAACCCCCCTTTTTATTAAGTCTACCCCTTGTTCAAAATTTTTCAAAACATAACCCACTTTTTCTTAAGTTTTCAAAAGAAATATTTAATCCCAAAACTCCTCATTTCCTAATTTTCCCATAAACGTAATAAAGATCTAGCGGATCCTAATAGTAGGATTTAACTTTAGTAAGGGTTTTAAATTCTGAACAAAAGTACAACATTTGATCACTCATCGTGGTTGACTGAAATTACTCTCTTGAGGTTAGGGAAATTAAAAGTATTATTGCTTAATAATATTATATGGCAATACTTTTGTCATATGCCCACCTATTTATTGTTGGCCTTGTTTTAACTTTTCAAAAAAACATTTTTTCCACTTTTTGCACTGTGATTTTCGTTTGAGATGCACTTATTGAATGTTGTACATATCGACTTTTTACTACCCCACTGTTGGTTGTTCTATTAAACTATAAATCACAAGCTAACTGATGATTAATAGTATTCGCGTTGTTTGCATTCTGAACTATATTCTGGTATCTGACACGTAATAATGTCTAACTTTTGAGTAATTCTTCAGCTAAAATCTTAGGCCACCAATTGAGTGTGGCTCACTTGTAATTATCGTCTAAAGGCCACTAATTGGTGTCTGACCCAAATATTGGTATCTTATTCATATGTATATTTTGACGAGCCATTTCACGTGTATGTGACTATTCTGTTTCTGGCTTACCCACGTAAACTGGAACATTGGCTAGCTCAATAGGATGGGCTAGAAACCGCGATCTTATTTTCTGAACATTGTTTCAAGTGGCTGGTGTGACCTTATTCTGGATGACTCTCTAGTATCTGTCTCTGTACAAAGATATATTTTGGCATTTTGAAATTCTGTCTCATTTTTGTTCCGTTAAAGTTTTGTAGAATCCGTAATTCCGTTTTCTCAGATATATTTTCTTATCCCTTTTGGTTGGTCTGTTGAACGACCTTAATGGGTATTTGGCTCATTCCCTTATTATTTTACTTCCAGGTGATCAGTCGAGGGGACTGGATTACATAGCCAGCTGTTTACTTAAGAGCTAGTAGTTTTATATCAGAGTCATTATTAGTATTTTAGAAATAATGTCTAAATTTTACTGTGGAACTCCATGTAGGAGCTATTTTGGACTATGTAATTGTTTTAAGTCGGTGTGACACTTATTGATAATCCTTGGAGATTAATTCTTAGATGCTCTGAATTACTTTTTGTTTTTCTTAAAGTGTGTTTGGAACCATGTAATTGATGAGATTTCATTTCAAATCCTCAAGGTTTGTTGTTTGGAACATTAAAAAAAGGAATTGAAATTGAATTTCATTGGATTTGATTGAATTTGTTTCTATAAGGTGAAATTCGATGAAAAATTGTCGAATTTCATGGGATTTTGATTTACTTGAATTAAAATAATTATTTACCTATCTTACCCTTTTTTTTGGACCCACAACCACTGCATTCATTACCGCTACAACCACATCACTTTTACTACCACCACTACTGCCACTGCCACCACCACCATCACCACCACTACTGCCACTACCACCACTAGTGCCACCATTATCGCCATCGCCGCCACTACTACTGCCATAAGCACAGCTACTGCCACCACCATCATTACTACCATCACCGTCGTCGCCGCCACCCCCACCACTGGCAGCCACCACCATCGCTACTGCCATCTCCACCGCTGTCGCCACCACCACCACCACTGTCATCACTACTGTCATCACCATCACCACTGCCACCGCCACTACCAGCACCACCACTACTGCCACCACCACCACCACTACCACCGCTGCCACCATTACTGCCACCACCGTCACCACCACTGTTGTTAGCACCACCGCCGCTACCACCACTACTGCTACCACTACCACCATCGCCACCACCATTACTGCCATTAACACCGCCACTGCCACTGCTACCACCACCACCACCTTTATCGCCACCACCACCACCACTACCACTGTCACCGCCACTATCGCTACCACTGCCACCGCCAGCACTACTGTCACCACCACTACCATCGTCGCCAACATTACTGCCACCACCACCGGTAGCACCACCACCACCGTCATCATTACTACCACCACTGCAATCTCGCACCACTACTGCTGCCACTACCACTATTGCCACCACCATCACTACCACCGTCATCGTCATTACCATCACTTGACCACCCCACCATGACTGCCACTACTACCACTGCCGTCGCCGCCACTACTATCATCACCATCGCCGCCATAGCCGCCAACACTACTGTCACCGTGTCACTATTGGCGTCACTTCTCCACCGCTAGTTACACCGTAATACCACCACCATTACCATCACTTGACCACCGCCACCACTTCCACTGTTGGTGCCGCTACCCCGTGTGGTGCTGCCATCACCACCACCATGTAGTGACACTAGCACACTTAAAATCACTGACTGTAGTTTTTTTTTCATCGTAAGTCAATGATATAATTGTCCAAAAATTTATTACCTTTCTATTTCCTTTATTTTCCAAACACAAAATAGGAATTCTGTGATTTGAATTCCCTTATGTTCCAAACAAAAAAAAGTGAATTGAATTTCAAATCCAATTCTGAATTTATAATTCAAATCCTAAAAGAATTAGTTCCAAACAGACGGTTAATTTTCGTTACTGTCGTGTTTTGTTCATCCGCTCTCTCAGAGGACATAGCTTTCTTTTGCAGATTGTGTCAAGAATTCAGGCTTCCATTTGCCGACAAAAGTGCAAATGTTTGAGTTCAAAACCCGAGCACCCACCTACCTTCACACATGGTACCGGTCGGACGGCACCCGTAAGATTCTCCCGACCAAGAGCGAAGCGCTAGAACATCCTCTTTGCAAAGGAACGCATCTCTCTTTCCCTCTTACCGCATCCCCTCCTGGAGCTGTGTCGGTCATGTGTAGTAAACTAAAGAAAAAGAGAGAGAGAAAAAAATGGACATCGCATTGGAAGAGGGCAGACATTACCAAATGTTGGTGTTGCTTGGTTCATGATTTTTACGGGCTGGCATTGAGTGTATAATAAAGTTGACGGGGCCATTTGTCGATTGCCCTCAAAAGAATGGAGGGAAAGTGGAAAAAAGCGTTTCTTTAGAATCATGCTTGAGTATCTTCCACTCAACAAACACATTCCAAGTGTAGCTGCCACATAAAACTCCGTAGAGAAAGTAGAAAGAAACAAAAAACGAAAATAAAGTAAGAGAGATGTAAGGAATCACTATTTTGATAGTCAACCCACTTTTGGGTTCTCGTATTAATCATCAACGTCATATTTTATTCTGAATTTCTGATGGAAACATATGAACCAGTAACTTTAATGGGACATCACATCATGGAACGTGGCAAACAATTTTTAATGCATATAGCATACATGTAGAAAGAAGCATTCTTTTGAAGCTTAGGGGGCCATTGTCAAAGAAATTCTTTTGCTGCTAAACTTGTGTACTAGTTTATTTTATGAAGACATTGGTTGTTGCTACATGGAGAAATATTGTCTAAATAGAGACCCTTTTACAATTAATTTAACGTCTAAAAGCATAATTGGGTGAGAACATGAGCTTTCCTAGAGAAAAGAAGTTTTTTTCCAAATATGCCAATCAATTTTTTAAGGGTGTGGCACAAAGAAATGCTGAATTAAACTTGGTTGCTATTTTTTTCTTCTTCTTGCGCAATAGAGTTTTGGTTTGAGTAGGGACACAATTCTCGCTCTCTTGCCAAAGTTGACTCCAAACTTGAACTGATTCAGTGTAACTCAAGATTTTTGAAACAATTAGTAGCAATAAGGTGAGAACACGTTTTTCGCGATTAATTTTCTGAAACGTGGCTTACATTTTTCTTTTGGCCGGAAGGGACTCGAAGGTTTTGTTTGCTTTTTAAAGTACAAGGAAAGAAAGAAGTGGTGCAATATCGGTCCCGCCGTGCATTTACCTTTTTGAAAGAATCTATTTGAGATGAAAGATGGAGAAAATTCAGGAGCATGCATTTCCAACTTCTGATTGAGGGGCCTTTCATCATTGTAGATACCTGAAAGGGACCTCCATTGGATTTAAGGCCTCTCGGGAGTAAATCATGTAGTTGAATTTTTTTTTCTTTTCGTGGAGGTGTTGGTCGAGTTGATTTCTTTTTATTAAATTTTTTTTTTTTTGGGCTGTGTGCGTCCACATGAATGGTTGTGTACCAGACTGTTCACAAAATATTTTGCTCAAATCTGAGTGTAATTGTATAGAAAAGCTGAACAGAAGGCTCCATTGAGAAACTATAAGGCTCCGTTTGATTTCTTTTTCGTTTTTAATATTTTTTCTAATTTACAAAATTGGAGGAAAAAAACGCGTTTAGTACACAGTTTTCGTTTTTTTTTCTTATCAGTTTTGAAAACATGACTGTTTTTGAAAACTCATTTAGGGAAATTTGGGTTTTCAGTTTTTTATTTTTATTTTGAGACCACTACCACCACCATAGCCACAACCCACCGCTGCCAGCCACAACCGGCCGCTGCAGCCCACCAGCCGTCCATTGCCTGCCGTGGCCATCGCCGGCGACCACTGCCCGCCACTGACAGCCACCGTCGACGGGCCACAGCCGGCCATCGCTGGAGACAGCCGCTGGCCAACCACCGCCACGCGCCACCACTGCCACCGCAATCCACCACAAAAAAAAAATTTAAAATAAAAACTGGGTAATCAAACACCTAAAAGAAAAAACTCAAAATAAAAACTGGATAATCAAACACTCATTTATTTTTGTAAAAAAATAAAGACTAAACTGGTTTTGGATTTTTTTGGAAACAGAAAACCAAAACTGGAAGTGATTTCAAACGCTACCTAAATGTTAAAATGTTTACTTGCGTTTGATTTGCCATCGTCACGCCCCACCACTGCCACCGCAAATCACCACCAAAGAAAAAATTTAAAATAAAAACTGGGTAATCAAACACCTAAAAGAAAAAAAAAATTCAAACTAGGTACTCAAATACCCAAATTTTTTTTTTTTTTTTTTAAAAATAAAAACTAAACTGATTTTTATTTTTTTAGAAACAGAAAATCAAAATTGGAAGTGATTTCAAACACTACCTAAATGTTAAAATGCCCACTTGCGTTTGATTTACCTGTGTCTAGAGAAAGCAACTTAGTAATATTCAACAAGAGAGATAGAGCCCAAGTCTACAAATTTTCAGCTGTTGGTTTTCGTTCTTACCACCGTTATCGTGAGAGTATCTAGCATCATCAGAAATTTGTAAATTGAGAACAATACATCTTGGAAAAGAAAAAACTCATAGTAGCTTGTAGGTTTCAGCATCATTTGAAGAAACACAATGAGAAATTCCTTGACCATTAAGAAGGGCATCATACTCGATTGCGATGATAATTAGTTAAGACTAGTAATTAAAAAAGTCGTTGCTTTTACTTTAGTCATCAATGATAACATATATACAATTAAGAAGACCATACGAGCAAATTAACACGCATCACGAGGATCCACAAAGGTGGCAATGTGATGCATAATGCACACAATAATGTAATGATTACTTAATACTGTGGTAATAAAAAGTGATACTACTATTCGCATTAAGTACAGATATATATTCTAGCAGTTGAGTTATGGTAGTAGTAGATACATGCATGATGGCGCAACAACAATACCAATACCTCCTCTCTCTCCTTTGTTAATTGTAGAAGTTCAAAACATAACCCCACACGACGGTGTGTGATCACTCATCACCACGTCCGGAGCAAAAAGTAATACCATAGAATAGATGCCGGCCTAGTCTTGTTTTTTCCGTTGTTCTGCTTTACGTTAATACTCAATAGTCTATTCAAAGGAGTATATTGATTGAAGTATACTGAGCTGGGATAACCTATGATCCATTTGGTATATCACCCTGTTCTCAAGATGCAAATAAAAAAAATGTACTACTGTTTTTGAGTGCTGAAAAGAAAGAAAAAGAAGGATGACGTAGCGATCATTATCAACTTATATATCGTCCTAGATAAATATATTCTCTCGAAAAGAAGATAGATACTTTACTTTCATAATTTGACATAATAAGGTTAATAGCAAGATTTCTTTTATCTTTTTCATCTGATTCTTTTAAATTGGTCAATGCAATAAATGCACGAGTTAATGCTAGTTAAGATAATGATTGACACAGGAAAGCATGTAGTTTAAGAATTTGGAATGGGTAAGGATCCAAAATTGTGGACCGTAGCCAAAAAAAAAATATAGTCAAAATTTTATTCTCTTACAACTTTGTGAAGCTCTTGATTCATTAGCTCCAGGGAGATGTTTATGAAAGGAAAATTGCATAGAAGTAAACATGCGTCCACATGTGTAAATTAAGACTATAAATTTTGCAACTTGACAAACAACTCATACTAAAAATTTTGCAATTTGACAAATTACTCATTCCAGCCGGTGGCTATAGCCTATAGCCGTGCCGTCCGATTTTTCATTTGGCACAATTTTATACGCGGCTAACTTCAGTCTCTTAGACTGCAGCAGTCAATAAGACTATAAATTTTGCAACTTGACAAACAACTCATACTAAAAATTTTGCAATTTGACAAATTACTCATTCCAGCTGGTGGCTATAGCCTATAGGTGGTCCGATTTTGAAAAATTTGCACAATTTTATAAGGCGAACGCGCTCTAACTTCAGTCTCTTAGACTGCAGCAGTAATCTGTAGATTTAATGCATTATTGGGGCGCGCGGTGGGGGTGGGGGGGTGGTTTGCATTAGAATGAAGTTAGGAGTAGATAGCTGGTGAAGGTGATGGGGTGCTGGCATTGACTTTCTCTCTCTCTCACGCCAGACCCCTTTTTTTGCATATTTAACCATCGCTTCCAAACATGAATGCTGCCTGCCTCCATACCGTTTAAGAGCTCTTATCGCTTTATTCTCCGCTTGTTCTTCTTCCTCCTCCTCCTCTTTCCTTCTCGTCCAGTGTTTATCGAGTAACCGTGTACTTCTCCCAGTCTAATTCTTCGTCATCCTTTTTCTTTTATGCAAATCGTTCAGTGCTGCTAACTCCTATCAAGAGGCTTTCAATCAGTTTGAAACTGGATCGGTTGATTTTATCTCTTCTGTAATCCTTGCTTTATAAAAACCTTCTGATCATGTAATCTTCTCTACAATTTCCAGTGCCGAACCACCCAGAAAAATAGAAAAAGAAAAATTGCTCTTAATCATGATAAGTGAAAAGTAACTATCTTGTTGTCATTGTGCTAGTATATAATCTGGCGATCGCCATTTCTTTTACTCCTTAACCGCAAAATTATAAAAATCTTCAAAGCATGTAACTTTCGTATAGTTGTTCTTCCTTTCAGAAAACAGAAAAAAAAAAGCTCTTAATGTTTGAAGTTTATCTTTTGATACGTAATGCTTGTTTAGAATTCTTATTTATCTTCGTTTGATTAGATCTGGCCAAAATTCAGAGTCTCGTGTAGCCACACCTTTATTAAAACCGCTGAATTATGTAGTACCCCCCTCGAAATTCCTCAGCTCTTAATCAAAAAAAAAGAAGAAAAAAAAGGGGAAAGAGTGTTATTTGCTTGCATCATCGTACTGGTCCGAAACAAGAAGGAAAATGGCAGACTCAGAGAATGGAGTGTCGGCACCGGCGACACCGGGTACCCCGACACCACTATTCTCGTCGCTCCGAGTGGACTCGCTGTCTTATGATCGGAAGTCAATGCCGCGATGCAAGTGCTTGCCTCTTGACGCAGCGACGTGGGGTGCACCTCATACGTGCCTCACCAGTTTCCCTGCACCAGATGTCTCTCTCACCCGAAAGGTCCTCTCTCTCTCTCTCTCTCTCTCTCTCACTCTGTAAGTGATTGACAAGAGTGAAAACAGTCTTCTACATGATCCTTAGCTTTTAACTGTTTAGATAGAAAAATGGACGGTCGCTCTATAAAAAATTTACTCATTAATCAGTTTTTAAATGATATTTCAAATAAACTATATTAACCCTACATCACCATAAAATTTGACTTCCACAAAAGTTAAGAAATTGGGTCAAAATAGTTGAGCTTTTTATAATACCCTTAGAGCTAAAATACTGTTGGGAGCCACTTTTTCCTGCTTTTGTATGGTATACGTGGGTCCCTTTTTCCTTCCCGCCTCTGCTTTCCCAGTCCCTTGTCCCTTCCAAGCCTTCCCTCTTCCTCTTCGTCTGTTCTCTCTCTCATTGGACCTCTTGATTTCGTTCCACTGGAAATAACAGATATTGCTTTACTTATTATAGTCCTCGTTTCTTCTCAATGTTTCATTTTACACGTCACTTGTATATATAAATCATCACAAATCAATGAATGAATTTCTTACCTTTAATCTCTTGACCATTGTGAATGGGGTTCAGTTTGTGCAACTTGAGAATCAAAGAAAAAGGAGCAGAAACTTTGTGAGTTGTATTTTGCTCCAATAAAAGGAAAGAACGAACCAGAAACACTAATCCATACCGATTCTACAGCTCAATGCCTAGTCGCGGCACGGTCCAATGCCTAGCTTGCGTTGTTCGCGACCTTAAATGCCTCCACGCCTAGCCCCCCTGCCTTGTCGACATAAATATTTTTGTACCCTTTAATCCTTTCCCCATTCGCACTTGGCGATTATAGAATGACCTTTGTCAAATATATATTCCCAGTTTTCTAGTGCTAGACATCGAGTCTCTTTAAAGTTTGTCCTTAATTTAACATGTGTTTAAGTACTTCAACCGAAAAACTGGACCACATTAGAATGATTTCCAGTTATGGTGTCGGTGTTATCGCCGGTGTGATATTGAAGATGGCCAATAGAATGGGTATCTAAAAAGCAAAGCCATGTTTTTCCATGTCCTTGTCTGGATTGTGTGCAGCTTGGAGCAGAGTTTGTGGGGACCTTCATCTTGATATTTGGGGCGACAGCAGCACCTATCGTGAATCAAAAATACAACGGAGCGGAGACTCTGATAGGGAATGCCGCATGTGCTGGGTTGGCTGTAATGATCGTGATTCTATCAACTGGTCATATCTCTGGAGCACACCTGAATCCGTCGCTCACCATTGCTTTTGCAGCTCTCCGTCATTTTCCATGGGTCCACGTGCCAGCATACATCGCGGCACAGGTTTCGGCATCCATTTGTGCCTCGTTTGCTCTCAAGGGTGTTTTCCACCCCTTCATGTCCGGTGGTGTCACCGTTCCTTCCGTTGGCAATGGCCAGGCTTTTGCCCTCGAGTTCCTAATTACCTTTAACCTCCTGTTTGTTGTTACTGCTGTCGCCACTGACACAAGAGCTGTACGTTTTTGTATCATCAATAATTGAACTGCCCCTTGTACCACTGATTCTCCATAAAATTTTCTCTTTATCTGTGACAGGTGGGCGAGTTAGCAGGTATAGCAGTTGGAGCTACCGTCATGCTTAACATTCTTGTGGCCGGGTTAGTAGTCTTTTACAAGTATAAAGTTTTCGGATTGAAATGATCATGCGAGCCCTGCTAGATTGGGCTAAATTAACACCAATTTTCATGTTATATTCATACCCCTGCATCACTAAGGAATTGAAGTGTGTCGCTGCCGATTAAAGGCTGCCAATGTAGCGACACCCTATTAATAACCTAACTTTACATGAAACGTGCATCTATATTCTCTCTCTTGTAATTAATAAAGCTATGATTTTCTTTAAACTTATTGAATTTGATGCATCATCACAGAAAATCATTAGAGATAATTAGCTTATTATTGATCAATTCTACTAGGGGATGTGGTAGTACTAACCAGCTTTGTGCTTTGGTCAAACCATCATAATTAAATTAAGATTACGGAGAAACTAGTTATTGATAGGATTAAGAGCGAGGTTCACTCACAGACCAAATAGTTATGTTTGATAATTGACGGACTTGTGATTATTCTTAGGAAAAACTTTCACCTGGTAACTGCGGTGACACTTCCCGCAAATCTTGTTAGACAAACGAACGTAAGAACAATTGAAAACAAGTATACGATACTATTATCGAACACAAAACCGAGTATGACACAAATTGCAACCAACCCACAAGACCTAAATATCACACACCAATTGCAACCAACCCCACAAGGCCGATCCGAACACGCTCACATAAGATGTAGAATTTGCAAAACGTACAGGCCAAAACCTTTGCTGCAATCACATACTCCTTTCATATCTGACCAAGGCTTTTAGATACACACTCCGGTCTCCAACACAACCAATTTTAACTTACGGCGCTGAACTGATAGCCTCGCCTCCCGAAAATCGAAGACAGGTCACATGCCACCACACATGTTTGGGTAGCAAAAAAAGCTACAGCAAAGGCATGCCCGTAACGTGGGTTTGCACTTGGCATGCCCTAGACAACAAGGGAGTCAGATACACGAACAATAAGCACGTTTCCCAAGCCCTAAGGCACAAGGATCCTTGGCAACTGTTGCACGAGGCCGAAGGGACCAGCATCTGCTCCTCAAAACTGCAGGAAATGCCCATCGCATTTGCCTCACTGCGAACGACAAATTTAAGCACACTGTAACTGTTGATTCTCAGTGTGCCATATATTAGTCTCTGTCTTGCCAAAACCAATAGTCACTTGTATACTATCAACCCTTAAACCATGCCTAGCCATGTCTTGAAAACCCAAGGTACACCAAATATTGTCCAGTCACACAACCGCACAGCAAATATATGCCTACGTTTTCCCGCACATGAGACCATGCCATGCCAACCCAACAGTCGCAGTTCTTGCTGTCCACGTTCACTAGCTTTTGGAAACCATAGATAACAACCCACACTTGCCAAATTTCTTTGAGATCAACTGCCATTTAAAGCTACATCTAAAAGAATGCCACTGAGGCAATCCTTGGGCCATACGGTTCCAATTGATGCCCACAGAACCTTTTTGCCCACCTCGTAAACATGGGCAATGTCACCACCAGTCTTCCTTTGTGGTCAAGTCCACAGAAAGCCACCCAATGCTGTCTTCCCAAGGGCAGCGTGAGACTGAATTTCAATTTCAGCGTCAACCATGCCATTACAAGACAATAACCATGTCAAGCCTCAAGCTACTTGCAAATAGGTTTACCTCTAATGTAGAGAGCTATATACCCTTTTGCCAACGCAAACTATATAATTCTTGACCTTATGATATAAACAAAACCAGACAGTTATACGGCTAAGGAAACTCTAAACTCGGGAGGACAGACCATGCCTTGTACCAGTAACTAGAAGCCGAGGAGCTTATGATTGAAAAGCTGCTCGATGTAGTGCCAAAAAGCAATTCTAATAAATGCACACTACCAGAAAGCTAACTTGTAACTGCAAACTAAACTGGCAAAAACATAAAACTCCTTAGGGTCTACAAAGGAATAAATTGACGTGTCAAAGGTACAAGTCTAAGTCCCAAACGCACCTAAAAAGTTCAAGTTAGTGGGGTGTCACATGCAACCACAAACCTAACAATTAAAATAACAAAAGGCAACCAACAACTCCATTTCAAAAATATACCCACTTTTAGAGAGCTAAACATCCAACTATGTCAACCAACAACATATAGCCAGCATATAGGCCATGAAGAAGAGGGAAGGGATCAAAGATCAAGACTAAGTCGGTTCTTCGGTCCCCTAAGCTAACCTACATTGGCTATTAATTATGAGGCTAGCCCATTTGAGAAATGACTTTTGGAAGCCTCACTGCCACGGTATCCAAGCCCTTAGAAAGTTGAAGTACAACAGTAAAACGTTTCAATATAGGAAAATTTACAACAGATGTAAATTATAGAGCACAACGGTTTAAAATGTCTAGGAGAAGAAATCTTCGAAGGAGTCCGCACTATGTCATTTAGGTGACAATCAATGGATCTCACTAACAAAAACCTAGGCATCGGTGCAGATGATCTAAACTCCAATGATGCTTTTTAAGAATGTCTCTCAATCTTCTACACTACATATTCCCCGAAGAGGATTTTTAATGTGTATGAGGTTCCATCCGAAGTTACCTTGAAGTTTGGACCCTTCAGAGTTTTTCAGAAGTGAGCCAAACGTAAACCAATAGCGACTTGCCCAACTTCTAACAGCCCAGCTAGCTGTAACAGGCAAAAGAAAAAGAAAATGACCCACTCCTAATCACCACCAAGTAGCAGCTCACCACGAGACTTGTTCCTTAATCCACCATCAGAGTTAGACTTTTTCCTTAATTCACTACCAATCCAATGCCTTTCATGTGTATAGGTTGTCCACTATTCTTGACTGTTCTTGAATATTTCCTATATTCCTTTTAAGCTTATGCACATCAAACGTTTTAGACTCCTAGCATCTTCAAACTTGCTCTTAGCATCCTTGACCCATATGTAATATGTACTTCACAGTTATCGGCGACTCATAACATAACACATGAGCTGTTATAACAAAAAGATTATGCCTACCTCATAAAAAAGCCCCTTCGATGCCACAAAAAGGCTCGAAAGGAAACGATATACGTCTAAAAACAACAAACCAACCTTAAACTCATGCACTGGATACATCCAACGTGTTGCAGGAAAAAATGCTCGAAAGTTGAAACGCCATATTTTACAAAAATATATGCCAAATGATTGCTTTAAAGAGAAAAAGTAATTTCTCAAAGACAAAAACGCATTCCAGGTGGCCAGCATCATTCCCCAAGCCTCTTCTACAACCTCGCACACTATTATCAATCATTCATAATTTTTACCTACCTTCAGAGCGTTTCCTGTGATAACCCACACTAAAGCATCGACAAGCAATCATTTTTCTTGACTCACAAAAACAGGGTGATCAGTGATGCTATGATTACTATCCCGTAAATCTGAAAAAGCATAATGGGTTTCTAAAAAGCCGTCCTTTGCTCAACAGGAAAGAGTGGACAAAAACAGCATTAACATCGGTAGGCTGCCCTTCTCCCTCAAAGAATCGCCTATTTCCTTCTCTCCCCGTCTCTGTGGCCTATTTTCTTCTTTCCATATTAACTAAAATCCTGTTCTATGCACAGGGATAATGTTAGTTAATTATGAAGTGGAGGAAGGGTGGTCATGGGGTTGGATGATTAAAGTTCATGGGTTAGAAGTTATTTTGTGGCCAATCAAAATTTAACACCTATTAAACTCTGCTTCAAAGTTGTAAGAATTTAAGAAAATAGGATTAGAGATTTGGAGTAGATGATACCAACCAAATGCAAATATATATATGATAGATGAGTTAATTGTTGGCAATTTTTTAGTTTCTGCCTAGCAAATTAAACTTGCTCTAATAAGAGTAATTGAGGCAAAGACACAAACTCACAAAATAGAACGATTTAGTGGAGGAGATAACCCCAAGATTTTGAACATATCATCAAATTGGGTTCGACCTCATATTTGTGTATATCTAGAACCTCTAGGATAGTTTTAGACTTTTAGTCCACTATATGCAAGTACATTCTCATCTTGATGTACCTCTTTCAATACTATCATGTGCAGTTACATAAATGTACATGTATCATGTACCATTCACCATGTACCTACATTTACCAGTTTTAAGTTTATCTTCCAACAATCCCCCTTAAACTTGATTTTTGTAATTTTTTGTTCTTTTTTAATTTGAGGTCCCAACTTTGTTAATTGCTGGTTGAGGGGCTTGATAAAATTTCAGCTACATCTCCATTCAAATCATCTCCTTTAATCGTGATAAGCTCCATGCCTATCTCTCTTGTTGTAAAGCAACTGTAAAATCTTCACACATGCACATTTAGATTCCTTTCTCACTTTTACGTATAAAGTGTCTCTATTTCTCTTACATTTCTTTAGCTATGAAACTTCACAGTCCGAGAAAAAATCCATTTTCACCCGACCTGTGTCGCTCACTGAATACTCCCTTTTTTCGTAGTCTAGACCAAGTATCATGAACTTGGTGCCAGCGTAAGACAGGACTCAAGGGAGTTGTTTCTTGAACCTTGCGAGGAAGCAAGGGAATGGGTGTGGTAACTGTCAACGGACTTGACGTATAATGTCACAGTCTAATGGCTTTGCACAAACCCTCTTAGTCATAAAGACTTACATAGATTGGGGTATTTATAGAACATCTAGGAGAGTTCTACGAGTTTTCCACTTGCAAGTACATACTTATCCTAATGCATCTCTTTCAATACATTTATGTGCTGTTACATACACGTATCTATTCTGTGCCATTCATCATGCACCTACATGTACCAATATCAAGTTTATCTTCCAACATGAATGGTACATGCAACGAGTAATCATATCACCAACGAGGTTAGTGTAGGTATGCTATGATCATTAGTGTAGAACATGTTCAATATATCACATAAATATAGGATTTGGGTCATACCAAAGGGTATACCTGCAGAAGCTTACAGACCAATGCCCGTAGTTACAAGCCGTCACGATCCATGCCTTCAGACTTTCAGGCTCCTAGTCGTCAATGGTTTCATCATTGCGCACTAAACTTGGAAATGCGAGCCAAGGCATGTGTCCTTCTAGGTTCCATGGCCATAAATTTAGATAAAAGGTCTTGTCATCAAAGTCTCTTAAAGGTCAAAAGTATTGGTTGCTTTAGCCCTAAAGAGTTACCAAATACTCTTTTTTGGGGAGTGATACTCCGCCCTTACGAGAGAGAACGTGAAACAGGGACGAGAACCTAGATTTTGGTTTACGTGATACTCCGTTTGTACGTGATAGACTGTTCACACATGGGCGTATTCGAAAGTCCCAAATACCCGATGAATAAGTAGAAGTGAACATTCCAAAGGTTTTCCAAACTATTTATATCACACTTAGACATGCATATGACTCACTAGAGGTCTAACATATCCAAAGTGTTCCTAATATAAAGTAATACACCATTTCGTACCACCCAAGCAAACTAACACCTTCCAACTAACATTCAAGAAGCTGTAACATCGTAAAAGCCTTTATCAACACTACGACCTAAATGTAGGATATTCAAGAATCGGCCAACACGGGGGTTAAACTTAACCATGTGTTGAATCTCGTATACCTGAACTCAAGTGCCTGATGACACGCATATACATGTTTCATTGAGTTAGGATAATAAAACCCTCCAGCAGACCCCAACTAGTCGGGCTAAGATTCTTGACCAAATATACCCGATTTACTACGAAATATGCTAATAACCTCTAAAACCCCACCTGAAATAGTTTTTAAAAGCAGCCTTCCATTATTGACATTCTCTCCTCCATTCCGATCTTTTCAAATCAAGTATTTATATCACGCTTTTAAAACAAATCAAACATCAAGTGCTTGCAAGTTGTTATAAGAAAATACTACTATGAGTTTTGCACTCTTATATCTGATTTCTCTTCGTAACCTGCAAGGTGTTACAGAAATAATAAGCGATGAAGGTGATGGTAATGTAACTGGATCGCTGTAATATACCTAAATATGAACCAGGTTAAGTCATGCCAGACATAAAACTTCTTCACTTTTGGGAAAATTTGATTTGGGATGACACCAGTTACATGTTCTGGTCACTACATTATGCACAGTTGCATACCAATTTATCAATCAATTAGAGGTTGAGAGATGCATCCGTTGCGTTCTAACTCAGTCTTGCATGACACTCTTTTTATACTAGTTGATTGATATTACTCCTTATTTTCTCGTTTGCTCACAGCCCATCGAGCGGTGGTTCAATGAATCCCGTCCGAACGCTAGGTCCAGCAGTGGCAGCGGGAAATTACAAGGCGATATGGATATACCTGGTGGCACCCACGCTTGGGGCCTTGGCAGGAGCAGCTATCTACACATCTGTGAAGCTGACAGGAGATGAGGGTGACCCCCCACGCCCGGCCAGGAGCTTCCGTCGCTGAGTTATCTTTAACTGCACAGGAAGCGCAACAACCACTACATGAATAAATATCAGAATCTTCATTCCTGATAATTTGATATATAATATTATAGTACATAAATAACGCCGTGGATGACTGAGGATATGAAATTTAAAGTCCACAAACGCTCGTGTGTTTGGTTTTGAAATGTTTTTGTTGGTGTGTTTTTATTCATAGACTTTAAAACGTGTTACAACCCAATTTGTTTTGGGTGGAAACTTTTAAAGCGAGTTCTATGTTCGAGTGGCTCGTCTATTGTTTGCTTGCACAACTTAGTGTTTACTTGTGAAATAAAAACATATATAAATTAAATAAACAATACGTATGGACATGTCTTTCTATGTATTATATACTTTTCAGCTTTGGAATATGTATATCTGTGCAAATTCAAATGGCTTAAACCCACCAAGAAATCCACTAACTTGATATAATTCCAGTGGGCTACAGCATGTGGAAAAAACAAATTAAAAAACATGATAGTCTTTGATTGCACATGAATAACATGGTGATTGTCAATAAAAACATGCCATTATTTAGCATAACCCGCCTATCTGATTAGAATGGCGGGTTATGCTAAACAATGACATAAATTAGGATGAAAGAGTTTAGGTTTGGGGTTGGAGATTTAGAGTTAGATTACCTTCCTCAGCCATCACAAAATTTACAAAGCTCTGGAAACGGTCTCAAAACAGGCTCATCCCAGCACCATTCATTTGCCCAAATACGCTGAGAAGTCAGCTTAGTGTCCTGCGCCGCATGAAAGGAGGCCCTTTTTAGAGGTTATGCCATGCTAGCGCTTATTAGGCGCTTACGAGGATATGACTTGGTTGCTTAATGGACGGTTTTCAGAATCTTTCTCATTTCTCTACACTTTGCTTCTTGTAACTAGAAGAGAAATCTAGAAATGTAGAGAACATGTAAATATATAAATATTGTAAGAGAGAATTCTAGACAATATATATAGACTGTCGGATAGAAGGAATTCCCACTTTCTATTGAGGATGTGGACTAGTATAAATAGTCAAGGCCATCACTTGGCCAAGGCATCTAGACATCCAAGATATCTAGACATCCTAGACATTCTTGTACTCAAAACATTCCTCAAGTTCTTTATATAGTGCAAGCATTCCCAAACTCTATCTCTCTTGTGTCCTTCGTTCTATAGCTCCTATAGTTGCCCAAGCCGAGGGGAAAGACTTACTTAGCATTCGAGCTGCGGCTTGAATTGAGTAAATGCCATGCGGTTGGCTTAGTAAAATTCATCAAGACAACTCTGATTTTGTTGATAAGTACCTTAAGGATGTTGTTGAAGCAGGGAAGAAAAAGAAGAAACATAGAAACATGGCTTGAAAAATATTCATGCGAGGAAGAGCTTGAATCGATTATATGTTCAATGTTTACTTCTTCCCCAAAAGTGATCCCATCATATTCTTGGAGCCCTTGAAGTACCTGAAGGATATGAAGGAGTTTAACGAGTATGCTTAGGGAAAGATGGTGTGAGAACATACACTGGATGGGGTAAAGGAAACAAAGAAGAAGATTCAAAGCAAACACACTCAATTGAACGTTGAAGATGCTGCCGAAAAGATCCCTCGCATTGAATGATATGAAAAAGGGATAGTAAGAGCTACAAAAAGCTGAAAAGTGTGCTTGATGCTGTTAAGGAGATAAAGTAGTAATAATTAGAGGTTAATCGTTACTCCTCGTGTGTGCTTTATGCAGTAAGAATGTGTGCTTTCAAGGATCTCACATTATACCTCTTTTAAATGTTCTATAGGTTAATCCTTGCTCCTCGTGTGATGATGAATAGAAGAAGGATAAGGCGAGCACGCGGGGGGGGGGGGGGTGGAAAGCTGGGGGAGGGTAGGATAAAAGGGATGACTCTGAGTACATTTAGTGCTCTAATAGGCCTTTTTCTGGTAATATGCCTCAGCTCTTCCAGGACTATGCCAAAGAAAATGATATTTTCTCCGATGATTTTGATCTCTAGGAAGAAGTCACGACCATGTCTTGTTTATCTTAAGGGTATATTTCTTTGTTGGTTGTTGCTAGGGAGGTTGATCATGGTAGGTCATAAACCATTTATGTATTGGCGTTTATTAATTTTATGTAATGAAATTTTACAGTTAGGATGATTCATGCTTTCGAAAGCATTGTTCAGTAGTCCCAGACCATTTTTGTGTGATCTTGTTATTTTATACAATCTCTAATTTTATGTTACACAAACATTACCTACACATATATTAAAATATTCAGAATACTTTACAAAAACTACACACTAACTAACATAAACAAAAACTTGTTCAAAACAACATGTATGTGCCAAAAATATTGATTGAACGCTTAGCAAAAACAACTACACACTGATTAACATAAACAAAAACTTGTTCATTATAAGCCAAAGAGATTATGGATCACATAATTTACATATACGATTGCCTTTCGTGTGCGTAACTTGAAAAATTGCAGAGGATATAAGAGTAACATGGAAAAGCCGGTGGGCGACTCGAATGAGCCAAAAATTGCTACTTGGATGACTCAGATGAAAATTGATGAGGAGAGTGTGGTTGTTCGAATATCCGGTAGGAGATGTCATCAAAGACTACGAAGAATAGGTCGAACGTCTGTCAAGTTGTTGCTATTGGACGCTGCCACACGAGTCGGAGCCACCAGACTCTCAATGTCATATATGCGTCTGGTACATGATACAAGCCGTTACGTAAAATACAGTATCGATTGTTGGTCCTTAAGTACACTTGATGGGGTTGGGGTTGGAGGGGGGGGGGGGGGGATGAATAGGTGTTCACAAAGATCTAAGTATAAATTAAAAATTTAACTTACATGATAATCATAATCAAAGATCGATACAAAAATTTATACTGGTTCGGTCCCACCTGCCTACGTCTAGTCCTCGAGCACTCCACATAACCGAGACCCATTCGAGCCTTTTACTACTCAGGTAGCTTTGGGTGCTAGTTCAAATCTCAGTACAATTCAAAAAAATATTTCCAAGGTTTTCAACAGTTACAATCAAGAAAACTTTAGAAATGAAATACCAACACAACTTACACTCCTCAATGAATAGATGTTATAATGATAAACAAGTGAGCTAAACTTTCTTAGGTGGGAAGATCTTAATCTCAAAGAGCTTAACCAAGAAGTTTGCTTGACAATGTCTCAACTATGAGTCTCTCACACAAGAAATTATAATGAAGATGTATATGTGTCTAAAAGAGCCTAAGAGAGATTGTAGAGAATTTTTTAAGAGATGTAAAAAAGTGATGTGAGAAACTCATAGGTGTCCCTTTCGTATGTAAGAAGATATAACCATTGTAGAGCATTTAATGAGACATGACAAATAAATAGATTCTGAGAATTCATTCGAATAATTTAGAAATAACTTGAATGATTTGCTATTTGGAAAGTTTGGATCACCTTTGAAAGAATCATTCCAATGAATTTGGGATTCATTCGGATGAAAATATTTTGGATGAAAATTCAAATTGACCACACTGAAGGAATCATTCGGTCATTCGAACTAAAATGATTTTGATGAAATTTTAAATAAACTATTTTTGCTGCTGAGGGAATCATTTGAATGAATTTAAAATTAATTTAGATGAAAATATTTTTGACAAAATTTTAAATTGAACACTAACAGAATCATTCAGATGAATTTGAATTCATTTGAATGAAAACAATTTGGACGAGATTTTAAATAAACTATTTTAGCCTCTGAAGGAATCATTCGAATGAATTTGGATTCATTCAAATAAGAATGTTTTTCTTGGCAGAATTTTTTTTTTCGGTTTTAGCTTTTTTCGATTTTAGTTGATCTTTAAGAAAACTTAACTATGAAAATTACAAGAATTTTAAAAAAAGGAACTAATTTAAAGTCCAAAGTCTTCAGCCAGGGAGAAATCTACACCGTTTACAATTATTTTGTTCTCTGAAGTCATACTTAATGCATAAGTCAGATAAATCATAAGTTAATGAATTAAAGTCATCAAAAGAGGAGGGATTAGTAGCAAAAGTATCATCAGTAGTCCTAACTTCAATGACTTCAACCGCACGCGGTGGCTGTGGCTACGACGGAGCGAAATGAATAGATGAGTTGAAAAATATTGGGACGCTATCTTCACCATCAAACTCTGGATGACTGACGCGAAAACCATGAGATGTATCAAAGTTCTGAAAAGCCAAAAAATAGTTCTGCTTGGTACTAATGCTGAGGGTAAGTTCGACGTACCGCAGTTGGCTAGAATAACAACATCAAATTTTTGTTGAAGAGGATTGGTTGATGGGAAGGGAGGATATGATGTTGTTATGAAAGTCATGAATGTCAATATGATTTGACAGAATTTGGCTATGGAAGATAGGTTTTAACAGAGGGTGGAGTGGTTGGTGGCAAATGTAGCGGCTAGAGCAGCATGAGAATCGAGAAGGGATGAGGTGGCGTGAAATAGGTACGAACATAGGGTGAAGCAGGAGTGAAGGATGGAGAAGGACATTGAGGGCCTCGAACAAAGGAAACCTCACTCGTGTGGCCATCAGTGTGAATGAATAGGTGCGCACGATGAAGAATAGCAATGTTGATGTCGAAGTTGGAAGAGATATGATCACATTCAGAGGGAGATGTGGGAAGGGAAACATGGAAATATTCAAACAGACGGGTGATAAGAAGATCGTAAGGAAGGAAGGTATTGCTGCTAATTTTATGGTAAAACATGTGAGTCATCATATGGCCGCGAGATCTATGTGACAACCGAGAAGGAAGTGCGTGAGAAGAATGATGCGATATAGGTGAAAGCTGGGAGGGAGTCATACGGGCGAAAATATTTCAAGAAAAAATTAAATGTAAACGATGTGTTTTAGGCGGGAGATTTAAGAGTTTTGGTTTATAGATAGAAGATATGGTGGGGTCATCGTATAAGGTTTGGATTTGTTCAATAAAAAGGGCCACCTGTAGCCCAGGTGTTGTCGGGTACATAACAAGACGTGATTGGTTTATAAATCCAAAAATTTTAGCCAGTTTAGAGGGTTCAAAGTATACTGAAAAAGCATTAATATCGATACAGAGAATGGATAAGACAGTGGAGTTATAGAACATGTTGGCAAAAAGTTGAATTAAGTGAGGATAAGAGACGTTTGGAAAGGTAAGGAGAGATGTACAATCCATTGCTTCAAACAAAGGGGAGATATCAAGTCTAGTAAGGAGATCGCTATCATTGGTCTACCAATGCTAATTGAGCGACTAGAAAAATGGGTGTGATAGTTTTCTTGGCCAGCCATCGTCTCAAAGAAATGTGGTAGGTAAAAGGGAACAATGAAATGGGTACAAAGACAGGAGGTTAGTGGGCAGAAAAAGGAAGAAGTAAAAGATAAAAGAGTAGAGGTAGAAGAGATACTAGTACCTTGGATGGTAGGGGCACATGTGGAGTTTGAGGAAGCAACAGTGGTTGGGGAAGAAGTGGTGGCAATAGAGGATGGTTGGTAAAGAGAGCGAGCGCCACGATTTGTGGAGACAGAAAATACTTTAGAGTCACTGTTGTTATCTTTAAGACGAAGGAAGCAGCACTTGGACCTCGGCCGACGAGAAGATGAATAATC